>CM042159.1:36322927-36325427 GCA_023376005.1 Doryteuthis pealeii | reverse complement strand
TTATATATATATATATATATATACACACGTGTGTACATATATGTATGATATACATATTAATGAAGTATTATATGTATATTGAGCGTTGGATGTGCGCGCGAATCTAGCTTTATAATTATATGAAAGAAAATCTAAATTCACTAATAAAATCAATTTCATAAAAATGTACCAAGTTAAACTTTTGAGCATAATAAACCTATTTAGTGCTTATCTCAAAAGCCGTTCTCATCGTCTGATTAAATGAGTTTGATGAAGTAGATATTTGATAGTGAAAAATTCCTGACGAATTGTGCTATTCTATTTAATATTCTTTCACCTTCTAATTTAGTTGTCACGAAGTGCTAAAATTTAAACATGCAAAGCCTCAATTTACGATTGGCCAGTTACCTTTGGAAATAAAGATCATGTAATTTACACCCGGTGATTAGAAAAAAATGTCTTCAGACTATTAAAATGGAACATGTTCCTAAATTAAAAAATCAGTTTATCATGTTAATAAATGAATATGATGACTTGTATCAATTTATCCTGTGTGAAATATTCGAATAATCTTACTGTTTCTCGCTAATGCTATTTTCAAAGCAAGTTTCAAACTTGGTTTGAGAATCACATTAGCGAGAAACTACCAGTTACCAACCACCGTTAACTTCATGTATTCGCTACTATAGCTAAGATATATATGATCTATCAAATGATATTGAGTACTCTGTTATATATATATATATATATATATATATATATATATATATATATATATATATATATATATAATAGAGTACTAAGTATCATTATTCTAAACATATTATAAAGGGATGGAAGATATAGTGAAACAACCACACTGGCAAAATATGTGTGGGAACTAAAGGAAAAGCACGGTAGAGAGCCAGGAGTAGAGTGGAGAATAATAAAAAGGGCACCTTCACATAAAGGAAATGAAACACCCTGTATGCTGTGTTTAAATGAGAAATTAAAAATAGCAGAATGCAGAGACCCAGGGAAGATATTGAACTCGCGATCTGAGTTAACAAACAAATGTAGACACTTAAATAAACATAGACTGAGCCAGGTAGGTTCTGGAATTACGTAGGGTGGTACAACCACGTACTTGAGAATGGATACAGCCGGGATATCAATAAGAGTAGATGACTGGAAAAAGTGATTATTCCCTGATGAATTGCTCCGGCATGAAACTGAAGTTGGAATTTTTATAACACTCGCTTTTTAAAAAACGTATATATATGGAAATAGATCAGTAGGTTTGTAACCTGGCATACGTTTTTATTTGCATTTCATTCTAAAACTTTGACGGCATAATGTTCGTTCTACGTAATCAGTATAACCCGTGTTTACATCCTGGTTTTAAATGCAAAATATAAACCGTGAGTACCTGAATTCGGATAAATAGATCAAGGAGTTAAGTGCATTTACACGGAATGATAAAGTCTTGCAAAGTTAATGTTTAAAATAAATGTCCTTTATTTTAGGACGTGTATCTATTCGTGTACCTTCATTCACAGGAACACGCATAAAAAGGCAACACTCTTTTATAACAGGAATGGAGTACTCAGCACTCTATGGCGGCTTTTACATATATACAGATGTGATGTGTGTAAGATGGATCATCGGTTTCCTTGTGCAAATAAGCAGAATTTCGATCTAAATATTTCCCAGCTTGGGGTTCCTGATTTATAATCTCCACTGAATTCGATTATTTGATAAAGGGAAGATTATGTTTAAAATTTATTTAAAACCTGTTGTATAATAAGGGATTTTGTCATAATGTTGGGGAAGTGTTGTCGTGGTTAACACGTTGGATTGCGACAAAGTCTTAATCAAATTCAAACTCCAGGCGTACTATGATGTTCACTTTCGTACTAATACACTTGGGAAAGGCAGGAACCCGTTCATCCCCAGCTTGGGAGATCTCGTTCCCTGACCGCAAGTTGTGGTGGCTGATCAACATCAGTTGGGTACCCCAGGCAAAGATGTATGATGTTGCAAGACCCGAAATGCCTAATGATCTTGGGATTATAAAAAAAGAATGTGGGTTATGCATCAGTAATAATATAAAAAGATAATATAAATAGAGGGTCCCCCCCCCCAAAAAAAGAAAACAACAGAATTTGGGTTCTGTTTTTTTTTTGGGGGGGGGGGTCAACCCATATATATATATATATGGATATATATTTTTTTACTATTTAAAATTAAGTTCTAAATTTTGAGAATTTGATCTCAATAATCATTGGACCGAATTTGGGTACTTAGGGTGCATTTTAAATCAGGAAGTAAATGTGTGTACATGTTTCGGTATAAATGCAATACTTGCTGATAGAAAAGAGTTAATTTATGTTTAACTTTTGATAGAATCTATGAATTTTTGGGCGGAATTCATAAGACAATATTGTATAATATCTATCTACATAGCTGATTACCTATAGAATGACACATCAAATGTCCGAAGTTGAAAATGAAACAATAAGCGTATTCGACAGGAGTGTAT
>CM042159.1:36315427-36317927 GCA_023376005.1 Doryteuthis pealeii | reverse complement strand
AAAATATTTGACAGTTTTATATTTTGGCTTACTGATAGTTACAGAAACATTATTATTCACACACACATTATTATATGCATTATATATTACTATATATTATATATATATATATATATATATATATAGTGTGAGATGGTCACCGTTTCAGCTTTTGCTGGAATGGCGTACCAAAGGCAGTATTAATTGGTAGAGTGCTCAATATAAAATAGAGCTGTTACATAATAAGATAATATATACAGGTATTATGTAAAAACTTTATATATTAATCTTATTATATATATATATATATATATATATATATATATATATATATAATGTATGTATGTATGTACAAAACACAGAAGAACATACATTTCTTTATATTTGCAATTTTATTGTTGCTTTAGATAACATTTTATTTTCTCAAAAAGCGAGTCGTTTTTTCGAGATACATTTAAGGTTTCCTCTTATAAAACGACCAAGTATTTGAAAAGAAGAAACAAAAGTTATAGAGATATGTACAAGATATGATAAGTTTACTTATAAAAATAACAAACCAAAATAAGTCTAAAATATAAATAATATGAATGTTTTCAAATATGATTATTACAAATAAATCGGAGTATCAAATGTCTTGAAGATGCTTATAATTCTTGACAAAATTGGTGATTTATTCTAATACAAAAGGAAAATAGAAGAGGGTACATTTATAAGAAAGAAAAAAAGGACCAGAATAATTTGGCTTCTTTTATTCATTTATTTTTATCAGTAGATTTATAATAAATTATAATTATGACTATCATTGTTGCTGTAAACCTATGTCTTTTAAAAGTCGTTGCTCCCACCCAAATAAGAAAAAAAATGTATGAACACCGTACAGACTCTTTTTTTTTAAATGGGTAGGTGAAGCCGGCAGAGTATGCTAATTTTCGTGCAGTCTGCCGCGTCGTAAAGTCTGTGTTCTGCGTTCGTTATTTAAAAAAAAAGAAGAAAATAAAGAGTCAAAATAAAAAGAATTAAGAAGAAAAAGAAGAATCAAAGAAAGATGAAAATTACTAGAATCAGTGCCTTATAAAAACACGGTAACTTTGTAATCGAACACGAGGGTTGTTTTTACCGGTGTTAACCGAACGATACCCTCCGTTTTAGGTAAAGGACGACAAATTGGGAATAACGAAACTAATGTGAAAAGAATTAGATTTTTATTGAAATCTGACAGTAATAAAAAGAAATAAAAAATATTAAAAAAACAAACAGGTAACAAAAATAAAGACGCTGGAAATAAATAAAAACGTCAATAAGATTCTAAACAAATAAATATAATAAAAAATAATAATATATTACAAATAAGATACGAAAATAAAACGGTGGTAGGTGAAATAAGTAATACTTTTAAATTAATGTTACAATCAAATTCCATTGATAGAGATCACAAGCGGCATTAAAACAAATGACCCTGAAATAATATATTAAATGAAGAGAGGAAGAAAATCAAAGATAATAGCGAGATGGTGAAACAGTTCTCATGAAATATAGAAGCGTAAGAATAATGTAGCAATTCTAGGTTAGGTGGATACGCATGGCATTACAAATAACTCTGGCTTGAGGTAGACGCTATGCTACTATAATTAATACAGTAAATAGCAGAAAGCATCAGATGTAGTGGATACGTATAGACGTTCTCCTGTGTCTTGCAACGTTAGTTTATTATTTTGATACACAAGGCAGTGAAGTCTCCAAGAAAGAGGAATATTATTATTTTTGTCTTAAAAATAGGAAACAAAAAATAGCTGTATATACTATATTAACTGCTGACAAATATGTGGAAATATGAAAACTACTCTTTTTATCTTTTGTACTAGAGAGCATTTGAAAAGTGGTCGAAATATTTAAATATTACAATAATGATGAAAATAAAAAAGTAGAAAATATTAAAATCAAAACTAACGTATAAATTACGTGATTGTTTAAAATATAATTGAGAAAAAGAAACAAAGAGTTCAGATTAATAGCCGTGTAATATATATATAAGTAGGTTAATATATATATAAAGTAGGTTAATATATATTAATTAAGTAGGTTAATATATATTAATTATGTAGGTTTTGTTAAAGATTACATATATATATATATATATATATATATATATATATATATATATATATATATATTATTGAAAATTGGGGGCTTATGGAAGAAAATGGAAAAGAATAAAGATATTAGGGAAATGTATATACATATCTACATGCAAATTCATCGATAATAATAGATGACACCATAATAGTAACGCATAACCTACTATATATATATATATATATATATATATATATATATAGTATACATTCAAACTATATATTTGCATACACAATACAGAAACTATATACAGTATAATTAAAGGAAAGTTAGAAAACTAAATTAATGAAAAAGCCAATGTTGTTTCACTTGATAAGATTATATGATCGACACGGGTTCAAAATTAGCAGAGTCAACATATATCTTTCATCGACGTCTTTCATATTTT
>CM042159.1:36242927-36312927 GCA_023376005.1 Doryteuthis pealeii | reverse complement strand
TACGATCATCAATCATTATTATTATTATTATTATTATTATTATTATTATTATTACAATCATCATCATAGCTTTTATTGAATTTTCACTGTTATTTTTTATTATTGTTACTATTATTTCATTTTTATTACTTACTCATATTAAATATCGATTCTAATTGATTGGTATTGATGGGTATTGGTATATATTTTTAAAAAAGAAGAACCTGTTATGTTAATGAATAAATACATGGGATTTGGTTTGAAATATTGTTAAACATTGTTTTCGTTGAGAGAAGAAAGACAAACATTATATAATTGAGTGAGAGATTATCATATTAACAAACAAAACAAAAAAGTGATTTCAAATTTAATATCAAATAAAATAAAATAAAATTATGATCATTTTTAAAAAGAAAAAAAAACACCCCCTTCAAAAAATAATAATAAATAGAGAGAGAATATTTATGTATTTCCTGGCGTATAAGACGCACGTTTATTGGATGAAATGTGAAGTAAATACATTTTTTTTAAAACATGTAAGAAAGAAGTAAATAAGAAATATTGTGTCAAGTGAAATTGTTTATATTCAATATTCAATATGTTTTCTAAATTCATTATAAAACAGGATGAAACTTTCCTCGTGTGGTGCGTCCTATACAACCAGAAAATACGGTAACTACATCATTTGTGTGTTATATTTTACGTTAAAAAATACATCGTTATTATTATTATTATCATTATTATTATTATTATTATTATTACTACTACTACGAATAATACTACGCTACTACTACTACTGTTGATTATCAAATTTATACAAGGAGTTGTTAATTTTTTTTTTAATTTTGTTAAGTTGAATTTATAGAAATATATTCAGAAATGAAATAATATTTTCTCCCTTGCGTCCAATATTTAAAAATATTTAGAAGGATTCTAAAAATAATGAAGTTAGGTAACAAATCAGTCATAGCAGAGCATATATAAGTATAACGATTACGTTTGGGCCTTTAAAAATCTTTACGTATAAAGATCTTCGATAGCTTCTAAAAACAAACAAACTTGAAAGCTTATATATACACACACACACATACATACATATGCATATATATGCAGTAATTATATATATATATATATATATATATATATATATCAATGTGTGCGTATGTGAGTGTGTGAATATACGAATATGTTGAGTGAGTGTGTATGTGTGTCTGAGTCTGTGTGTACGTGTTCAAGTGAAAAACGAAATTACATGTATGTAGGTACAGGTAATTAAATTATTCATTTCAAGCCCGGATATTTGTTCCTTAGCCTCCCTTTCTATATATATATCTATATATATATATATATATATAAATCGACATATATAATCACGTACATACATATGCACACATACCTTGATGAATACCTAAATGGATATATATATGTGCATACGTGTGTGTGTGTGTGTTTATGGGTTGATTAATAATCATATATATATATATTTATATATATATACATATTAATATATGTACAGTATTCCACAAAGTATGTGTGCATTTTTTAAATAGATATATTCTTTTAAATGCACATGGACTTTATGGACACCCTGTATGTATTACTAAGTATGTCCAGTTTTATTCTAGATAATTTGTCAGGTAATCCACTTGAGGAGAATACAGTTAATTGACCAACTTATATATATATATATATATATATATATATATATATATATATATAACAGAGTTAACTTATCCTCATGTCTTGAAACATTTTACTGAAATATATTTATTAAACACACAAGAGTAACAACGATGACAAAGAACCGCAAGTATACATTTTTGTAATGTCCAGGGAGAAATACGAAAAATTACAGAATGAAGAAAAAGAAAAACACAAAATTATATTAGTTTGATACTCTAATATTAAATCAACGAAGACTACGTTTTCAAGAAATATACATTATATACATACATTATATATATACATATGTATATACATATACATATATACATACATATATATATATATATATATATATATATATATATATGTATATATACATATATATATATATATATATATATATACATATATATGTATTATATATACATATATATGTATGTATATATACATATACATGTATGTATATATACATATACATATATATATATATTTATGTATGTACACATCTGTATGCATATATGTGCGCATCGTTCTATGTATGTGCCCGGATGTATACTTGTATGTGATAAGTGATATCTAATCTTTCTCAATCTCTCTCTTTATATCCAAACACCCATACAAACACAAATATTTGTATTAATACATGCATTACTTCCCTATAATTTTAACATCACGGATAATGAGAAGAATAAAAAGACATTTATTTATACTCCATCAATACGTAAAGATTTTAAAAGAAAATAATGAAACGTCAGGATATCATTATTATTATAATTATTATTGTAATTATTATTATGATTATTCTTACATGACGGCCATCGTTTAAGTGGAAATGCAATAACAATGCCAACAGTTTATATATTTATAAATATATATGTGTTTGTGTGTGTATATATTAGCATTCTTGCGCGGTATACGCACATACATGTATGAGACAATTGGGAAACAAAAAAAAAAAAGACAACAAAAACAAAAAAAACAAAAAACAAAAAAATTCATGTTGAAAATTTTGATCTGAATTGAAAAAATATAACAACACAGAATTTTTTTTTTTCTTTTTTGGGTCGCCAATCGAAAAAATTACCTTAATGGAAATTTAAAAAAAAAAAAGAAAAAAAAAGAAAAAAGAAAAAAGATGTGTAATGTTTTATCCCGTGCAAAACAGACTATATTATAACAGCTACAAATGAAAGACGAAAAAGGAGAAGAAGAAGAAAAAGAAAAAAAAAAAAACAAAACAAAACGCATCAATGTATTTTCAAAAAAATCAACAAAAACGACAAGAAAGCACCCAACGTTGGATATATATATGTATATATATACATATATATATATACACACAAATTGAAAACAAACATACAAACATACAACATAAAACAAGAAAAAAAAAGAAAGAAAAAGAAAAGAAAGAAAAGAAAACATAATAACCCCTACTTCTAAAGAAAATCACGACTTTTCTGGTTAACAAAATATTTTATTTCAGTTGTAAGAAAGAGATAAGAAAAAGAAAACGAAAAAAATTGAAAAAATTGTATTATTATTATTATTATTATTATTATTATTAATTATTATTATTATTATTATTATTGGTTTCTTTTTTTATACCAACATCCGGGTAACGGTGTAATCATTCCGCAGCAAAAATTTAAAAAAAGAAAAATGATAAGCAAGAAAAAAAAAAAAAAGAAATACAAAAAAAAGAAAGAAAGAAAATAAATACCCAAAGAAAACGAAACACTTTTTTCCCTGGGGAAAAATGATGACTTTTTTTAATGAAAGAGAAATTTTACTAAAATAAAATTGAAAGAGAATGAATGTTTAAATTTTGAAAAAAAAAAAAAAAAAAAGATACCCCTAAAAAACCCCACAAATTTTACAAATGAAAAAAAAAAAAATCTAAAAAAAAAAAACTAAAACCTGTCTCTTCACTATTGCCAAGAAAAATTACTGAAATTTCATTTTTTTTCTTTTTTAAAAATCTATCTGCGATTTTTTTTTCTGCCCTTCTCATCACGTTGGAGCTGAATCTAAAAAAAAAAAAATTGTCTTGGCAACGTCTTTTTTTGAATACATTGAACAAGAAAAGAGACGACTATACACACATTACATGCACACACATTTTTAATAAAAAATGAAATTTAAAAAATTGACAAATATTGGTGAGAAAAAAGTTGTTATATATTTACAATAGACGGCATATCGTCTACCTTTAAAAATCCTGTTCTTGTCTCATTCCCTGTCTTGTAAATACAAAAAAAAAATTTCAGAAATAAAACACACACACAGATACATAAAAAAAAAAACACTTTTTTTGCGGCATGAGTTTTTTTGTTAATATCCTTTGTGTTTTTACCATATTTATATATATTTTTTTTATTATCTATTTCATGTTATCATTGGTATGTTTATTTCATACTTTTACTGTTATCTCGTCAAAAGTTATTGAATTGTTATTTTTTGTCCAATCAAATACAGTCGACGATTCTTTTCTGGAGATATCGGACAGCGTCGAATCTTTGGGAGATTGGTTTGGTTTGTTTTACGACATATCAACCTCAATGGGTAATTTAATGCTGAAAAAGTTTGAAATAAATTCACTTTTAATTGATACTCAATTTTTTATAAACACATTTTTTTATTAAGCCCATAGATAGGACCCTAACAGGTACCACCACTCTGGGTCAGAGAGGACCAGGGAGCAATGGTGATGAAGAGGTGCTCCACATTCCTCAAACCACCAGAACTGGAACCTCACCATCAGATAGAGTATAACGCCATTCCCAGGACATAAAGACCCTCAGCCACCGCCTTCTAGCACCCATATAATAAAAAGGGTTGGGGCTAGCCATAAGAGCAATAGGGTTGGGGCTATCATATTGGTGCGAGGGCTTCACATGACCAGCCGATTGATCTAGCCTAAGTAACGGTCTAAGTGGAGTGTTGCATGTTATGGACTGCTCACCCACCAGGATTTCGTCCTTAATAATCACGAGTCACCACCCACGGCCAACAGGTGGCGCCATTGGGTCTTACCCCTCTGCATAGATGCAGTCGGTTTATTCTAAAGCCACAGCCGACAGAGCTGGAATCTTTGGGAGACATCTGTACCAAGTCAACTCCAAGCTGAGTTGAAAAGGCGGTAAATGAAAAAATGAATAAATAAAAATAAAAATGATGATTGTGATATTGTCTGTGGAAGGACAGCTGGCGTAGTGGTTAATGTTCTGGGATACGTCGTGGTAATAAGTGAGTTCGATACCCAGTCCCTCTATTACGTTTACTTTCGAACTAATACATTTGGGAAAGGTATGAACAGCCTTATTCCCCAGCTTTTGGGTAATTAGTACTACGATTATTCTTCAACACTGATGGCTTTGGCATTAGATAACCCATGAATGTTGGTATGTCATTAAACAAAGAAACAAAGCCTAAAAATGGATTGGGATGAATTTTATACTAAAATCTAAAATTTTAGAACTTTTTTTTCAGTTGTTGTTTTAACAATATGTAATTTTATATTTTGAAAATGAGAATAACAAAATATTGCTTGAGGCCAGTAATTAAGGCAAGCCTTACCGAGAAAAAAAAATCATTTATTGTAGATATTATTATTATTATCATTTTTATTTTTTTACTTCTAAACTCTACCGGTGTGGAAAAACACCAGATAACTCAGTATTTCCAAAAAAAAAAAAAAAATATTTTCAAACTGGCATTTGGGAAAAAAATCATAAAAAGAGAAAAGACCAGTACATCCGTACTTTCTGAAAATAATCATCGTTATCGTATGTAGTGCCCCCCGCAAAAAAAAACAACAAAAAAAAAACCAAACATCGGAGGAGTTTTCTAAGTTATATATGTAAAAAGTGCTCAATACGGTAAGTAGAGCGTAACTATAAGGACCTACATGAGTATCCTGAAGAACGATTCGGGTGAAACCTAGGTAGATAATGTCTGACTCATGAATACACGGACTGTGGTGATGTGCAACTTAGCGTATCAAAGGGATACAAGCATGGTCAAACTTATTTTAAAGAAAATACATTTATAAAAACCCAGTCCACTGAAATGGGTAGCTACGCAGGGAAGCCCGTGTTGGTAGTAATGACCAATCCGTTCGCTGTTTCTTGTGCTACGATATCTGGTTTCGTGCGTGTCCCCCGATCTTCCAGACTCTTCTACATATACTATATACTATATCTCTGAATTTGGGAGGCGCGTGGTCTAATGGTTAGAGTCGTAGGAAATGGACTCGTCAAACCAAGTTCAATTCCTGGATGAGGCTGTTGGCATTTCACATGGCGCTAATACCCTTGGGAAAGGTATGAATCCAATTCTCCTTCCAGCTATGGGTAAATAGCAGGACAGACTGGGCTCTTTAATCATGGCTAGGTAACCAGTATTAGAGAAGGAAAACTCTGAATTCAAACCTGTTAAACTCCGCTTAAGAAATTGACCTTGTGTCGCATCCTGCTCGTGCGGAGGAGTTGGTAAATATATATATATATATGAATTTTTTTTAGATGAGGCTTGATAATCTGGATTATTTGGATTATTCGCACTACTGTCCTCAACTTCATTGTTATCTGTACAACGTTTCGGCCGATGTGCCCTCTGGCCTTCTTCAGGTATTCCTTGTCGAACTCGGGAATCTTCTTGTCGTAATCGGGAGCCATCGCGGAATTTTGAACCCAACCCTTTATTCAATCCACAGGGGTATTCTGTTCTCATTTCGCTAACCATAGCTGGGTACAAGTGGTTGTATTAATGTGGTTAATTATTATTCTATGTTATTATTCACGCTTGAGCTTCGACTTGTGCATGGTTTCCCACTATAATAATCCTTGTGTTCGACTGACATGGTATGACTTCATTAAATATTTACTCTCTCCTTCAGATGGAGAAAAATCTGTAAGAAACTGGAACTGGTAGCTGATCAGAGTAAAGAGTCGAATTACTGATAGGATATCTAGGATAAGTGAGTTTTGTCTGTTTTTCTTGTCAATGCCTTTTGTGTTGACCAAACAAAGTCAGTTGTGGGGTCCTTAGGTTCCCGCCATGTCATGGGAATTCCGAAAGGTAAACCCTTATGTTTCCCTTTCGTCCAGAGATTGTGTCACATGACACGTTTGATAATTGTTTGTTCTGTAGATTTACAATGAAATGCATCAATCCGAAGAAAGTTCCAATGACAACAATATTCTGATGAATTCGCAGCCTGTTCACCATTAGGTTTCATATGGCTCGTATGCATTTTGTATTCTTTTGATATTGCTGCCTGGTCGATCTTATCGCTCTCTCTCTCTCTCTCTCTCTCTCTCTCTCTCTCTCTTCTCTCTCTCTCTCTCTCTCATATATATATAACACCAAAACACTCCCTTTATTTGTTGGGAGACATTCTAACCCTGTTTCGATCTAGGGTTCATACATATACCCTTTTTTTCTTTTTTTTTCTTTTGTCCCCCTCTGGCTCACTTCCATTCGTTCTTAAAGAATATTTCTTATACAATCTGACTTTTATTCGTCGCCGGTGTGTATACTTGAAAAAGTACCGGTCGAAAAGGCCTTCGTATTCCCTTTATTTTATAATAAAATATTACCTCCCTACATACATATGATTCCTCCACTTTTAGTATTATATAAGTTCTCCTGTACCATATATATATATATATATATATATATATATATATATATATTATATAGAGAGAGAGAGAGAGAGAGAGAGAGAGAGAGAGAGAGGGAGAGAGAGAGATAGACAGGCGCGTGGGCTAGTGGTTAGAGTCGTGGAAATGGACATCGATTCGAGTTCAAATCCTAGACGAAGCTGTTGGCATTTCACATAGCGCTAATACCCTTGGGAAAGGTATGAATCCATATATTCACCTCCCACTATGGGTTAAATAGTAGGGCAGACTGTACCCTTCAGCCTTGGGTAGGTAACCAGTCTAGGAGAGGGATAACTCTGAATTCAAAATTCCTGAGGTCGGTAGTTGATTGGGTTTGTGGCAACCCTTGATGCGCCAATTCTTTCCTATCGACTGTGCCAAAAAATGTGTATGGTCCAACACAAGCCTTCACCACTATAAACAAATCACTGTGTTGGTTGTTCATTATATGAAAACTCATACGTCGAAATCGACGGGAGGATCCATCATATAACAAAAAGTAATAAAACACACAGGAATGTTTATTATTCACAACTAGTTTCGACCTTAGGTCATCGTTAGGAGAAAATTTCTTGTTTGAATAAATTGTTTTTAGAGAGTTTTTAAAACCCAAAAAACTCACACATATATAAGAACATTCCAAAAGAATCCAACTCAAATAAGTTTTTTTTTCACGGAACAGATGGACTCGCTATTTATAATACACTTCTCTATCCGGATTATAGTGGCCTGTCAAACCCTAAAAAATATTTTAATTTTTCTGATAATGATTATCAGAAAAATTTAAATATTTTATAATCCGGGTAGAGAAGTTTATTAGAAATAGCGAGTCCATCTGTTCCGTGAAAAAAAACTTCTTTGAGTCGGATTCTTTTGGAATGTTCTTATATGTATGTGAGTTTTTTTGGGTTTTTTTTAAGGATTTGTATATATATATACATATATGTACACATATAAATTTATATGTGTGCATACACGTGTGAGTGTGAATGTGTGTCTGTCTCGGTACTGTACGCCTGTTAGATTTTTAAATGGGTCAAGGAGTGGTTTGTTTGATGTGGGGGAGTCGGTATTTATATATATACATAAAGAAAATTCAACAAAACGTCATTTGGGTATTACAAATTTATTTCGGTGGGTAACTCCAGAAATTTGCCCAGTCTCGTCAGATAGCCAACATAAAATCTATTCTTATTGAAAGTGTTAATATAGCTCAGTATATAATTAATTGATTATTTATTTTCATTGGGCTCTCTTAGGGATTTGAAATAATTGAATAAATTTATTTATTTATTATTCAAACGATATATTATTTATTACCGAATTCTACAGATTTTGAATTGTGTAACCAAAACATATGAATATGTAACGCTTACGGTCAAGTCTCGTTGAAAGCACCGGTTCCCGCTCGATCACCGAAGTTAAGCAGCGATGAGCCTGTTCAGTACTTAATTGGGTAAACATTTAAGTAACATCAGGTACTGTAAGCAATCATATATCATATATTACTTTATTCGGCTTTAAATGACCCGAAAGGGGTTGATGAACTGTATAACTAATCAACCTATCATGAATATGCAACTCTCAAAAAAATATTAACACCTTTATACGAGGGCTAGTCAAAAAGTAATGTCATTTTGTTTAGGACAGGTATAATAACCAACGCAGGAAGATTTATCCTACATCAAAATGAAGCTGGTCCTCAGTAGATCACATCCCTACTTCTCCACATAGTCACCGTTTCTCTCAATAGCAATGTTCCATCTTCGAATGAGAGCATGTATCCCTGCTCCGTAAAATTTTGTTGATTGTTCTTTGAGCCACTTCTTCAATACAAATTTCACTTCGTCACTGGAATAATGGTTGCCTCTCAAACCTTCTTTCATGGGGCCGAAGTGAGGCAAACATTATTCCAGTGACGAGGAAGTGGAATTTGTAGTGAAGAAGTGGCTCAAAGAACACTCAACAGAATTTTACAGCTTCATTCTGATGTATCATACATGTTCCTGTGTTGGTAATTATATCTGTCCTAAACAAAATGGCATTACTTTTTGACACACCCTCGTATCTATATTCATCGAATTTTATTTGTTTTTAAATGTAAATCTAAGTTAATAAGACAAGACCAACGGATGTTACAACGACAACTACATAGTATATATAAACTAATTATCTCATTTATATTTTATAAATAAACTATATTGATTATAAATTAGGTTATCATTAATAAATCCTTTAGATTATTGTGGAATCTGTGATGTAAGCCGTGACGTAGTTTCGGCTTCAGACAGAAATGCAATCTATCTCCATTATATATAGAAAGAGAATAGTATATTTATATTTTTGGTTTCAGAATATGAATACTGCACATTTCGGTAATAAATAATACCTATTAGTATATGCATTGAATTGGCAATAAGCAAGTTAATCGGCGCAGTGGCCTATTGTCGGTATCAACCGGACAGTGAAGGAGTCTATCCCCTTTTCGCTAGCGCTAGACCAAGAATATTGTTTTTTTGCTGAGGTGGAGCGCCATACCTACTCTCACCTCACCATTTTATCGCACAGATCAGATTACCCAATAAATGCTACTCATGCGCTGAGGGACCGGTATCGAATCCGGATCCTTGCTAGAGTCCTTGTATATTTGGTTGACAAGAAAATTAAGTTTCAGTTTTATGTTAAGGCTGTACTAATTTGTGGAGGCGCGTGGTGTAATGGTTAGAGTCGTAGGAAATGGACTCGTTGACCCGAGTTCAAATCCTTGATGAGGCTGTGTGCATTTCGTATTATACCCTTGGGAAAGGTATTCATCCACCTGCTCTACCCCCATCTTTAACCTTGGTTAGACAACCAGTCTAGTAGGAGGAACACTCTGAATTCAAACCAGTTAAACTCCGCCTAAAAAATGACATTGTGTCATATCCTGCTCGTGCAGAGGGGTTGCTAAATATGTATAAATGTATGTGTGTTAGTGAGAGAGTGTGCTTGTGTGTTTGCAATATATATATATATATATATATATATATATATATATGTTCTTGTGAACGTTGTTTGTTTGGTCTTTTGAAGCATTGGAAAAAAGAAAAAGAACAAGAAAAACAGAACAAAAATCAGAATTTTTATATATTCAACCGTTGCTCTGTTCCTGGTTTAATCTATTCCGATATTTCGGGTGAACCTTCACCCTTTTTCAAGGTATATCAGACGGTCTGGAGAAAAGAAATATATATATATATATATGTGTGTGTGTACGTGTGTGTGTTTGGGGGGGGGCTATGCTGCAAAATACATCTCTAAGATACAGCTGGATGTATTATAAGTGATGTTCTTTTGGGATTTCTGGTGTTTTCAACATCATACCCTCTCGAGTGACCCGGCCGAGATTGATCACATCTCAGCCTTCATCCAACGTAGTTGTTTGTCAGTACTTCCTACGCTACTATCAGCTAAAGTAAACACAAGGATCGTCCTTTATCCATGTAGTCTGATTGTGATTGACCACCATCTTCTATAATAATGAGTTGCCAAATTACGGCCCGCGTGCCGGATCTCCTGCGAAGGTAATTTCATCAGGCCCCGCCGACGATACTTGAATTTGTTTGTTAAAACGTACGGAACGCGAGACTTTCTGATACCATTTAAATTTAGATTAAATAACCGACTAGTGTTGATATGCCGTTAAACAAATAAACCAAACCTATTTAATGCTAATAATTTATTCGCCTTTATATATATAATATATATACCAACTCCTACGCATGAGCAGGATGTGACACAAAGTCAATTTCTTAAGCGGAGTTCAACAGGTTTGAATTCAGAGTTTTCCTCCTCCTAGACCAGATATCATGTTAAGCTTACTAAATCTTCAGGGACTTGACTACTGTAGATAGGTTACAAAATTTCGTGCGTGTGAGCATTTCACTTGTTACTTACGAGATTCCGAATTTTCTCTTGTTACAATAATAATGTGGCCCGTGCTCGTTATTTTTTTTAATTATCCGACCCACTGGGGAAAAGGTTGGTGATCCCCGTTCTATATTGTTGTTATATTGTTATTCTCTTACCATAAATGATATCTTCATTCAGCGTTATTATTATGGTCTTCGATAATTGTTGATAATGATCAATTGTGTTAAGATCATTGAAATTATGTATGTTTTCTTCATGTGTATTTATTTTATTATCACTCGAACGATTCCCAGATCTCAAGGATTATTATAAGTTGGTTCCAGAAGAGAATAATTTTTACTCATCACAAAAAATCAGTTCTATTCCAGATATGCTGATAGGCACGCATCCTGCGTCCCTGACGCACAAAAATCTAAAAGGACGCAGTAAAATCGTATCCATGTGTCCCATTGTGTGTTTTTTTCTTCCCTCACTCTAACTCTAAATACATTTCAATTGTTTCTTAGAAATGAATTACACCCGATAGGTTACAAAGGTAGGAGTTAGACGGTTTTAGTTGTTTTCCCAGATCATAAATAAAAACCCTACAATCTATTAAGAAATTTTAATCGGGACCCATAAATTTTCCCGGGGACTCATTTAAATCGAAAAGGTGCGTCCCAGCACCACTGCTATTCATTCACATTTGTTCTATTTTATGATGTGAATTATTTTACTTATTACTTCAATTTTAAAGTAATTTCATATCTAATGAAGATTTGATAACATTTTCACATCTCCAATTAACTATTCCAAGAGGAATAACCCGAAGCATAATGGCTAACTGCTCGACAGCGCGTAAGCGAGTTCGAACTCCATTTGGGCTGTTACATTCACTTACTGATTAATACCTTTGGGAAAGGTATGAATCCATCTTATTCCTCCCAGGTATGGTTTAAGTATTACAACTACTGTTCTTCGCCAAGGAATATTTTAGAATTAAATAACCGACTAGTGTTGATATGCCGTTAAACAGAGAAACCAAACCTATTAATGCTAATAACTTGTTCGCCTTTATATGGTTGTGCGTAATTATTCCTATCTAATACTGATAATTTAGTTGCGTTTATATAACTTCGATGGTTTGGTTTGTTTTGTTTTACGGCATATCAACCTCGGTGGGTCATTTAATGCCGATAAAGTTTTGAAATAAATTCTTAATGCATTATACAATTTTGTTTATCAACTTATGTCATATCAACTCATCTATTTAACCCATAGATGGGACCCTAACAGGTACTACCACTCCGGAGCAGAGTGGACTAGGGAGCAATGGTAATGAAGGGGTGCTCCACATTCCCAAACCTCCAAAACTGGAACCTCACCATCAGATAGAGTTTAACTTAATTCCCAGGACATGTAGACCCTCAGTCACCGCCTTCTATCACCTATGTGATAAAAAGGGGTTGGGGCAATCATATAAGTGCTATGGCTTGACGTGACCAGTCGATTGATCGGAGGGGGCCTCTCCGACCGCCCGTCTAGCCAAAGATAGGGTCAAAGTGGAGTATTGCAAGGCATGAACTGCTCATCCACCTGGGTTCTATCCTTAAGCATCACGGGTCGCCACCCACAGCCAACAGGTGGCCCCAATGGGGGAGTCTTACCCCTCTGCAGAGGTGCAGTCGGTGCATTCTAACGCCCCACCGACAGGGCGATATATAGCTTTGAGTAATTATTTCTATGTTAATACTAATGATTTCACACAATTTGATATATTCTTAACTCATACTACTAATTTGCAAGCAATTGAATTTAGTTGACAACCGTTTTAAAGGGGTAAAGGCTTAATTGTTATATCAACGTTTTAAAAGCCAAATTATTAATGTGGTTTAAAAATAATTTTAAACGTCACTTCAGATTATGAATATCTATTTGATCAATCGAATTGTCTCTAACAGGTACTACCAATTCGAATCAGAGTGGACCTGGGAGTAATAGCAATGAAGGCATGACTACACACTCCCTAGAATTCAACAATTGAAGCCTTGACAGGATACAGAAGACGTTGCTGCATTATATCTTCAAGATTTAATGTCATTTTTTTTACAGGATTAAAAGTTGATGTCATAAGGTTCATATATTGTTATAAATTCTAGGAACCTGGAATTATTTTGCTTTCTGTCTTAAACCTTTAACTTTATTTATGATAGTGTTATTTTTTATGGGCATGCCATTCGCCATATTATTTTATGTATACAGCGTACACCATTGCCTATCGTCTTTTTTTTCGGCAAAATTTTAA
This sequence comes from Doryteuthis pealeii, assembly GCA_023376005.1. Lineage (NCBI taxonomy): Eukaryota > Metazoa > Mollusca > Cephalopoda > Myopsida > Loliginidae > Doryteuthis > Doryteuthis pealeii. The sequence goes on along the minus strand of CM042159.1, from coordinate 36,299,421 downwards.
TTGTGAAATAAACAAACGGATGTGTAAAGAATGTACCGTTCCAGTGGGAAGAATGTGCAGCTTCGTGGTGGAATCGGAAGGAATATCATCTTGGATGGAGAAGTACCAATCATGATTGCAGTTTATTGGAATTATTCTTTCTAGGCTCCCTCATAGGTGAAGAGACCGTGCAGGTCTGTGTGCTAGAATGCTAGCGGCAACACTCACAGACACGCGCTGTCTACTCACTGATGAGGCTGGCTATATCAGCTAATTCGATTCAGACCAAGCAGCGCATTAGACGCAAGGGAAGATGGTAAGCTGGTGAGGAAAACATAATAAAAGGATGAAAAAAATTGGACACAGAAAATGAATGATTTCTTTCCTTTCTTATATCCCGTGTGTGTCTCTCCTTTTTTCTATCTGCACCCCCCCACACACACACACAATTTGTCATTGTTATTTACTTTTACTTTCAATTCCCGTTCCAATATTTCTTTTGTCTTATCTTTCTCTGTCAGCAAACAGTGATTATATTTTTCCTTCTAAATTTCCTTCATTTATTTAACATGTATTCCTTTTTATTCTTTCTATCTTTCTTTTGTCATTTCTTTCTGCTATTAGGTCTTTTTTTTATTATCCTTTCTTTCTTTCTATTTCTTTTGTCATTTCTTTCTGCTATTAGGTCTTTCTTTTTTATCCTTTCTTTCTTTCTATTTTCTTTTGTCATTTCTTTCTGCTATTAGGTCTTTCTTTTTATTATCCTTTCTTCTTTCTATTTCTTTTGTCATTTCTTTCTGCTATTGGTCTTTCTTTTTATTATCCTTTCTTTCTTTCTATCTTTTGTCATTTCTTCTATTAGGTCTTTCTTTATTATCCTTTCTTTCTTTCTATCTTTTGTCATTTCTTTCTGCTATTAGGTCTTTCTTTTTATTATCATTTCCTTTTCATTTCTTTTCTAGGTCTTTCTTTTTATTATCATTTCTTTATTTCTTTTGTCATTTCTTTCTGCTATTAGGTCTTTCTTTTTATTATCCTTTCTTCTATCTTTCTTTTGTCATTTCTTTCTGCTATTAGGTCTTTCTTTTTATTATCCTTTCTTTCTTTCTATTTTTCTTTTGTCATTTCTTTCTGCTATTTGGTTCTTTTTATTATCCTTTCTTTCTTTCTATCTTTTGTCATTTCTTCTGCTATTAGTCTTTCTTTTTATTATCCTTTCTTCTTTTATCTTTTGTCATTTCTTTCTGCTATTAGGTCTTTCTTTTTATTATCATTTCTTTCTTTCTATCTTTTGTCATTTCTTTCTGTTATTAGGTCTTTCTTTTTATTATCATTTCTTTCTGCTATTAGGTCTTTCTTTTTATTATCATTTCTTTCTATCTTTCTTTTGTCATTTCTTTCTGCTATGAGGTCTTTCTTTTTATTATCATTTCTTTATTTCTTTTGTCATTTCTTTCTGCTATTAGGTCTTTCTTTTTATTATCCTTTCTTTCTATCTTTCTTTTGTCATTTCTTTCTGCTATTAGGTCTTTCTTTTTATTACCCTTTCTTTCTTTCTTTCTATCTTTTGTCATTTCTTTCTGCTATTAGGTCTTTCTTTTTATTATCATTTCTTTCTATCTTTCTTTTGTCATTTCTTTCTGCTATTAGGTCTTTCTTGCTTTCTTGTATTAGTTCCTTCGTTCTTTCATTATTTCTTTTAACAGTTTTCATTCTTTTTTTTTCTTTTTTCATTCTTTTCTTTCTTTCTTTCTTTAATCATTCTTTTCTTTCTTTCTTTCTTTAATCATTCTTTTCTTTCTTTCTTTAATCATTATTTTCTTTATTTATTTATTTAATCATTATTTTCTTTTTTCATCTTATTCTTTCCTTCTTTCTTTTACTAGTTCTTTCTTTCATGATTTCCTTCTTTCTTTTACTAGTTCTTTCTATCCTTTCTTACTAACCGACACTTCTTCACTTTTTATTAGACAAAATAAAATTTACAATAAAGTTTGTTAGTAAACTGCTGATTTTCGTTTTTGTTCGACTTTTTCTCTCAACTCTTTGCCTACTCCAACCGCTCGCAGTGGCTCTCCCACCACTGCAAACAAAGTATAAAATCTGATAGTTATTCAATTATAATTGAGCAAAAAGATTGTAATGATAATATGACTTTATTTGATAGAATTAGTTCTGAGATGAATAGAGAGTGAACTTTAAAGTATCCCATTATACATGTAAAAATACCAGGAAAATTTAGTACAGCCATGGGAGAAATTTCGTAGGCAAAGAGTTAAGCCGCCCACGGAGGCTCTCTCACCACAACCAAGCAAAGTACACAAACTTATATTTAGTTCATTATAACTGAATCAGGTTACAATAATAATAGGATTTTATTTGAATATAATAAGTTATGATGTGAATAGAGAGGGAACTTTGAAATATCCCATTATACAAGTAAAAGCACCAAGAAAATTTAGTACAGCCGTGGGGGAGCGTCTAATTATTTTGCTAAATATCTGCCTTCATCTCACTTCTCTTCAGTGCGGCTAGACTTTGTAAGCTGAGTCAAGCTGGAATCGAAACTTGAGCGAGTTTTCATCAGTCAATGCTTCTAGGCACCAGGCTGGGTTTATTGCAACTGCCTGAGGCGCCTTCTTGAGGAGGAATGCCGACGGTATCAATGCATTTTTACACCCACTATCCCATGAGCCTCGGTTCGTGGGTGGTCACATTAAAAAGATCTTGTGTCATACCCGCATAAGTGGGATGCGAGGTAAATATCCTAACCACTAGGCTATTAAGCACACCCACTAGCAGAAGAGATGTTTTTAATTGATAAATACATTCATGTGTTAAGGCTACTAAATAATACTCTATTGGTCTTTTAAGGAGAGCTTAGCAATTTTAGCGTAAACAGCAGCCGTCAGTGAATTTTCCTTCAAGAGAGCTCAATCCATCAGTGGTGGAGAGCATATATAATCATCCTCAAACAGTCTTGTTTCGATGTATAATATCTCTTCAGTGTGGCTAGACTTTGTAAGAATTTTCAAGCCGAGGTCGAAACTCAACCGATTTTTCATCTGCCAGGGCCTCTAACAATCGCGCTATTAGCACACCCACTAGCAGAAGGGAATTTTTACTGATAAATAAATACATATTATTATATACTACAAAAGAGAGCTCTATCTGTGTTTTTTTTTTAAGGAGAGCCTTGTAATTTTAGAGTAAACAACAGCCGTCAGTGACTTTACCTTCCACAGAGCTCAACCCACTTGGGGTAGAGGGAGAGAGTAATTGATTGAGAATGAATGGGTGACTGGGCATTGCTTGTCATCTAGTGCTGTTTGCGATCTAAATATAATGATTTAACTGCCTTCAGAAAATTATCCCAATAGCAGTGTAACGTACTGAGTCGTCGCTTTTTTTTATAAATGGGCTCGTTTTTTTGTGTGTGAATTAAATTATAGTCCCGGGTAACCCTGTGCTGGCTTTTAAGAATAAACTCGATTGCAAGTCTTGTCAACAAATTTATTTGGCCGTCCGATCGTCTGCAGTCGTCAACCATCCAGAGAGAGCTATAGCGATGTTTATAATAACAGAATCGACATAATTAGAGCTAGTAAACTTATCACTTCGGCCGGTGAGCCAATTGTGAAAATTGGAAGAAAGAAAGAAAGTAAGAAAGTAAGAAATTATAGGAAACCAGCTGATTTTTGGCTAAGCTAAGGTCGGCGTCGTGTTGCTCTCCTGTTACCTGCTGTCATCCACTGCCTCACTTTTGTAGAATAATCATACTAAGTTCCAATTACCGTCGAATTGGTAAGACAAGGCAACAAGTAGCCGTAACTTAATACGGATCTAATTTTGTTGCAATCCTACTGCAGTGTACTGACTGACTGACTTCAATAACTTTGAATCCTCATCCCTTCTCCCTGCCCCATCCGGGGGGTCCAGTGTGCTTCGGCCACTGGACCGGGTTAAAGTACAATTATTAGCGTCGATCCCAGGGGGCATTCCCCCCAGGCAACACCTGCTCCCTTGAATTAAAGGGGTAGGGCTGGGTTTATTGCCCAGCGCCTGAGACGCCCCCTTGAAGGGATCAACGCAATTTTTGTTCTTTCCCACCCATGAGCTTCGGCTTATGGGTGGGCCCACATTAAAACGAGGCCTTGTGCCCAGTCCATACAAGTGGGGTATGCGACACATACACTCACCCCTTCTTTTATGATTACCGTTAAGCAGCTGGTTATTTTTCTTACGTCATTCCCTTACTTATTTCTGTATATTTTAATTCCATTGTATATTGTTATTTTATAAGAATATTTTTTCTAAAGAATTTTTTCTAAACAATCCCCAAAATATATAACACCGGCATTTTCTCTGAATGGAATTAAAACAGCTATTGAAAATGAATTCCAGCCAGATTCTTCCTTTCAAAATATCTTTACAAAATATTTCTCTCTTCTTCACCCATAATTTAATTTTAATAAAACTGATTGTTTTACAACCCTTAATTACCCAAGCTCCTTAATTATATGACAAGCAGATATAGATTATTTCCTATAAATCTAACATAAACAAAAAGAAACCACTCTTGACTGATAAATTATTTATTTATTTTCCCATTAAACTAACCCTAAACCCTAACCCGTCTTCTTTTTTCTTAGTAGATCAATAAATAGATAAATAATTTATCAGTCAAGTGTGGTTACCCTTTGTTTATGTTAGACTTAATAACCCGGATATATATAATTCAGAAAAAATGGAAACAATCTTTATGTGCACTTCTTGTAGGTATTTGTAAGTATTTAATTAAAAAATACCTTACATCATTAATGTACTCCATCCAGAGATAGGTAAGCGTCACTGACGCATAAACATTTAAAAGGACGCAGAAAAATCGAATCCATGCGTTCTAGTGTTTTTTTTTCTTCCACCACTATTTCCAGTTAACTGTAAATACATTTCAATATTTTCTTGGAAACGAATTACACGGTATGGAGTACTAGGTAGGGGTTAGACGGTGGAGCGTAATTATCAGGGTCTACCGGGAATTTGGGAATAAAAATAAAACTGTATTCGGATTTCTAAAGAAAGAGGGGAAGAAGAAATAAGAACAAACAAAGGTTAAAATTTGGAAGAGTAAACACTAAGTGGGGGTGCCAGTAATTTGACCGAAGAATGACACCGGAAATAGAATTAACAATAAAAAACAGAAGTTCCTGGTTTTGACTCGCCGAGACGAGAAACGGGAGAAGAGAAAATCTGCCTCTTTTACTTTCGGCCCGAGTAGGAGTCAGACGTTGGTCCCGGTCCCTCGTGTGGGTGTGGGACAGCGGTACAGAGCATGATACTATGAAGATAGAATAAGTTGATGATACTCCCTCTCTCTTTCTCTCTGTCCTACCTTCTCTCTGAGGAAGAGCCCACGAGCCTGGAAATAAATACAAAGCTCCTTGTGACTATATAACTTGCGTGTATGTTGTTTCTGACCTAACGGCTACTAATAACGACGACTACTTCTACAATTTGAGTTGGCCCATGCGACATCTCGTTCTGATACATATATCGTTCTGGAGTTATGCTACAGACGGAAACTTTAGTTGAGAGCCATCAAATTTTCCGGGGACTGATCCAAATCAAATATATGCGTCCCAGGACGCACAAAATTGAAAAGTGATCAGCATCACTGCCCATCTATAAGTACGGAAAAGCTTTGCAGCTATATTAACCCTCTGTAACGTTTGTTTTTCCTTCTTTATGAAGAGATAAACTGTTTGATGTACCGCTACAGAATTTTTCATCAAGATTAGGAAATTACAATGTAAAACTATAATAAGAGTATTTACGGGGTTTCGTTGGAGCCCTTATTCTCCGTTAGTGGTTATTGTTCGGAAGAAAGAAGGAAACAAACACGAATATAAAATACAAACACATGTATTATCAAACAAGTACAGAAATGTTGTTGCAAATTTTGATGGCATTTGCTACCAGACTTATCTGTGAGGGGAAATAATGTTCGTTGGAGAAGTGGCTCTAGAAAGGGAATTCTGGTCGCTGTGGTTGTAGGGTTCTGTAGAGACGCGTCCGTTTTGTCGGTTCTCGTCCGATAAGTAAAAGTAGGGGATGCTCTTTTAGAAGCTTCTCGCCTGGGTAACTGTCCTTTTAAATGACGGTGGATGGGGCCCTTCTTAAATTGACTATCTAGGTCCTCAGCCTTCTGATAAGTATGCTGTCGAAACGGCCTCCAGTAGCATGCTATGATACAGCCTTAGAAAGTATGCTGGTTAAAAAACGCCTCCGTCCAGGTCGAGGGCCTACAGACACGTGTCGAGGTTTGATTCTGGCGTCAACATCATATTGGCGATTCGCCCTCTAGCGGCAGGGGAAGATAATTCTCTATCAGATTTCCGATAATAGGGGCCAATTTAGCTCAGTCGGTAAATACATTTCAATATCGAATATTTTGCCAAGGAATCGAAAGGTTCCTGGCTCGGTACCGGTTCCCGCAAACTTGCTTAGGAGTAGCACAGATTATGTAATCTGACCTGAGAGGTAAAGTAGAGATCTGATGATATGTGTTGCGTTCTACCTCAGTAAAAACAATCTCCCTGATATAGCGCTAGCGAAAAGGGGATAAACGCCCTCGCTATCCGGCTGATACCGACCATAGGCCACTCTGCCAACTTTACTTACTTTACCCAACCCGTTCTCAACGGCAGGATGTGACATAAGTATGGAGCATTTTGTTAGGATTGAAGTCACTATTTAGTAGTAACTAGAAGCAGCTATTCGGCGAGGACTGGGTAGAGGAGAAAAAACATGGTTTAATAATCGTTTGCAGATCTATTACTACTGAATAGCGAGTTCGATCCTCGCAGGATGGCCCATAAAAATCACCTCGTAAAAAAAGATCTTATTTTAATCCGGCCTGGTGGGAGGTCAGGGAATTTTTATTTTTTCGTCAGAGTAGAGGAAATGACATCACATAATTATATAGTAAGACATTTTAATTTAATGATTAACTATATTTTTAAAAAATATAAATTACGCGATTTGATAAATTTCAAATTAATATTTCAAAGCAAAAAAAAAAAAAAAAAAAATTAAATAAGTAAACAAATTAATGTAAAACGATAAATAATCTTTAAAATTAACAATATTAATTGAAAGCGTATATCAAATTATTATAGTATACTATACTATAAATTTGATAAAAATAATATACTATACTAAGTATAGTATATTATTTTTTAAATGGAAAAGTGCACTGACTTGAAAACATTACGAAAAGGAAAGAAAACTAAAGGAGAGGAAAAAAGAAACATTTTTAAATAGAATTTTGAATTTGCTTAAAAGTTAAATATCAAATTACAATTCTGATTTTGGTACAAATACAGAATAGCATGCAATAGATGGCTCTACGAGACTAGCTTGATTAAAAATCATATAACGACAGGATGAGCTTATTACAAATTTCTCAAATGTAAAGCAAACATCCGAGAAAAATGAATTTATTTTTCTTAAATAATTGTCACATTTAATTAAACAATACCAATAAATTTAAAAATATGTGTTTGCAGTGTGTGATGTAAAATAATTGCATAAACGTATTTCTTGGGATTAAATAAACCAAGACTATAAATATTTTAATAGTTATCTCAGTTCAGAGTAAATCACTTCAGTTAAATTAATTTCAGCATTAGGTTATGTTTGAAAAAAATCCATTTTATACTAATACGTCACTGTTTACGTCACAGACATTTCGGGAATTAATTTGGTTAATCAATGAGTATTTAATTCATAGTCAGTATCTTTACTACATAAAAATATTAAAATTCTATGAAAAATCAATTGTCAGATTTTCGCGATTTTTTTTTTTTTTTTACCTTTAGACGAATTTATGTTTAAAATAGTTTTTTTTTCTGAAATATATTAGGGTAAATATTGTTTTTACTAGGTTGACTACCTTATTTAATTTCATGAAATCCGAACAAAATATTGGTTAGGAGGTTGAGAAGGCTATCACAATGCAGGTGTAAAGAAAAAAATAATAATACGGTAACAATGATGTTGTGTGTTAACCTGTATTTAATTCTTGAATTTTCGGGATAATATCTCTTTTTCAAAAGATCACTGGAACTGAAGCAGTATAGTTATGGCATTCAGTTCCAGTTCTTTTGAAAAAGAGATATTATCTCGAAAATTCAAGAATTAAATACAGGTTAACACACAACATCATTGTTACCGTATTATTTTTTTTCTTCTTTACACCTGCATTGTGATAGCCTTCTAAATCAACCTCCTAACCAATATATACACAATGCTTCAAGCAAATTATAAAACTCGAACAAAATATATTTTACTTGTACGGTTTTAAAATGTTTCTATAAAGATAAGAGTCTGATTAATTAAATCATACATTTTTAAAAATATTTTGGAGGTCCTTATTGTCATAAAGCAAAACAAATATCTCAGTGGAGTGGGGTGAATATGATGCTTTTTAAGTGAGTAATTCATTTAAAAAGTATTAAACGTTTTATTTTATTATTTATTTTTACACCGCCCGGTGGTCTTTTTTTCTTCTCGTAGTAACAATAATTGTAAAATCGAAATAAATTTAGAAATAACGTGTTGATGCATAAATATGCTGTTATTAGTATATTAAAAAGGACCGGTTTAGCTCGGTAGAGCGTTCGTCTAGGAATCATAAGGTTCTTGGTTCAATACCGGCCCTCGCCAACTCAGCGTATGAGTAGCACAGGGATCTGTGCGGTAAAGTGAGCTGCTAATGGTAGGTGTGGTGCCCCACCTCAGATACTAAAATAATGTCCTTGTCAAGCGCTAGTGAAAAGGGGATAGACTCCCTCGCTGTCTGGCTGATACCAACATTAGGCCGCCCCGACCACTTTACTTTACTACTACTAACAAATTAAAAAAAACGCCCTCTAGGCGACGTGAAATAAATATTGCCTGGTGGGATGGGAGTTGAAAATTTAATATTAGAGAGTCTGTATCATAAGTAAAGTAAAATCATCAAATTTATTAAAGGAGTAAAAAATAAAATAAATTTATTAAAGGAGTTAAAAATAAAAAAAAATTGAAATGGAAACTTAGTTCTGATAACTTTAAATATATATTAAAATAAAACAAACTATATATAGATAGATAATACCAGGTATGTATTTATTAAAAAACCAATGAGGACTGTCTAACATTGCATGTTCAAATTTTGAATGGATTTATTCTACGTTATGACGTTTTAGGTAGTGTGACGTAATCAGTGACTTCGTTTTTGTTACAGACAAAAACCGGAAGCGAATCTCCATTATCAATAGATATAATATATATGAAGCCATATAATTGGATATTAAGGGAAGAAAATCTTTAAAAAAGAAAGAAAGAAATTCTATTTTGTTGAATGAAAGTGAAAACGTGCTGATATGAAAGAAAGAAAGAAAGAAAGAAAAAAGGAAAGAAAAATCAAATTAGAGAATGCGTGCAAAATAGAAGAAATAAATGAATAGATAAAAAGAAAGAAAACAACAAAAAGAAAAAGAAAAAATGCGTATGAATGAGAAGAAAAAAAGAATGAAAGAAATAGAGGAGTAAATTAAAATAATGAATGTATGAAAACTAAGAGAAAGAAAGAAAGAAACCCAAATGTAAAGAATGTTTAATAAAAACATTCGAAAAAAAGAAGAATAAGAACGAGGAAAAAGAAAACGTAAAATAAATAATGCGTGAAAAATAGAAGAAAAGACTAGAATGTGTGAAAAATAAGAGAAAGAAAAAGAAAGAAAAATAGAAGAAAAAAAAAGGAAAAATAAGAATGCGTGAAAAAGAGAAGAACGAAAGAAAAAAAACAAAAACAAAATAAGACAAAGAAAGAAAAAAGAAATAAAAAAGAAAACTAAGAATAAAGAATGAGTGAAAAATAGAAAGAAAAAGGAAAGAAAATAACATGAATGTGTGAAAAATAAGAGAAAGACAAGAAGTATAGAAGAAAACTAAAAATAAAGAATGAGTAAAAAAAAAAAAGATATATAACGGAAATGTTGGGCCTTCAAACATCGAGGTTGATGATGTAGTCTATTTATATCTCTCTCTCTCTCTCATATATATATATATATATATATATATATATATAAGAAATGAGATGAATCCGACAGTATAAGTATATATAAAAAGATATGAAAACACCACAAAATGCTGTTAAAGTGAATATTGTTCAATATCAGCTAAGTTATAAAATATTCATACACTTAACAACATTTTGTGGTGTTTTCATATATATATATATATATACACACATTTTAATCATTTCCTCCTGACGTTGTTTTATGCATAGATTTGCATATATTATAAGTATTTTATCATTGGTATCATTCTAACCTAACATTTTAAATCACCATTTAAATCTTTTAAGGGAGGTAACTCTCTCTAAAGTAAATTTGAGTTTTTTCCCTTATATGCGATTTTTTTTTCTTTTCGAATGTTCAGCGATATATTTTATATAATCTACTAAGCAAATTTCCCTCTCCCCCCTCTCTCTCATATATATATATATATATATATATAATATATATATATATATATATATATATATAGTTATCCACATACAGTACTGTTTCACAGTATCACGGTTCTTTAGTGGGACTAGACAAGTGCAGGTTGTGTTAAGCTGGGGCCAAAAGTCGACCGATATTTCGTCATTCATAACCTTTAACTACCGCGCCATGAATACAACCCACTTGCGGAAGAGGATTTTGCTGATAGATACATACATATAGGAAGGGTGCTAAACGAGTTCTATCTGTTTTTAAGGATAATTTTTTTAATTTTAACGTAATCAGCACCCATCAGAGAATTTCCTTCCCAAGAGTAGCCTGTATAGGTGCCCACGTACAGTACGGTTTCGCTGCATGGCTCTTCAGTGAGGCTAGACTTTGCAGGCTGTATTAAGCCTAGATCAAAAGTCGACCGATTTTTCATCAGTCTGAATCTCTATCCACCGGATATAATGCCTACTTTGGTAGCACATTTTCTTATTGACCTATTTTAGTAAAAATTACAGACACAGTTTTAGAGTGGTGAGGTTTCTTATCAACCTATTCATGTTCGCGAGTTTATACTTTCTTTATATATACTAGCAAATATATGCACCCTCCGGGTGCAAGTATTTAAGTTTTAATGTAATAAAATATTGTATTAAATTAGAAAGGCTAATGAAACTAAATAAGAATGCAGATGAAACGGGGGAGGGTATAATCGATAAATAGAACAACTGAAACTTACACTTCCATCACTCTCGTCTTTCATTGTTATTTTTTCTAATTTAAGTATTTAGTTAAAAGAGGAAGTAAAGAATAAAATTACAGTTATTTCTTCTTGTTAATGGATTTCATTTAATATTTATTGAAGAGATTTTTGCTTATATTCATTAAAATAAAACCAAACAATTAGAAATCAATAGTACTAAACACATATTTATTAAAATCACATTTTAAATAACAATATGCAAATTAGCCTTCCCGTTCACACTGTAAACCGTTATTTTGTTGTATATATAAATACAATTGCATGTTATTAATATGTGGATATGGTCAACAGCATTAATAATGTAAAACAATTTTATTAATAATTGAGATTTAAAAATAAAATTATGGAGATTGTGATGTCAATAACAAAGGGAATTGTGACTTGAGTAGTAATATAGTTTCGGTTACAGACAGAAAAACGCACAATCTCCATAATAATAATAATAATAATAATAATATATATATATATATATATATATATATATGAGAAGAAAGTTTGGTATGTACTTGTCGACTTATAACTCAGAAAAGAGATATCACTCACATTCGAAATTCAGCATACAGATTAATATTCTTATAACTAAGAAACACACAAAATTTGGTTTTGATTTCTACTAATTAAGGGAAAATTTCGGGGTAAATTCAATGATTAAAAAAATTAAAAAATACAGACTTTCATCCCCACTCCACTACCGTCGACACGAGTCGAGTTTTTAACTTTCAAGTCCAAAAAATCAAAAACTAGGGTCAACAGACCCTTCCCCACCCAGCCCCCATAAAATTAAATTCTGCCAAAAAATTGACGAAAATGGGCGCTTTTTGTGAAGTAAATTACGTACTAAATAAAAATGTTAAAGATTTTAAAACACTTATAACAGTTTCTTCTTGAAAAACAATAACAAAAAATTAAATACACTAATGTACAGAGAATTACTAAACAGCAGAGGTGCTGTCGGTGTATTCTACAGCCTCAGCCGATAGTTTAATAAATAAGGACACAAATCTAATACTTAGCTGTTTTTAATTATTACTTTTTTAGGAGTAAAAAATAAAATAAATTAATATTTTTTATTACTTTAACATAAGAAGCAATTAAGAAATGAATGTGATTTTTTGTCATATTTTTAGTCTGGTCATGGACCGGGTAAATTTGCTAGTATATATATATATATATATATATATATATATATATATATATATATATATATATATATATATTAAACAATTTAATTACACAATACCAATAAATTAAAAAATGTTTTTTGCAGTTTGCGATCTAAAATAATTGCATAAACGTATTTCTTGGGACTGAATAATCTAAGTCTATGAATATTTTAATAGTTATCTCAGTTCAGAATAACTCATCTCAGTTAAAAGTGAAACTCGACTGACATTTCATCCGCCCGACCCCTTTCCTCTCGGCCGTCAGTAGTTTTCATTTAATCAATCTTCTTTCTCTTTTCTTTCTTTTATTTTTTCTTTCAAACCTACGCTTCTTGACTTTTTATTAGACAAAATAAAATTTACAATAATGTTTACTGTTAGTAAACTGCTTATTTTCGTTTTTGTTCTTTTTCTCTTAATTCTTTGCCTATTTTAAACCACTCACAGCAGCTCTCCCACCACTACAAACAATGGATAAAATCTGATTGTTATTTCATTATAATTGAACAGAAGGATTCAGATTACAATAATGAGACTTTATTTGAATAGAATGCGTTCTGGGGTGAATAAAGGATGAACTTTGAAATATTCCATTAATAAGAATAAATTTATTTTTCTTAAATAATTGTCACATTTAATTAAACAATACCAATAAATTAAAAAAAAAAATGCTTTTGCAGTTTGTGATGTAAAATAATTGCATAAACGTATTGCAAGGGACTGAATAATCCAAGTATATAAATATTTTAATTGTTATCTCAGTTCAGAGTAACTCATCTCAGTTAAATTAGTTTTGGCATTAAGTTATGTTTTTAAAAAAATCCATTTTATTTGGTTCTAATTAGTCGTCACTTCCTATTAAGTCAAAAACTTACCAGTCTCTTACTCTCTCTCACACACACACACATTATATATATATATATATATATATATATATATATATATATAGAGAGAGAGAGAGAGAGAGAGAGATAGATAGATAGATAGATAGATGAATTCTTAATTCATAGTTTAATTTTGTCTGACTGACTACCACCCCCTAAAAAACCAGACCTGAAAAGTATCTCTTTTTTTCGCATTTGACTTCCTATCACCATGGTGACAGGCTTACAATGTTTAAATTTTTTTTTTTTTTTGAGAAATAAAATTTTTCAGTTATGCAATTCAAATTACCTTGATCTACCATCTGATGAGACGAAGTTTTGGGGAGCTATATTAAATCAACTTAGATTTATATAGGTCCCAATTTTGGTCGAAATAAATTTATTATGGAATTACGTGTTGAGTTTTTCCTTCCTTTCTAATATATATATATATATATATATATATTGATTAACTACTCCTTATATATGTTACATTTCTTAGAGAGAGAGAGAGAGAGGAGAGAGAGAGAGAGAGAGAGAGAGAGAGAGATTGGAGAGTGTGAGAAAAAGATTAAAATTCCCACTTTATTTGTTATATATCTTATTATAATGGAGATTGTGTGTTTTTCTATCTGTAACCGAAACTATATTCCTACTCAAGTCCCAATTCCTTTTGTTATTGACATCACATTCTCCATGATTTTATTTTTATCTAAACCTCAATTATTAATAAAAATGTCTTACATTATTAATACTGTTAACCATATCTACATATTAACAACATGCAATTATATTTATATATACAACAAAATAGCGGTTTATAGTGTGAACGGGAAGGCTAATTTGCATATTGATATTAAAAATGTGATTTTATTAAATATGCGCTTAGTATTATTGATTTTTAACTGTTTGGATTTATTTTAATGAATATAAGCAAAAATCTCTTCAATGAATCTTAAATGAAATCCATTAACAAGAAAAAATAACTGTCATTTTATTCTTTACTTCCTATTTTAACTAAATACTTAAATTAGAAAAAATAACAATGAAAGACGAGAGTGATGGAAGTGTAAGTTTCAGTTGTTCTATTTTTCTATTATACCTCCCTCTGTTTCAAATCATTTTATCTGCATTCTTATTTAGTTTCATTAGCCTTTCTAATTTAATACAATACTTTATTACATTAAAACTTAGATACTTGCACCCGGAGGGTGCATACATTTGCTAGTAATATATATATATATATATAATATATATATTATATATATATATATATATAATAAATACCCTATTTATATAACATTTATATGTTGAATATAACATTCAGTATTTTTAGGACTATCTAATACGGTTTTTTTAAAACAATATCTATTAATTAAAGGGGAAGTCCCCATGGCATAGTCACCAAGCTGACATCAGAGTAAGCTGTTTTGAAATCCAGCTACGATATTAGATTCACGATCGAAGTAAAACACTGGTAATTGTATAAATCCTTTCACTCCCTTGTTAAGGGTTAAATAAAACCCTCAATATTCCTCTATAAGGATGACTGTGCCAAAAACTATTTCCCTATTCAAGCCACTTACAGCGGCTCTCCCACCATTCTACAAAAACTTATGGTTATTTCATTATAATCTAACAGAAGGACTCAAATTACAATTATAATATTACTTTATTTGATTAGAATGATATCTGAGACAAAAAGAAAGTGAAAATTTTATATATTCCATTGTACATGTAAAAAATACTAAGAAGATTTGGTACATTCATGTGGGAAATTTCGTTTGGCAAAGAGTTAAATAACCATAACATTTGATATATCGTACCAAAGAAATCAAACCTGTATTAATGGATCTAAATCAAGGTTTCACAAAATGGTCTACATAAATCCCCTGAGGTCTATACAACAACTCAGGGTGTCTGTAATTATTCGAGGGTCTACAAGTGGTCTATGGAACTACTAACCGTTCTTAGTAATTATAAAAAATTAATACCACGAGAATCCTGGCGAACATGCTCATGTTGATATATTTTCAAAAGTTTAAGCCCAATATTCATGAACTTATAAAAAAAAACAGCAGCTTCACCCACCACATTAGGAAATGTGCTTCCTTGTTAAGTTATTAAGTTAGTATTAAATATTTGCAACTCTTTATTACATGTTAGTAGGGCCAGGTTAGCTCAGTCGGTAGAGCGTTCGGCTAGAAATCACAAAGTTCCTAGTT
Organism: Doryteuthis pealeii; assembly: GCA_023376005.1. Taxonomy (NCBI): domain Eukaryota; kingdom Metazoa; phylum Mollusca; class Cephalopoda; order Myopsida; family Loliginidae; genus Doryteuthis; species Doryteuthis pealeii. The sequence goes on along the minus strand of CM042159.1, from coordinate 36,283,884 downwards.
CGATACCGGTCCTCGCCAACTCAGCGTATGAGTAGCACAAGGTAAAGTAAGGAGCTGATGATAGGTGTTGTGCTCCACCTCAGATGCTAAAATAATCTCATTGTCTAGCGCTAGGGAAAAGGGTATAGACTCCCTCACTGTCTGGCTGATACGGACATTAGGCCGCCCCGACGACCTTACTATTACATGTTATCCTTACTTTACTAGTTATTTTACGTTTCTTTTAAAATTAAATTTTACATAAACGTTTGAGAATCCCTGATCTAAATTATCATTTTATTAATCGGATTCGATTCAGTTATCGCCCTTACATCAGATAATGTCGACAGTTTTCAAGGGAGACTATCCAATCTGTGATCTATTACCACAGCCGATTGTTTGTGAGGCTAGTTCTATTTTATTATTTTATTATTTTTTAAAGTTACGGATCCGTTAAACACTAAACAAATTTGAACGAATAGTAATTATTTCTTTTTTGGTCACTTGTAGATCTAAAAACACTTACAAAAATTGCGTATATGTCATATAGAATTTTTTTTTCTTTGTAAGTAAAAGTAAGTAAAGTCGTCGGGGTGGCCTAAAGTCGGTATCAGCCAATCAGCGAGGGAGTCTATCCCCTTTTCACTTGCGCTAGACCAAGGAGATTATTTTAACATCTGAGGTGGAGCGCCACACCTACCATCAGCACCGCACATTACCGCACAGATCCCTGTGCTACTCATACGCTGAGTTGGCGAATGCCGGTATCGAACCAAGAACCTTGTGGTTTCTAGGCGAACGCTCAAGCGACTGTGTTGATTTCATGTAATTGACAATTAAATGAAATACTTTTCCTCATAAATAGTCTTTATGTAGATTAATTGATTTGGGGGAGACTTTTTAACGTTTTTGAAGAAATGGCCGAATCTTTTCAAAATATTTCGGTTTTTTCTTCAAATTAAAAAAATTTAAAAAATTAAAAACTTTTATAACTGGTTTGAATGGGAAAATATGTATTAAAAAAAGTTATGATTAGTTTTATGCTTTTATCTAGCGATAGAAGCTTTTTTTTTTTTAAATAAAAGATTCTATCTAAATATTCTTAAACCGTTTTAACATTTAAGCTAACTGTAGCAGGTGACTACAGAGACTGAACTCGAAACCCCTTGATCGTGAGTGGTGGGCTCGTAGTCAGACTTGTGTCACCCCTATTGGCTGAAGAGGTTCGGCCACTGAGAAGCACAAATGCCAACCCGTTTTTTTCTTCCACACCGATCACAATAAAGAGCTTAATTTACATGTGCGCTAATTCCGAAGACGCCATGATAGATTCCAGCAGTAGCTTGAACTTTTAAGATCGAGATTTTCGCCTGTGATATTTTGCGTCGGACCCGAGGAAAACGATTTCAGTAAAAAAATACGTCCGAATACATATGCAGATATAAGTACGCGTCCTGCATCCCTGACGCATAAAAATCTAGAAGAACGCAGTAAAATTGATTCCATGCGTCCCAGTGTTTTTTTCCCCTCACCATTTCAAGCTAACTATAAATACATTTCAATAGTTTCTTAAAAACGAATTACACAGGATAGATTACGAGGTAGGAGTTAGACGTCTTTAGTTGAGACCCATAAATTTTCCCGGGGACTCATTAAAAGCAAATATGTGCGTCCCAGTACGCACTAAATCAAAACGCTATCAGCATCAATGTATATGGGTGATAAAATATGAACGCTAATTTTCAACGGAATTTTTAATATCTAAACTGAAAAAAAAAAATGTTTACAAAAATGTTATAATATGCACGTGCCTGGTGGCAATCCTTGTTTCGAAATTCAGTCACCTGAAACTCATTATACTTTACACTTCCTTGTTCGAATGATCGATTTCTATGGAAATTCAAAACGAAAATTAAAACACAGAAAATTAAAGGAAGATAACTCCTATTCTCTGATTCAGAGAAAATGAGTTATCTCCCTTAAACTTTGTGTTTTTAAAATTTTGTATCGTTAAAATTAAACCGGTTAATTCGATTAAATGTTATAAATGTATTTATCTACATAAATTAATTTGTTCCATAAAAAAATAGGCATCCTGCCATTGGTGAAATGGTTTGCAAGCTAGTCTCACAGATCCGTTAGTATTGAAAAGCGAGTTTGATCCTCGTTGGGTGCCCCATACATGTGACCTTGAGTTAAATACTACCATAGGGAAAATTTTTTGGTCATATAAAAACACTAAAGTGAAATAACTTGAATATCTTTTTTACATATTTTTATAGAATTCAATCAATTCGAAATGTTAAATATCTTTCTTTTCTTCATAAATTTGACACCGACGTCTTCATTCAAACAATGATATTACTTATTTTTTCGACTTTATTTTATCAATATCTAATAATTAAAAAAAAAAATCAAACTTATCTCAAATGAATAAATGTGTAGATTTAACTTTTCTAAAGATTCTGTTTCTATTCCACTCGCTGCTCTTCCAACTGGAAGAAGAGAGAAACAGAAGGGGGTCAAGAAAGAAAAAGAGAAGGGGAGGGAGAAAGGAGAGGGGGAGAAAGAGGGAGGGGGAAAGAAGAGAAAGAGAGTGAAGAGAGGGGGATGGGGACCATATCCCTTTCTCCCTGCGTTAATCAGAAAATGTTCACCTATCATAGTGGAAGGTCAGAAAAAATCTACCGGTTATTTCCTATAATCTAACAAAGGGGAATCACTCTTGAAATAAATTATTCATTTTTCCCATTAAACTAACCCTAAACCCTAACCCGTCTTTTTTCCTAGTAGATCAATAAATAAATAATTTATCAGTCAAGAGTGTTTCCCCTTTGTTTATGTTGGCGTTATAGGAAATAACCGCAGAAAAAATCTACTTATGTTTACACTTTTTTAATGAATTAATGGGGAAGAACTCTTATATGTTATTGCAGTGCGTTAAAGTCACGGGTAATGGACTCGTCGCCCCGAGTTCAAATCCTGGACGAGGTAATTGCATTTTCCTTAGCGCTAATACACTTGGGAAAGGTATGAATCATACTCTCCCTCCAGCTATGGGTAAATGGTAGGGCAGAATGGGCTCTTTAACCTTGGTTAGGCAACCGGTCTAGAAGAAGGAAAAATCTGAATTCAAACCTGTTGAACTCTGCTTAAGAAACTGACCTTGTGCCACATCCTGCTTGTGCTGAGGGGTTGGTATATATATATATATATATATATATATATATATATATATCATTGTAGCTTAAGAATGTGTGAAATGGTTCAAGAGTAAACGGTTGTATATTACTTAGATTGTTAGGTTATTTTAAAGTGAAGGTATGCGGTTATTTCCTATAAGTCTAACATGATCAAAGGGGAACCATTCTTGACTGATAAATTTATTTATTTTCCCATTAAACTACCCCAACCCCTAACACCGTCTTTTTTTCCTAGTAAATCAATAAATCAATAAATAATTTATCAGTCAAGAGTGGTTCCCCTTTGATCATGTTAGTTTTAGAAAATAACCAGTTATGCATTGTCATTACATGATTTATTTTTACGACATTCACTCTCGGCCGTTACGATACTTAGAGTTTTTCGGTTTTTTATAGAATTTTTATTATAATTACTAGCAAAATAAAAAAAAACACCCTCCGGGTGATGTAAAAATACATTTTTGAAAGATATTACTTGAGGAGGTGGAAGTTAAAAATTAAATATCCATAAATCATGAAATCAAATTTATTAAAGGAGTAAAAAAAAAAATAAAACAATTTGAAATCGAATCTATTAAAATAAAAATAAAACTATATATAAATATATGATACTGGGGATGTATCTATTAAAATTTATTTTAAAAAACTATGAGGACTCTCTAATGTTGCATGTTCAAATTTTGAGTATTTTTTTCTATGTTATGACGATTTATGACGGGTATAGTGACGTAAGCAGTGACGTAGTTTTTGTTACGGACAAAAACCGGAAGCGAATCTCCATTATTAATAAATAGAATATTTCAATCTCATAAAGTAAGTAAAGTCGCAGGTGGCCTAATGTCGGTATCAGCCAGGCAGCGAGGGAGTCTATCCTCTTTTCCCTAGCGCTAAACCGAGGAGATTATTTTAGCATCTGAGGAGCGACACGCCTACCATCAGCTCCTCAGTTTACCGCACATATGACTGTGCTACTCATCCGCTGAGTTGGCAAGGGCCGGTATCGAACCAGGAACCTTCTGATTCCTAGCCGAACGCTCTACCGACTGAGCTACATTGGTTTGGTTTGTTCGTTTTGTTTTTACGGCATATCAACCTCAGTGGGTCATTTAATGCCGACAAAGTTTTGAAATAAAATTCATTCTTAATCGATACTCAATTTTTTTTATAAACTCATGTTTTTCTGTTTAATCCATAGATGTCAGTTTCAAGTGATGACCGCAATAATCAGTTTCTTCGACTGAAAAAAGTATTCTGCTGGCAACACTTCCAGTAGTTATTATACAATTCGTCAAGAGTTCCCTTAACTTTAAGATCGAAACACGACACACCAGTTCTCTCCACTGGAAAAGACGATCTTTTCGAGAGAACTCGCCTCGGCATTTATTTCTCTCAGTGGCCGAACCATTTCAGCTAACAGGGGCTGACAGTAATTCCACCTCTCATGATCAGGAGGTTGCGAGTTCAATCTCGAGTCACTCGCTATAACCCCCCTCACGCAGGCCAGACACACACGGACGTGCTTAGTCATTGGGGACAGGAAATGCTCAACTCTACGGTCCCCACCTCCGCCACTCGCCCCGTTCTCTCTGTTACAGATGGGAACTTAACTGGTACTAACACTCCATTGGCTTGTTGGATTTTACGGTACTTATTTTCGCTTATATTTTGGATAGGAAAAATACTTTAATGAGATTGTGTTTTGTAGGGCTTTTTTTTTTAGACTAGTTTTTAATTGCTGCTAAATAAAATTTGGCAGTGTGGTCTATGGTCGGGTATAAGTGGGCCAGCAAGGGAGTCTATCTCCTTTTCGCAAGCGCTTGACCAATAAGATTGTTTTGGTGATTAGAACGCAACACCTACCGTCAGCTCCCTACTTTACCGCGCAGATGAGATTACCCAAACTCATGCGCTGATTTGACGGGGTCTGGTATCGAACCCGAAACCTTGCGAATTATAATCAGGTGTTCTACTGAATTGGCTAAATCGGCACCATAAATCGCACCCATATAAATTGTTGATAAAATAAATTCAAAAACATTAAACAACATTACACAAATGGAGGAGAAATTAACTTATTCAGTACTAATACTACTACTACTACTACTACAATTGAAAAAAAAAATAGTCATTGTAAGATCAGTGTTTTTATTAACATTCGTGCATGTTTATAAGGGGGATAATTCGTCCAAATCTGGTAAGGGGAGACGATCTAAAATTTTAAAAGTAATATTAATTATTAGTTACGCCAAAATTTTGGTACGGCTTTATTTCACGCTTTGTTTAATTTTTTATGAAAAGTTAAAATTGTCAATTATCACCTATTTTTTCCTCTTAAGATGAGAACCTAAATTTACGTATTAAAACATTTCTATGAATTTCTTAAATATAACGATGAAATAAAACGGGTTTAAAAAAGGACACAAAGGCGTGATTTTGACATATATATATTTTAATTTTTTAAAAACTGAAAAACAAATAATTTTTACATGTGAGGTTTTAAAAATTCTTCCGCTTCATAATACAGAGAAAATTACCTTAATTTTCAATCATTTTTTTTTTTTTCGAGTTTTGTTAAATTTGTGATTAAATTGGGTGGGATGGAGGGTAAAAACTCGTGACTTTAGGCCGTACATATGTTATGCATACACTTTATCGTGGTTTACTGCTTAACAAGCTAATCTCGCAGATCCATTGCAACTGAATAACAAGTTCAATCCTTGCTGGAAATCCCATACGTATTACCTTGGGTCAAATTCTACTCTTTTTGTTAAATTTAAGGTAGGAAACTTGTGGGGTTACAAGAGTTTAATGTTTTAGGTTTAAAAAGGTGGCTTGTTATTCCTAGTGCGTGTTCCTAGGGTTTGCTTTTACCCCCATCTTATTTGGTGGTCACGCTGAAAAAGGAACTCAAGGAAAGAAAAAGGAAGAGACAAAGACTAAATGTAGTTTTATGATTTTGGCTTTATTCTTTGGCCATAGCCACGTGGTGGGGAAATTCTTTCCTGGCCAGTAGTCGTGTCTCGCCCCAGTTAGGGCCTAAACTCGAATGGCCAATTGATTACCTTCGTGGTCTGAAGTGGGTCCTTTTCCCCTGCACATACTCGGACGGTTTTTCCGGTGTGAAAGCTTATGGGATATTGTTAATTTTTTTCTCATTTTATTTTAATCCCCACATATTACAACTGAATAACAAGTTCAATCCTCGCCGGAAGTCCCATACTTATTTCCTTGTGTCAAATCCTACTCTTTTTTTTTTTTTTTTTTTTTTGTTAAATTCAAATGATACTGTGGGCTTAGAAATATGCAAAATGTTTAAATTAAAGAGTTGGATATAATGTTTTTTTCACTTAGAAATATGTTATTGATTGAATGAATTCTACTTAAAGATGTTTGGTCTATCGTAAATGTAACCCATGTTTTTTTTTATTTATCTTTTAAACAAATTAAAATTCATTTCAATAAAATAACATTTTGGGAGGCATTTAATATGGTAGGAAACTTCTTTTTTTTTTCGTTTAAGACTTTTAATCTTAGTCTTTAATTTTAAAAAATAACATACAATTCATCTCTGCTTATTTATTTATTAAATTTTACATAATACAAAAAAAAAAGAATTATTTTTAATTTAAATACGGTTTTATTTTTATGCAATTACTATATATATATATATATATATATATATATATATATATTGAACATTTTTTCACTTTGAAATATGATATTAATTGAATGAATTCTACTTCGAAATATTTGGCGTCTGTTCCTCGAAATTTGTAAACAAATGCAAAACAGTTAATGTTAGCCACTGCTTATAAAATAATTATGTTATTTATTTTAATATACAAATACTAAGAGACATTACTCATAATTTGGAGGTTGTGAGTTCAATCCCTCTACTGGGTAATATTGTTTATCCTAATTATCTCTTATATGTGGTTGAAGAGAGGTTGGGCATCTTGCACTCAACACACATACACGCCTCGCGAGGTAATTCATTTATCTTCTCGCTACACTCCTCCGTGCTTGAACAGAGGTTTGTCATCAAATTTTCGATGATTGAGATATGCAAAGCATGTTAAATTTACTGAAAAATGCGTAACCTGTACGGAGAACATGGTTTTCGTGAAATAAGTAAATAAAAAGAAAGTGTTTGCAAATAGGCTGAACATACGAGCCGGAGTTTAAAAAAAACAAAACACCCCCCCCCCCCAACTTCGTTTCCGGATCCTTAGACAAAAGTCACGTTATTTACTGAATGACCCTCGTAGAATTGCGAATCATTTTAACTTTTTGCCTACCACCACAGCGATCCTACCGTAAACCGCTGCAGACGATTCTCGCACGTGTCACCAGTTTACACAGAAAAATAGGAATTTATATGAATATATTGTATTCTGAGGTGAATAGATAGTACACTCTGAAATATCCCATCGTACAATTAAAAAAATAAGTTAAGAAAATTTGCTACAGCTGTGGGAGGAATTTGATAAGCAAAGATTTAATAGAATTTATTTAAAATAGTATCGATGACATTTACCATTTGCAATTGAGCATATCTTATAATGGAAATATAATAACTGAAACTACATCACTGCTTACGTCATAATACCCTCAGGAATTGCATGTTTATCAATGAGTGTTTGATTTATAGCCTAAGTCATTATTACATAGAATAAATTTAATTTATTTAGGATATCTCTATGAAAATCTGAGTTAAATTTGCTTTAAAACAGCCCACGTTATTAGTGCGTTTAAAATCCTGAAATGTATATATAACTAAGAAAAAAAAGGTTTACATTATATATGGTGTGGTTAATTTTCATACTTGTTTACACAAAACAGAGTTTAATAAATTATTACTTGATGTTATTGATCTCTAATATCATTGTTTTATTCTTTACCGTGTTAAAATCAATCCCATGAAGGATTTTATATACAAACCAACTGAAATATAATTAGAATAAGTGTAATCTTTTCATGCATTCTTATTTAATTTCGTTAGTCTTTGATTTAATATATTTTATTACATTAAAATGTAAATGCTTACGCCTGGTCGAGGGCGCATATTCTTGCTAGTCATTTTATTTGTAGTAATTTAAAATAATATCGTTGACATTAGCAAGAACATTATGAGTTTTATTTTTTCGGCTCGTAAATGAATTTCCTCGTACATCAAATGCATTTTCCCAATTGAAATAAACAAATGCCATTAATCCGTTCCAGTAACCCCCTATCTTTTTTATTTTTTAATTTAGACATTTTTTATGAGAAAAATGGCACTGTATTGTATATCATCATGTCACGCTGTTGGCACGGATATCCATGACAATCTCTCTCCATCCGTCCCTATCGCTCATCATTCTCGGGAGGTCCTTTGTGCAGCATCCTGTATCCGCACAGAGCTGATCAATGTACGTCTTTGCAGGTCGGCCCACACTGGCGTGCCCATGTGCTGGCTTCCACATGAGGACGTCGCTGATGAGTTCGGCCTTGCTTCTTCAGCAGTGTCCCGCTTGTCCGTCTTACTCGGATGGTTTGGGTGATATGTGACAGGTGGCCGTAAAGCTCCTTTCTCGTGGGGTGCTGTTTCCACGTCTTATTCAGGATCACCAACAGCATTCTTGTGCAGCTCCCATCTAGTTTATTCTCTAGTCGCTTCGTTAGGCTCCAGGTGGTGCAGCCATACAGCAGCACTGACACGACAACGGCCTGGAAAAACTGTCTCTTTAACTTGTCTGTGAGATTGGATTTCCATATGACCGATAAATATAATAAAATAGAATGTAATGAATTATGTCGGGAAATATGTTTTCATATTTATTCTTTTTGTTAATCATACATAATTAATTGGTGTAATAAATTTGGAAAATTAGATATTTTTAATAAACTTATAAATATAAGCGTATCTGAAGCACGCACATAACTCAAGTTTCAACCCGGCACACAAAACATAAATCAACCGATTGCCAGCTCGTAACATGGAACACTCGTAAGTTAGGGCAACAGTAAGTCAGGGTCTGTTGGCTGTCAACTCGTGCACTAGTAAGACCATTTCCTTTATTTTTTTTTTATACTTGAGTGCCAGTAGCATTTGACTATAGAAGTGGGGGGATATATGGGGCGAAATAGACCTTCGAATCAACAAGCTCCCGCCGAGGGGGAACCAAAAACAAGCGAGTTCTCCGTCTTCTCACAAGCCATCGTCTAGCAGCTGGAAAATCCGTCGTCGTAGTCGAAGTAATCTTTAGCAGTTCAAAATCACATTTCCTATTTAGTTTTTGTTTCTGTTCGACTAAAATCCTTTTTTTTTTTTTTTTTTTTTTTACTGAAAGCGCTTGGTCGTCGACTGCTTCTGCCGCTGCTCACTACCCAGCGCTCGACTCACTTGTTATTTTATGGGCATATTAGCCAAACATCCGGGCACATCAGTCGAACCTCGCGTCCGTCCAGTGCCCAAAACGCATTGGTTTTTGTTTGCCGGAGGACGCGAGTTCGATCCCGGCAGGCAAGACAATGTCTTGCTTTTTCCTTTCTCGTTCCAGGCTAGGTACAAGGTACTACTGTATAATATGGTTGCATATCATCAGTGGCGTGCGGAGGTGCGTGTGTGTGTGGGGGGTGGAGAGGTTGCTGGCCCGGAACATCAATTTTAAGGGGGAGGAACATAATCGTACAAATGTTAACCAATTATTACGTTTGATTCATGGATTTCCAGGTGATAATTTATGTGTAATTTGAATAAACAGGTTATTTCATAAATTTTGTATTTAAAAGAAACCTTCCCCCAAACAAACAAACAAGCTACTGTGTATCATTTTAATGGTATTCATTTGTATAGCTATCTATCTAAACTAGTCCTGAAAATTAAAGTGGTTAAAGCCTCCTATACAACCGGCTGTATTCTGATATGATCTAAATTAACACATCATTTTTCCCATTTTCATACTCTCTCTCTCTTTCCTTTTCATACTCTCACTCTCTCTCTCTCTTTCCTTTTCATACTCTCACTCTCTCTCTTTCATACTCTCACTCTCTCTCTTTCATACTCTCACTCTCTCTCTCTCTCTTTCTCTTTCATAATCTCACACTCTCTCTTTCTCTTTCATAATCTCACACTCTCTCTTTCTCTTTCATAATCTCACACTCTCTCTTTCTCTTTCATAATCTCGCTCTCTCTCTTTCTCTTTCATACTCTCTCTCTCTCTCTTCATACTCTTTCATACTCTCGCTCTCTCTCTTTTCTTTCATACTCTCGCTCTCTCTCTTTCTCTTTCATACTCTCGCTCTCTCTCTTCTCTTTCATACTACTCTCTCTCTCTCTCTCTTTCTCTCTTTCATACTCTCGCTCTCTCTCTTTCTCTTTCATACTCTCGCTCTCTCTCTTTCTCTTCATACTCTCGCTCTCTCTCTTTCTCTTTCATACTCTCGCTCTCTCTCTTTCTCTTTCATACTCTCGCTCTCTTTCTTCATACTCTCGCTCTCTTTCTTTCATACTCTCTCTCTCTTTCTTTCATACTCTCGCTCTCTCTTTCATACTCTCGCTCTCTCTTTCTTTCATACTCTCACTCTCTCTCTCTCTCTCTCTCTCTCTCTCTTTCATACTCTCACTCTCTCTTTCATACTCTCGCTCTCTCTCTTTCTTTCATACTGTAACGTTACGGTACCGATTCGTAATGTGTAACGTAGTGCCTTTCTTTTCACTGCACTGAATTAGCAATATGTACGTACGGTCGTTATTCCTTTCAAAGTGGAGTATTGCATGTCATGAACTGCTCATCCACCTGGGTTCTATCCTTAAGCATCACGGGTCGCCATCTACGGCCAACAGGTGGTCTCATTGGGGGAGTCTAACCACTCTGCAGAGGTGCAGTCGGTGTATTCTAACGCCCCAACCGACTTGGCGGAACTGCAAAAGGAGATTTGGACACTTGACTGAAGTTTATGACAACGATAATTGTAAGCATGGCTAACAGAGAGATTTGGTGTTATTGAATTTAAACAACATAAGCTTATAATTTGAATCGGAGAGAACAAAAGAGAATAGAACTCAAAAGAGAAATATGATCACTCAAAAAACAATTCAAAGTGGCGAGTGCTGAAGGAAAAGAACTGTAACATTATGGCTTTTCACACCGCTAAATCGTATAGTATACGTGACGTTGTGGGGCCCACCGCGTCTTCAAAACACACGGTACTATTAGGACTTATACAGTCGTGTATCAAGGGGTTGGCACGTTGGGTTGTTTACAAGCGCACACAGATCTAGTAGTCGTCGTTAGTATCAGCGGACCCCAAAATATTCTTTCACTCTTCCTTGTTTATGTTCAGAGAGAGGGCCAGGCCGCGTGCCTCTTTTTTCGTTCCGGACAATTTGACTTGTGTTTACAACTATCCCTCTCCTTAGTATCAGTCAAGTATCTGTTCACGTTTGTTTGTTTAATGGCTTTCATTCATGATTTCTCATTCTCCCTCATTATATAGAAATGGGTGTGGAACTTTCTAGAACGTTTTGGAACCTTTCGAATGTTCTGTTTTACCAAATTGTACGTGTCACTTAAGAGATCAACGGGTCAATCATCCTTTCTTCTGACAAACCGATTAAAATAAATTTTAATAGCAAAATCCTAGACTTCTTGGCTATCGAACCCAGTCCCAGGTGATAATTCCATTATCCTCTTGCTTGCCCACTCCCGTAAGGTCTGAGAATCATGCTACATCGCATTAAGGTTTCTCTGTGTCTGGCACAGGGACACATATATGGTGTTCCCGGGTAAGACGCGCCAATTATGCTACATAACCTCTTACGGAGTTGCGGAACATTCTGAGAGGAAATCTAAAGAATATTCGCATAGGAGGAGGAGAAAAGGAAGAGCAAGGAAACGAGCCACATTCATGTCAAATCCTTTTGGCTTTGCAAGATCTCTCCTTGGAGGAAAGAGGAGTTGGAATTTAGAGACACCAGAGGAGGAGATTAGCAACTATCTGAGAAAATCATTCGGTGACCCTGCAAAAGATCAGGAATTAGGCCCAAACGAAATGTTGATTGAACAAGCCGCCCCGAAGCAAGATTTCAACACGGGGACGCCGACATGGAAAGAACTACAAGAAGTGGTCAGAGCATCAAGAGCAGCATCATCTCCAGGACCGAGTGGAGTCCCCTATACTGTATATAAGCGCTGTATCGGGATTCTCAAATTTCTGTGGAGATTATTGAGAGCAATTTGGAGGAGGGACAGAATTGTTGATCAGTGGAGGCAAGCCGACAGGATCTGGATTCCTAAGGAGGAAGGTTCAACAGAGATCGAGAAATTCCGGATAATCCCTACTTAACACTGAGAGGAAGATCTTCTTCGGTATTTTGGCCAGACGTTTTTCTTATTACTGTGTTACTAACGGCTACATAGACACGTCAATTCAGAAAGGAGACATAGCAAGAATGTCGGGATGCCTGGAATATACAGAAGTACTGACACAGCTACTAAGAGAAGCTATGGAGAACAAGGGTGATATAACTGTCTTATGGTTGGATCTTGCAAACACGTATGGATCAATTCCACACAAACTCAACGACGAAACTTTAAAAAGGCACCATGTTTCAAGCATCATTAGTAACCTAATCAAGGACTATTACAACAATTTCCAGATTAGAGTTACAAATTTGACCACGTCTGCATGGCACAAGCTATAAAGAGGTATTATAACCGGATGTACTTTATCTTCAGCACTATTTGCATTGGCCACGAATATGCTTGTCAAAGCCGCAGAGAGGGGTTGCCACGGACCTCAATCAGAGTCAGGGGTCAGGCCACCACCAATAAGAACATATATGGATGACCTTACTGTTACTACGAAAGCAGTAACAGGGAGAAGATGGCTCCTACGAGGTCTTGAAATAAACTTGGTATGGACAAGGATGCAATTAAAATCTGCCAAATCAAGATCGCTCGTAATAAAAAAGGGCAAGGTTACTAACAGACAGATTTTCAGTCGTTGGATCAATTATCCCTATGCTCACTGAAAACCCAATCAAGAGTTTGGGGAAAATATTATACAGTAGTCTGAAAGACACCACCCCAATACGCCAGACGATTGATGACCTAAACTCATCCCTAGAGAAGATAGATAAATCAGGATTTCCAGGATGCTTTAAGGCGTGGGTATACCAGCACTTCAAAGAGTACTATGGTCACTTCTCATTTATGAATTCCCAATTTCCATCGTAGAATATTTAGGGAGGAAAGTCACTGCCCGTTTGAGGAGATGTCTTGGATTACCGAAAAGCCTAACAAGGGCTGCACTGTATGGGAACAAATGCACTGAGACTTCCGTTTAGCAGCATAAAAGAGGAGTTAATGGTAAGCCGGACAAGAGAAATGCTCTCATACAGAAGATGCAAAAGTTCGAGGTGCTATGATAGTGACACGTACGGGGAGTAAGTAGAGCGCTGGCAAAGAACTGGCCGTGGTAGAAGAAAGATTTCGGCATAAAGCCTAGTAGGAATCGTAGCAAATGGAGAACTGGATTGGGCTACGTCCCCAACACGCATTATAACAAAGTCCAAGAAAAGAGACGAACTGTTAACAGAATGAGGTGCGAGCAGGCGCCGAGGAAAGCCGATACTGCAAGGTGGTCAGTTTATTCAACAGGGGGCGTGAGCAAAATGGGGGGGGCGTGAGCAAAATGGGGTGGTGTGTGAGCAAAATGGGGGGGCGTGAGCAAAATGGGGGGGGCGTGAGCAAGATGGTGGGGGTGAGCAAATTGGGGGGGTGAGCAAAATGGGGGGGTGAGCAAAATGGGGGGGCGTGAGCAAAATGGGGGCATGAGCAATGAGGGGCGTGAGCAAAATATGGGGGTGGGAATTGAGCAGAAAAGTAGTCAGACTGCTAACTTGTACGACGTTCTCCCAAGTCCATCAAATCTTTACACATGGGGCATTAATGAGTCTACCAGCTGCACAATTTGTGGGTAGCGAGCCACCTCACAACACATTCTAAGTAGCTGCACCAAAGCTTTGGGATATGGACGATATCGGTGGCGACACGACCAGGTCCTTGGTGCGATAGCTGACGCAGTAATGTGTGCAATCCGTTTGTGCAAAGGTAGAGAATAACACAAAGAAAAGTTTATAAAAGCCGGAGAAAGAATTAAACCAGGAAATGAAAACAACCCAAATACGTAATCAACTGCGCCAGACTGGAAATTAACAACAGATCTGGGAATTAAATTGAAATTCCCAATTCAAATATTAAATATAAGGCTTCGACCGGACCTAATTATACATTCTGATAAAACCAAGAGACTGATAATCTGGTAATTATCAGTTTCTTGGGAAGATAATATTACTCTAGAAAATGAGAGGAAACGTGAAAAGAAATATATCAAGAACTAGTCGAAGAATGTCAGCAGAACGGATAAAAGATCCATCCGAGGTGGGATACAGGGGGGTTGTGGCTCAATCGCTAAGTAGAGCCCTAGAAAAAATCGGAATTGCAGGTTCTGAAAAAAAAAAAAAAAGAAAGCCCTAAAACAAATATCTGAAGTAGAAGAACGAGCATCCCAGTGGATATGGACAAAAAGAAAGAAATCGTGGTCCAAAGCTGGACAATGAAAATAAGACGGGCGAATGTCACCCCCTCATGTAAAATATCTATTTTGTTTTTTTGTTTTTTTTTCTCACTGCGTTCTACCCTCAAATCAATAATAGGTGGTATATACTTACAAACATTTTATATTTTATACGCTAATTTTGTAAATATTATAAGAATCTTTTAAGCGGACAATCTTTATATTCGTTTTTTTTTTTGTATATTTACCTTTGTGTGTACGTATGTATGTATAAGGTGTTAATTTAAACAGTTATCAAATTATTTCGGAATTGTAACATTTTTAATGTTTTAATAGGCATTGTTTTTCCGGTATTGCATAATGATAGATTTTATTAAACGAAAATTACAGGTTAATTTTTTTTCTTTCCGTATAGCGTAATGATTATTTTTTAAAAGGAAATTACTTTTTAACCGTTTTTTCCTCTCTGTATTGCGTAATGATAAGATTTAAACGAACATTACATTTTTAATCGTTTTTTTTTTTCGGTATAGCGTTATGATTGTTTTTTTCTGTTCTTTTTTTAACGAAATAAAAGTCTGTAACTGTATATAATTGAGAAGTAAAAGGTAAAATCCTAATTCAAGTTTTAAATTAACTTGTAGATATAACATTTCTTAGGTTAGAAGAGATATTCTTAGGTATTATATATATATATATATATATATATATATATATATATAATGCATATTTTAGCAATTTTAACAAGGATTTTAATTTGGTATTTTAATTGGCGTTTCTTGACCAAAACTGAATATATGGTTAAAACCGGTTTTGGTTTTAATCGAGGCTGCATTTTGTTTAAACTTAAACAAGAAATACTGTTGCATTGTAATTTAATGATACGACCAGTTAACTATACATAAACAAATATAAAACAAAAACAATATAAATGGTAAAAAAGAAAATTAAAAAAAATCAATATAGACAAAATTAAAGTGTAAAATTAATAAGAGGAAATTATTGCTGACGTTTGAAATATCTGCTTACCTTAGTGTTGTCCACTGTTAATCCATATACAAGAAAAAAGTTCTAAACTTTTCGAAGATCACTTAAATAGATCGTGCCGCGCATTTCATTGGTTATTTGCAACAACCAATCAGGGGCGCGGTAGAAAGATATACACTCATCAAATCTATTAATAATGGAGATTCGCTTCCGGGTTTTGTCTGTAATAAAAACTATGCCACACTGCCATGTGTTGGTGTGTCTTAATGTCCTTGTTACAGACGTCTTTAAAGCGTAGACGTGGTCTCCCTACCGGTCTAGAGCCTTCTGTTAAATCGCCATACAGTAGGTCTTTGGGAATGCGGCCTTTGCCCACCTTTCTGACATCCAACACGTCTGCGTAGGGCACTTTGTTCTGCCTGCGAATGCGTAAGATGCGCTGCGTATGCATGACCTTCTTATATCGCCGATAAATACAAATGCTACCAATATTTTTTACAAATTTTTAATTTAGAAATATGAAGATTTTATTAATTTTAGTTAGCTTCCATTTCATCTTTGTTTTTACTCCTTTAATAAATTCATTTTATTTTTTACTTATGATACAAACTCTCTGATATTAAATTTTCAACTCTCATCCCCTAAGGCAATATTTATTTTACGTCGCCCAGAGGGCGTTTTTTTATTTCGCTAGTATCAATAAGAGACAAACATTTCTCTAGCGTTCAAATTTTTGTCTAAGTCGAAAAGTTGTAACATAATGAGCATCAGTAAAAATAGCAAAATTATATTACACCAGTAATTTATTTTTAATACATTTTAAACTGTGTTTTTTAGTCAATTTTTCTCAAATATATCGTAAACATCTTTGGCAGTGCCTAATATTTACCCTCCAGGTAGGATTTGATACAAGGCCACACGTATGAGGTTTTTAGCGAGGATATAACTCTCTTTCTAGTTGTAACGGACTTGTGAGACTAGCTTTTTAACCATTACTCAACGACGGGAACATGTTGGGTAAATGCCGGCTCAGCTACAAGACGTGAAGTATAAGAAGTGACCGTGTTGTTGGGTACGGTGTTCATGTGATCAAATTAGTAGTCAGTGATATAGATATCTACGAGATGGGGCGTCCGATCGTAAAGTATTGGTTAGCGAGCTAGTCTCACAGATCATATTATTAGAGAAATTAGATCTCTAATTAGGACTGGGCGTATTCTAGTAGTGACCACCCCAAGTGGAGTTTAACAGATTTGAATTCAGTGTTGTTTTCCTTCTCCTAGACTGGTTGTCTACTACTATTTAGCCATAAGTGGAGGGAGAGTAGTTGGGTTCATACCTTTCCCAAGTGTATTAGCGTTATGTGAACTGTGGGTTTAAAAGTAAACTAGGGAATATTCACCAAAATATATTTGCCAAAATTATTAACCAATAAAAATCCAAATTATACTTAAAAAAAAGAAGAAGATAGACTGTATTTTAAACCATTGTAAATAAAACCCCATTAGGTTAATACTCGGACATCCCCACTCCCGAGCAAAATTAAGATCTGATAACTTAGAAAATTTTTTCAGAGCAAATTGCTTCAGCTTTGCTGCCACCGGAATCCATATCAATACACACAGTCGTTCATCGTCATTCACTACTGCTTTCACCAAAAATTCACTGGCGCTCTATGCGCGAAACCCTACTTACTAGATAGATATATACAATTTTTTATTATTTACAATTAAAACCGAGAACTATAATATGAGGTGGGAGTGGAGGTGGCAAAACATAAATATAGTAATTTTCGATGCCTTCCAAGAAACACTAATAAATTGTTTAATTTGTATGAAATATAAATGCTCCCCTTCGGGTTGGTGTCCAGTGGCTTCGGCTCTGGATCTTACAAGATAATAGCGTTGATCCCTGGGGGCCATTACCCCAGGCAACACCTGCCCCCTCGATTTAAAAGGGCAGGGCTGGGTTTATTGCTCGGTGCCTGAGGTGTCCCCCCTGTCAACGAGTCAATTTCCTATGCCTCTAACCATTACACAATGCACCTCCAACTAACAATTACTACTGAATAGCGGGTTCGATCCTCACTGAATGTCCAATACTTTCAACCTTCTGTCACATTCTATCCTTGGGGAACGGATTGGGTAAATAATTATGTGTCGACCAATGTAAGGTAGATAACTTTATCTATTTCAATATTAACAAAAAGTTTATATCCAAGGGAGATAATTTTAGAATATAAGGGACGTAACTTGTATTTGGAAAATTGTGGTGCGACGCCAACTCCCCGTTTCTTTAAACTTTTATAACAGTTATTTCCTATAACATATAACATAAACAAAGGGGAAGCACTTTTGACTGATAAATTATTTATTTATTTTCTCATTAAAATAACCCTAAACCCTAACGCTAACCCTAACCTCTAAATCCTAATCCTAACCCCGTCTTCTTTTTTCCTAGTAGATAAATAAATAAATAAATAATTTATCAGTCAAGAGTGGTTCTCCTTTGTTTATGTTAGACTTAAAGGAAATAACCTTTATAACATATTCAAAATTGTATATTATCACTTATTTTATTTTTTGTTCCTGATGGGCAGAGCCTAAAGTTACATCTAAAAATAGTTTTCAATGAATTTCTTAAATATAACAATGAAATAAATCCCGTTAATATGAACACATCTTCAAGAGTGAAAAAAAAAAGTGTAATTTTGAAAACTATAGATTTTAATTTAAACTATTCTTCCCTTTTATCCACTATAAAACAAATAATTGAAGATGTGATTTTATCATCCCTTTCTCCTCATGATACAACAAAAATGCATTAAGTTTGAATAATTTTAACAAAGTTTTGTTGAATCTCATTTATGGGTAATTAAAAAACACGTATAATTTTCGCCATACTTACAAAAATGACAGCATTTCTTTGTACAAGTTATAGAAATATTTTTGATCAGTCGTTGTTAACAAAATAACATAATTAGTATCAATAATAATTATTAAGTAGTAGGACCTGTGGATATACCACAGTATAATAATCTAATTATTACAACATTTGATATGTTTAAGTAAGTGCTATTGCAAAATAGTACAATATGTAAAAATTATAATAATCTTGATTTAACTCTAACTCTCTCTCTCTCTCTCTTCTTTTCATCTTTTCATTATGTTCAATTAAAACAGATTAGCGCTATCGCTTGCTGCGCGCCTATCCCTTCTCACTATATTCCGCCTATCCTCTTTCTTTCTTTCTTTCTTATATTTTTTTCTGTATAGTATCTCCTTTTTTTCCCTTTCTTTCTTTCTAACAAAACGGAATGGTCCATTTTTTAGCTGAAGAAATAAGTTTTCGGTGGATAAGCAACACCAGATTATCAGGATCTAGATTTTTGCATTTCATTTTGGACGTTTGTACTATCAACCACATAATCTTGTAAGATCCACTGGTTTTTCTTCAGCCTGGTCTTCTTGTATTGAATAATGTTTACTTATAAATATAGCACCCATATTCTCTCTCTCCCCCTCCCCCTCCTCCCCTCTCTCTCTCACACACACACACACACACACACACACACACACACACACACATATATATATATATATATATATATATATATATATATATATATATATATATATATATATATATATATATATATATATATATATATATATATATATATATAGGGTAGGGTGTCTCAGATTGTGTAATGGTTTGCAAAGAAAACTGGCAAACCATGACTAGTGAGTTCGATCCTCACTGGCTGCCCCTTACATTCGGCCTTGTGCCATATCTAAGTGAAGCTTAGTAAATAACTATATATATATATATATATATATATATATAGTTTTAAACATCAACTCGATATTTTAAACTATTTTTTGTACATTCTTTATATGCACTTAAATTTTTCTAAATTCTTTAGTGTATGTTCCTTAATATATTGCAATTAAATCAATGTTGATGTTTGGTGGTGTTCGTCCACATTTTGCTATTGTTGTTCATAAATACTGAATCCCCATTTTCTGAAAGCCTGAATCCCCATTTTCCTGAGTGATGGATGGGTAGACGTGGTACGCATGAATGACCGGCCAGAAGCCCTGATTTAACACTCTGCGACTTTTTTTTCTTTGGGGTTGCTTAAAGGAGCAAGTCTATTCAACGAGACCAACAACTCGGACAAATACGAGAATTTATTTCCGCCATTCCACAAGAATTCCTGGGAAGATCAGTTGATGCTATTCCCGAGCGGCTTGTGAAGCTTGATGTGAATACTGTTGCTGATATTTAAATTTTAAATAAAACCGCATGTTATTTTAATATTTGTTTATTTTTTGCAAAAAATAATGATTCAGAAATAAATCATAAGATTTCTCTGAATGTTTGAGATGAGGCTTGAAGATTAGTATTATCTGCGTTATTCGGACTATTGTCCCTATCTTCATTGTTATTTGTACAACGTTTCGGCCGATATGCCCTCCGGCCTTCTTCAGGTATTTCGTGTCGGACTCGGGAACCTTCTCGGACTCGGGATCCTTCTTTTTCGAACTCGGGAACTTTCTTGTTCAATAGTCCGAATAACACAGATAATACAAATCATAAGATTTTTAAAATAGGGAAGGGAGTTACTTAACAATCACCCCGTATATCACAAGTTAGAGTCTCGAAGACATGGTCTCAACGGCGCTTGGTAACTGACAATGTCTAGCCTGTGCGATTTTCGAACCATGTAAATTATTTTTATTCAAGTTTTTCCTTATATACTGCTGTGTGGTACATCATGGGAAGGTTCCAACACGCATAAACAAGAAACGTTCAGTTAGCAAGCGCCGTTGTCATGTGTTCGCAACTTAGATATACGTGCTCTAACAATGATCTTGCGCACTTTTTAATTATAAATATAGTAAACTATATAATCAATATTAAAATATATTATTCTAGCAAAAAGAGAAACAAAAACTGACCTCCGGGGCATGTTAAAATCAATTTTTGAAAGATATTACCTGATGGATGTTGTAAAAATTAAATAAATAAAACGTAATATTTTTTAAAATTGAGTTACTTACTTAAAACAGCATCATATTGACTCCACTCTACTGAAATGTTTGTTTTGTTTACGTGCGACAATCATATAGATACTGAGGCTTGATATGATCAGCCTGTTGATCCGAGGATATCTCTTCGAATGCCCGTCTAACCTAAGTAATGGCTAAAGTGGAGTGTTGCATGTCATAGACTGCTCAGCCACCAAGATTTCGTCCTTGAGCATCACGGATCGCCACCCACGGCGCACAGGTGGTCCCATTATTGGTAGGGGGTATTACCATTCTACAGAGGTGCAGTCGGCGTATTATATTGATCCAGCCAATAGGGCGGTCGGCTATTAAATGAACATTGCATAGAAACATGTACACAGAGCCCTCATAGCAATAAACAAACGAATCACAGTCAGCAAATTCATTTTTATATAATCCACACTGATGTAGCTATTAAAGACAACAAGAATATGCGCCCTCCTGGCGTAAGTATTTACTTACATTTTAATGTAATAAAATACATTAAATTAGAAAGACTAATGGAATTAAATAAGAACGCAAACAAAAAGATTACAGTTATTTTAATAATATTTTAATTGGTTTCGATATAAAATCATTCTTAGGATTGATTTTAATACGTTAGAAAATAAAACAATAATATTGGAGATCAATAACACCAAGTAATCATTTCTTTATCCCGGTTTTGTTAAAACCTGTATGTAAATTAACCACACCATATATCTTGTAAACCTTTATTTCTTGGTGATATAAAATATACGTTGCAGGATTGCACTAATAACCCAGCCTTCAGAGCGGGGTCCCGTGGCTTCGGCCACTGGACAATTAGTGTTAAATTAACGGCGTGATCCCATGGGGGGCATTTCCCCCGGCAACAGCTGCCCCATTCATTTAAAGGGACAGGGCTGGGTTTATTGCCCTGTTCCTGAGGCGCCCAAGGGGGGAATGCCGACGGGATCTACGCATTTTAGCACCTACCACCCATGTGTCTCGATCCGTGGGTGGGTCCACATAAAATGTCCTTGTGTCACGCCTGCATAAGTAGGATGCATGGCAAATACCTTAAACGCACTAATAATCCGGCCTTCTGGTCCGGGATCCGGTGGCTTCGGCCACTGGACTATTAGTGTTATATTAACGGCGTGATCTCCGGGGGCTATCCACCCCAGGCAACATATACTCCCTTGATTTAAAGGGGCAGGACTAAGTTTATTGCCCAGTACCTGAGGTGCCCCTCTTGAGGGGGAATGCTGACGGGATCAACACATTTTTTTTGCAATCACCACCCATGAGCTTCGGTTCGTGGGTGGTCCCACATTAAAATCTTCTTGTGTCACACCCGTATACGTGGGATAGGCAGTAAATACCCTTAGGGTACGGCGTTCAATTGCTTCGGCCACTGGACTATTAGTGTTAAATTAACGGCGTGATCCCAAGAGGCCTTCCCCCAGAAAACAGTTGCTCCCATGATTTAAAGGGGCAAGGCTGGATTTATTGCTCAGTGCCTGAGGCGCCTCCCTTGAGGGGAATGCCGACGGGATATACACATTTTTTGCACATGCCATCCCATGAGCTTCAGTTTGTGGGTGGTCTCACATTAAACGACCTTGTGTCATACCCGCATATGGGATGTGAAGTAAATATCCCAATAACACGGGTTGTTTTGCGGCAAATCTCACTCAGATTTTTAATAAATAAGATTTATTCTATGTATTAATGATTTTGACTATGAATTAAATTTGACATGCTTTGTGTGTTTAGTGCAAGATGCCCAACCTCTCTTCAACCACTTATAAGAGATAAGTGGGATGAACAGTACTACCCAGTACAGAGATTGAACTTACAACCTCCAGATTATGAGTAATGTCTATTAGTAAGCATCCTGTCACCCCTGCTGGTTGGAATAGTTCGCCCTGCTCGTATCAATGTAAAAGCCAACAAATATTATATTACGATATTTAAAAAAAAACTCATATTATAAATAACCCGTTAATTTTATGAGATTGAAACAAAGTAAAAGTAACAATGGCGGATTGTCCGTTTGTCGGTATCAGCCGGACAGCGAGGAACTCTATCCCCTTTTCGCTAGAAGGGATAGATTATTTTTTTGTTGCTGGAGTGGAGCGTCACGCCTACCGTCAGCTCCACACTTTACTGCAAAGATCAGATTACCCAATATGTGCTACTCATGCGCTTATAAGAGATAAGTCGAATGAACAGTACTACCCAGTACAGAGATTGAACTCACAATCTCCAGATTATGAGGGCTGACAGGATGCTTATTAAAGAATCCTGTTGGTTGGAATGTTTCTGCTATTACTCGAGGAGAATTACTTTGTTTCATTTGCCAAGCATTCCTGAGGGTATTGTGACGTAAGCATTGGCGTAGTTTTTATTAGAGACAGACGCCGAATCTCCATTATATATAGATGTATTAAACGAAGAGGAACATTTATTGTTCGCATATTTACCATAAGATAAGATTTAATTATCTCAAGGAAATTCCTGTGATTTTTTTCTTCAGAAATTGATATTGTTGCAACAGAAGTAACACTCGAGGGTGTTACAGGTTTCTCTATTTTGAATATCTTATCAGCATTGAACGAAAATACCTTATAGAAATCATAAAACTGTATTAATAATTCAGTTCACCATAATAAAATTATTGAATTTGAACTTGTGCGGCTTCTGTTATTTTTATTCGGTGTGTTGAAAATGTGACTTTAAACATAAACAATTTTTCACGTAAAACGTATATTTCTTTACATGTTTGTCTCTTATTTACTATTTATTGTCGGTTATTTTCTTTAATGACATATCAATCTTTGCGGACTATTTAATGCTAAATCTCGTTTTCTTTATATATATATATATATATATATATATATATATATATATATATATTGGGAGAATATGTGCTTAATTGAAGTAAAAAAAAGTAAAGTCGACGGGGCGGCCTAAAGTCGGTATCAGCCAGTCAGCGAGGGAGTCTATCCCCTTTTCAATAGCGCTAGACCAAGGAGATTGTTTTAGCATCTGAGGTTGAGCGCCACACATACCATCAGTTCCTTACTTTACCGCACGGATCCCTGTGCCACTCATACGCTGAGTTGGCGAGGACTGGTATCGAACTAGGAACCTTGAGATTCCTAGCCGAACGCTCTACCGACTGAGCTAACCCAGCCCATTTTGAAAATTAATTAATTAATAATTAATGAATTAGGCGGGTATACCTAATCAAATGTAAGGCTAAACAAATCGAGAAAAATCAATCTCTGTATGTACATTTCGGCCTATTAGGCCTCATCAGCAGAGCTACAGAGAGGAAGACCGCTTTGTGTATGTATGTGGATGTATGATTTTCAGGACCGGTTTAGCTCAGTCGGTAGAGCGTTCAACTAGGTACCACAAGGTACCGGGTTCGATACCGGCTCTCGCCTACTCACTGTATGAGTAGCGCAGGTATCTGTGCGGTAAAGTAAAGAGCTAATGGTAGGTGTGGCGCTCTACCTCAGAAGCAGAAACAATCTCCTTGGTCTAGCGCTTGTGAAAAGAAGATAGACCCCTCGCTGTCTGGCTGATACCGACTGTAGATCACCCCTACGACTTTTTATGATTTTTATACTGACTGTTTTGGGTAATGGATCTCTCCACTGAAAAAGTCTGCCTACAAACTCTTCCCGCTTGCAAAAATCTTACGGCAGTCTTTAACCATGTTCCAAAATGTCACACCTGTGAAGAATCGGAATGGTCTCTCCCCACTTCCGAAATTTCTCTGCAAACCTTCGCTGCTTACCGTGTTGATAAAGCAAGCAGTCGCACTCCATCCGGGGGGCCAAAATTCACAGCTTTCATCATTCTAGTCCTTCATGCCGTGACTCAGAACAGCAGCCGCACAAACAAAAGCTTTACACTGAGCATGCACCCAAGACATCTTGCAAATAGCAGTCAAATACGCCAGACAAAAAAAAGGATAATAAAAATAATTCCAAACCAGACAAGTATATATAAAATGTAGCTACCTATAATGTTTTAGTTCTCCTGAAAAAGCAGTAACTTGAATACTGAAACTCAACAGGAAAAAAAGAAAAAGAAAAAAGTGAACGAATCGCAATTTTGGCTTTTGAAAAAGAAATAGAAACGGAATGAGCTGGGATAACATATATTGGAAAATATTCGATACGTATTTATAGATCTCGTGTAGGGAACCGAATCAACAACAGAAGTTAACTACCCAGGTTTCAATGAGAGGATCATCAGGATAATGTATATATAATCTTCATATCTTGGGCCATTGGTTTTCTGTTGACACTATCCTAACTTATATATGTATATTTTGATAAACATACAATCTAGTATCTTTCAGTTACTATGAATTGAATTGCTAAATATAGCCATGAAAATGAAAAATATTAAAACCAAATCATCGCCGCTGACGTAGAAAGATAATTTGAAAAGTTTCCTTTTCGTTAACAATTCCAAACAAACTCCAACAGAAAACTCCACCGTGTCTCATTTTGTTAAGTGGATCTATGATACTGGGGAAGTGATCATTTTCCCTTGTTTGGTTGGGCTAGAGATTGGCATTGGATAATCTTCACTTGCCGCCAGGGTTTGCCACTATAGGACATTGCAACCGAGCTATTTAAACGCAGCCGTAAAAGAAACATTATATCTCTCCTATCTGGGATTCTCCAGAGATGTATTAGGACTTTGTGTCCCCATTCTATTTGGACTAGGGGGGATTGCCTCCAACTTCAGGCCTGTGGAGATTAATAAAAATAAAATTAAACCAAATAAGAATAAATAAAATAAAAGTAAAACAAAAACAAATTAAATTGAAAAAATAAATAAAAGACACAAAAAAGTAACAATCTCCCAGAAGGCTTCAGACCAGAAGAGCCCTCTGAGGACCCCCCACCCCGAATTCTTGGCAGCAAAACGGTCTCTCAGCCCTTTTGACTCCAAGACTTTGAAGAGGAAACACCTATTGACTTGCTCGGGAAATATTTCTCCTCAACAAAATAGTGTGAACCCGCTAATAAAAGTTTTACTCTAAAGTCATCCCCGTCTCTGTTCCTTCGCTTCTTTTCCTAAATTTCATTTCAGCTTACCAGTTCCCAAGAAGGAAGAACCAATTTAATTTGGGATAGGATACAAATACGAACGAACCAAACCACTCCCCATAGGCCTATACGTGTCTTTTGTATATCTTCATAGAGGATTTTGGTTCACCAGCCCTGATTTAGCCGTATTAAACACTCGTGCATCCCCCATGTCACCACATGGAAGTGTTTTTCCTACGAAGTAAATGACAACCTTTTAATTTTGGACTTTCATCTATTCGGTAAATTATTCACTTTTGGAGTACTCTTTTTCCATTAGGATTTTCATCCTAAATTGTTTTGTACTGTAAATGTTGAATGTTGCTCAGACAATAAAGTCTGTATTTGTATATCTCTTTGATGTAATTTGTTTTATATGAATTTGAAATTCACCCACGTTTGCTGGCCTTCTGAGGTCTCCTAACGCATTATAAGAAAGGGGTATTATCTATTGAAGTTAAACCCTCCTTTAATTCTTTTACTGGGATGATTCACGAAGCAGTAAAGAGACTGGCTGTCCCTTGAACTTCAATGAAGACCCCCCAGTTTATAACTGGTGTGGACAAATAGTCACGAGATAACCATATTTTCATTGATAGAATAGTGGAGTAACGAAGTAGTATTTAGATAGATACACGAAACACAGTTTAGACCATAAAACTAAAAATACTTTTGCTAGACAGTTTTATTACTTGAATTTTGAATTAATGGATTTAGATTATAATCTTATGGTGGGAGCTAAAACTATATCGATTGAGATGGTTCTTTATTGGGAGATTCCTAGAAGCTGACCACTTCCTTAATTAAATTTCACATTATATATGGCTGTTATACTTTCTTCTCCTTTTAGAAGTCCGTTACAGACGAGGATGACGTCACTCCATGTCTTCAACAGTTGTGGACCCTCTGGTGGCTAGTTGGTCCAATTCTGGACTTGCAGATGCGGTCACACACATTGCAAGGGAAAATCCCATCTTCATTTGGTGGTTCATGACGACAAAGACCTCACCGTTCTGCAGCCCTGTTAATATCGATATTGAGCCGCTTAGCTCCTGTGCGGCAGGCGTTTCGTGGAGGCCAGATCTGTTGGAGGCCAGATCTTCCACGCTTGAAGGTGTTCTAGTTATGCCAATTGTATGTTCCTTATAACAGGCTGAACTCAGGGGGTCTACTGTTTGGGAGTCGAGGAGAAGGAAAACTCTGAATTCAAGCCTGGTAAACTCCACTTAAGAAAATGACTGTTATAAGGGACATAAAATTGGCATACATAGAACACTAGAATGGACTATTTGTCAGCGCCATTTTGTCGCGGCCATTTTGGCATTGTCGTTTTGGCACAGAACTGTTTTGGCGCCAATTCAGAAACGTTAATAATTGTTATATACCCACTCAATGTCGGGTATACAATCAGAGAGAGAGAGAGAGAGAGAGAGAGAGACAGACAGACAGACAGACAGAGAGAGAGAGAGAGAGACAGAGACAGACAGACAGACGAAGGGGTGATAGATGATGAAGGTTCTTACTTGTTGACTCTTCTGCTTGCTATTGTTGCTTCCTCGTCGACCGCCATATTCTTCAGGGCTGATCCAGTGGGTTGCTTTCTCGCTGTTCATTTTACTTCATTCTTGTTGTCGGGCTGGTCACCTCTTGTTTTAATTAATCAATAAAGCAAAACTTGTTTTTCTTTTAAGTCTTTTATTTCAACTCCTGTCCTAGATTCAACCGCGGGGTTGAGAAACGACACCTTGAGAGCCGATGACAGCATCCACTCTCGGCAAATGACTCGTGGCAACTAAAACTAAACTATCTCACGCCTCTAATCGCACTCTTCCGGAGGCGTTAAGTCGGGGTCATCACTAATCAATCATAATTCTAACAGTTATGTAAATATCCCACTTAACTCACTCCGATTTTAAACCTGACGAACTTTGATCCAAAATATCTAACTACAGTACGTACGTAATTCATAAGCTGCCAATGAATTATGTAACATAATATTTTTGGCGTAAAAACAAGAAACGAAGAGCAGCAAATTCTTACATGGTGTATATGCGTAGCGTAGATTTTTTTGTAAGTAAATATATTTAATGGAGGCGTGTGGTGTAATGGTTACTCTCATAGGAAAAGAAACCCTGGAAAACGCTGGTTGAATTTCACATAATACTAATACCCTTGAGAAAGGTATGAATTCAACTATCCCCATTCCAGCTATAGGTAAATAGTAGGACAGACCTGGCTTGTTAACTTCAGTACGGTAACCAGTCCAGGAAAATGAAAACTCTGAATTCTAACCTGTTAAAATCAGCTTAATAAATTGACCTTGTGCCGCATCCTGCTCCTGTGGAGGTGTTGGTAAATGTACGTACAAGGTGTGTCATAAAAGTATCGAGATTGAAGCTGTATTTACCAAGATAAAAATGACCAATGAATGGAACGTTATTTTTTTTCAGAATACTAGGTGTGTCAAAAAGCACAAAAAATCGGTACTTTTTGACACACTTTGTATATGTTGATGGAGGTGTGGGTGAATTTATTTACTTCTATAGTCCTCTAGTGTTAAATAGAAGATCCGTGGCAAATAAAGAATGTAATCCCTACACCTGGTTCTTATAATACATGAGAATGCTACAGAGAAGTCTCTGACGTAGTTAAAATATATACATACTAAAATACTAACTAACAGGTACAATATAAGAACAATACAGACTTTATTGTCTGAGCACACGGAACATAACATATATAACAAGAAACAACAGTTAAGACGAGAGTCGTTGGGAAGTAAGAAATAGTTTTTACTGAATATATATATTTACCAACTCCTCCGCACAAGCAGGATGCGACACAAGTTCAATTTCTGAAGCGGAGTTTAACAGGTTTGAATTCAGAGTTTTCCTTCTCCTAGACTGGTTACCTAGCCATGGTTAAAGAGTCCATTCTGCCCTGCTATTTACCCATAGCTGGAGGGAGAATTGGATTCATACATTTCCCAAGGGTATTAGCGCCATGTGAAATGCCAACAGTTCCGTCCAGGAATTGAACTCGCGTTGACGAGTCCATTTCCTACGACTTTAAACATTAGACCACGCGCCTCTCTGTTAGAATCACTAACTTGTACATGACCCACATGGTAGGGTCTATACACCTTGTACCCGGCTTGTTTAAGTTATATTTAAAAGTCTGAATGATTATATAATCCTACTTTATAGCTTTCTTATTGTTCTAAGCGAATATATTGCGTTGCCAATAAGGGATCTTATAATCTAATCGTGCACAGAATGTAATATGTTCTTTAATACATTAATAATCTCTGAAGAAAAAAAAAAAAAAGATAAAATGCATCCATAAATTTTCTGTCAGTCTCTCTTTTACGATATTCCTTTTAATGCAACCTGCAAAAAAAAAAAAAAAAAAAAAAAAGAAAAACTTTTGATAATCGATTTTACGTTACGTTTCAAAAGTTCAATAAACAAAACACAAAATCAACAAAGAAAAAATAAATAGAAATAAAAAGATTAAAAAAATAAGTAAATATCAGGAGGAAGTGTAAACACAAAACACTACAACATTAAATAAACAAAAGAGATTGTACTTGAATAATAATTAAAAAAAGCACAAAAAAGAACTATAATAAAGTAAAATAAAATAAAACATAAAATAAAAAGCCTTTCTTTATTGTTGTTCTTTTCTTTTTGAGTGTTATTGTCGGTTAATAAATGCCTCCAAGCTTCGTGATTTATGCCCGACCATTTCCCGATAACCTTCACATAGGCTGACGTGTTCAGGCTTCTCCGAGTAGTTTTCGACTGTTTTATGACATAAGTTAAAATATAACACGGAACAGAATTCCAAACATTAAACCACAAATACATAGGGCGTCAAAATCAAGTAGAATATAACAGTTATGGTCTTAGGCAAAGGATAGGGCGACCCGAGTTCAAATCCGGTTAGGGTTGCAATTCCACGCTAATGCCCTTGGGAACTTATAAATATATTTACCTCGCGTCCCACACAAGGTCGTTTAATATGGGACCACCCATAAACCGAATCTCATGGGATGGCAAGCACAAAAAATGGGTGGATCAATCAAGGAGGCGGGTGTTGCCTGATTCTGTTTCAATCAAACATAGTGAAAAGATAAAAAAAAAGAAAGTAAAAAAAGTGAGAGAGATAAATCAAATCATTATAGTTTTTACTCATTGAACTATTTAGCAATAGCTCTTAAGTAAATATATCAAACGTTGTAATAATAAAATTATCATACTGTGGTATATTCACAGGTCCTGGTAGAATACAACATTATTACAATATCTATATACATATTACATTCTGTTAAATAATTCATCTGATCGTTCAAAAATGCTCTCTTACTTTTTTCTTATAATTATCTCTGAAATAATCTAATTCAGTCTTAAAATTTTAAATACTATTGCTGATTATGCAATTCGTTTCAAGAATACATTACGCTTTAAGCAAATAAAGTCTAATTAGACATGGTTTTTGAAATCTGCCTTGGGAGTAAATTTTCTAATTCGAGGAGAAATATGAAAAAAATATCTACCACAATTAAAAATTCTATCAATTATTTTGAAAGTTTTAATTAAATCTCCTCTCATTGTTCTTTTGAATAAAATAGTTCTGATTTTTTCAATCTCTCCCTGTAACTGTAATCTTTTACACTTTTTATTAGTTTTGTCACTCTCCTTTGTATGCTCTCCCATCTCTCCTCTGTAACTGTATTGAAATTCATGCTGCTGTTTAAGAAATGCGCGTTTCTAATTATAAAGAAGTTATACTGGAGCCAGATCTCAGTATAGTATTCTATATCAATTAACATTACCTAATTTTTAATGCATCCCGACTCTTATTCATAACTCATAGTCTTTAAGGTTTAATCACTATTGTATAACCTAATATTTAATTTTTGAGGTTTAATTCAATATTTTTTTTATGTTTAATCACTATATTATATATTTAGATTAAACTTTATTATTGAAAAATTAAGTATATTTTATATAATACAAGCTGAAATATATTATAGGTAGAATTTTTGGTGCTCTTCGCAGAAATGCGTCCCGGCCCTCTGCCTTAAGAAATGCTAAGTGGTGACCGCTAAAAACCGCCTTCAATCCCCTAAAAAATATCTTTTTTTTTTATTTTCATGTTAATCTATTTATTATATTTAGATTAAACTTTATTATTGAAAAATTAAGTATATTTTATATAATACAAGCTGAAATATATTATAGGTAGAATTTTTGGTGCTCCTCCCAGAAATGCGTCCTGGTCCCCTGCCTTAAGAAACGTTAAGCGGTGACCGCTAAAAAAAAAAAACGACTTCAATCCCCTAAAAGAATTTTTTTTCATAATATATATTTTCATGTTATTTTAATATATTTATTTCCAACAATCAATTACAAATAAAAAATCGAAATATTTAGATATTCTTTTTTTATTTTAACTAAAAAGAATATCCCAAAAACAATCAAGACATTAAACAAACACAAATTTTTAAAAATATCTGAATATTTAGATATTCTTTTTTATTTTAATAAAAGAAATATCACGTCATTTTTAATTTTAAAAATATCTTTTATTTTATGGTATCGCAATTGTGCAACATAAATTTAGGTGCTACAAAAAATTAATTTTTAATCTACATTGTACAATTGTGAAATGTATTGCAAAATATTGGCAACTTTGTCTGTTTAAGCGCGGGTTGTTTTTTGAGCTGTATCCGCTTAGCGTTTTTTTAAGGCATGAGGCCGGGACGCATTTCTGCGAAAAGCACCGAATCTTTCAAGAATGTTCGATTGTAGTATGATGACTTGAATAGTCAAAGGATTTGGACTCTGAAACCTGGATTAGAGTTGAATTTGAATTACAACTGTTTAAAAGAAAATCCTTAGGGTTGTTTTTTTGGGGGGGGGGGGGGCAACGGGGTTACAGAGGAATTTAAAACGTCTTAAAGCCCTACCCTAAATACAATATATTTCTCTTTGTTGTGCCGCCCTGTCGGCTGGGGCGTTAGAATGCATCGACTGCACCTCTGCAGAGGGGTAAGACTCCCCCAATGGGGCCACCTGTTGGCCGTGGGTGGCGACCCGTGATGCTTAAGGATAGAACCCAGGTGGATGAGCAGTTCATGATTTGCAATACTCCACTTTGGCCCTATCTTGGGCTAGATGGGCGGTCGGAGAGGCCCCTCCGATTAATCGGCTGGTCATGTCAAGCCCTAGCACCTATATGATTGCCCCAACCCTATTGCCCTTATGACAAGCCCTAACTCCTCTTTATCATATGGGGGCTAGAAGGCGGTGGCTGCGCGTCTACATGTCCTGGGAATGACGTTAAACTCTATCTGATGGTGAGGTTCCAGTTTTGGAGGTTTGGGGAATGTGGAGCACCCCTTCATCACCATTGCTCTCTGGTCCACTCTGGCCCGGAGTGGTAGTACCTGTTAGGGTCCCATCTATGGGTTAAATATAAAAATGTATTTATAAAAAAATGTATTATCCATTAAGAATTGATTTATTTCAACTTTATCGGCATTAAATAACCCACCGAAGTTGATATGCCGTAAAACAAAACAAAACAAAAACAAATCTTTGTTGTGTTTGTATGTGTGTCTATGTGTATATGTCTCTGAATGTATTTATATATTGCTGTGTGCCATATGTGAACTTGCGTCTCGTGTATTTTCCATAAAGATGAGAAAATGACCAGATCGCTGAGACCGTAAGAAATTAATGAAAGCTGGCGTCTTCGATGTACGAAAAGCTTTTATCCATGTCTGGTTACAGCTTAGGTCGGACCTCAGCGCTAACACGTTCTCGGAAGATTTACCACATTCTTCTAGTTGCCCTGTCTAGCTTCGTTTTCTATGGGTGTTAGTGACAGTAGTCCTCCTACCAGCAACTTGGCCGACAGAACGAACGGACTGCACTGTCCGAGGACTTAGAGTTTAACTTAACTTCTTAAGTTAAAACTCTCCATTGCTTGACTTTTTCTATCCAACACTTAACTTTTTGCGTCTTCAATGGTTTGCCGGAAAAGTACTGCTGAAATATATATCGACCCCAGACCGAAATAAAGAGACTTTTCTCATCCCACACAACTCACGTCTCTTAAGGAATTATTAATCAAAACCGTTATGAGAATTGAATGTGTGGTTTTTTGGCTTTAGTCACCAAAACTGGTTCTTATAATTGTTGTACCGGCCGTTCCTACAGTGGAGAACATGCACCGGTTCTCACTATAATAGTGAGACACCGAGTGGAAAGGGAGCACTGTTTCCAGTTAACGACAAGCTAGTCGTACATGTACCATTAATTGTAAATACACTTGTTCTTATTTTACCCCATCTCGACTTGACTTCTTTTTACTGTTGGGACTAACATCACAACAATAATACGCGAGAAGATCTCAGAGAAGTCTATAACGTGGGTGAATATATACATAAAAATATAAACAGATAAAAAATACAAACAGATACACTATAACAACAATACATACTTTATTGTCTGGGCACATGGAACATGACATATATAACAAGATGGCGAATCCCTGGCGCCGAGGGAGGATAACCCCTTTGGACACAAGTCCATCCCCAAAATGGCAGACATTTGCTGCACTGTGATCAAGCAAATTTATTTCTATTGCTCCTTAGTAAAAAATACATTTTACACTTCCAAATATATTCTGTAAATGTTTGAGGAAAGAGAATTGCCATATGCCTTACTTCCTTTGATTTGGAACTATAATATAATTCTTACCTCCCTTGCAGCAAAATAGGACACAAGGTCAATTTCATGAGCGGAGTTTAACGAGTTTGAATTCAGAGAGTATTCTTTTCCTTGAATGGTTGTCTATATATAGATGTACAGTTTACATGTGTTTGTCTATTATTATAATTTTATTTTATATTTAAAATGATTTTAAATAGAATACTTCGAGTGTAAGCAAATTCCGGTCGAAAGAGGTGTCAGTATATAATATATTTCACCCAAACCAAAAAATATAAATTTTTCCATTTATCTTTTCAGCATATCTGTCGGATTTCTCTCTCTCTCTCTCTCTCTCTCTCTCTATATATTATATATATATATATATATATATATTATATATATATATATATATATAATAACACATTTTAGGTACAACTTAATCTATACAAGATCTTGCACACATTAATTTTTTTTTTGAAAACGTGAAAGCATTTTAAATTATTTGTTCCTCCCTTCTTGTTGCTCCAACCATGATATTATCTTATCTTATCCCTTTTACCTAATACATAGACTTTGACTTTTAAACGACTTACCGGTTGCAAAACCTTTGAAAATGCACCTGTCGAAAGGGCTTTTAAGTTCTCCTTTTTTCTTTCACCTCTTTTAAACATTTCGTTAGTTAGTTGATCACCATTTAATAAAAGTATATATTGTGAAGCTTTTGTATATATATATATATATATATATATATATATATATATATTATATATATATATATATATATATATATATATATAATATATATATATATTATATATATATTGGGGGATTGAGCTTAATTGAAATCATACCTAATTTTGGAAAATTAATTAGTTAATAATTAATGAATTTAGGTGGGCATATATATTCAAATGTAAGGCTAAACCAATCGAGAAAATTTCAATCCCTGAATGTACATTTCGACCTATTAGGTCTCATCAGCAAGGTTATAGAGATGGGAGACTGCTCCGTGTGTGACTCGAAACCTCATATATATATATATATATATATATATATATATATATATATATATATATATATATATATACGATTAATCCGATAATATATATATATATATATATATATATATATATATATTATATATATATATATATATATATACGATTAGTCCCATATATATATATATATATATATATATATATATATATATATGGTACTAATGGTTTGAAAGACTTATATAGTTCCAAAACTCCTCTTCTGGTGCACTTGGATTCTCTGAGAACTTTATTCAACATTCTTATCTGATAACCGTTAATGGAATCCGATACATCATAATGGAATAAAATCAAAGACATAAATGGAATTTATATTTATCTACGCACTAAATAGATAACCCCAATCTTTGAGAAATGTTGGTGGCTTATGGTGAAAATAAAGATAAAAGATATTGACTGATTTTCGCCTGTTTCCTCTCATCTGTAGAATTGGTTTCTTAAAGGCATTCGGGTCATCGACTCATTTGAGATAATCATCAGACTATTGAGAAGCTTAAGCACTTATGCACTTTGGGAAAACAGAGAAAATATATGTATAAGATCATACAAAAACAAGATACATTTATGTTAATACCAACTACAAATAATTATATATCATTATAATTGAAAATAATAAAACATTATAATCTTTTATTATTTTCTATCATATCTACATTTTTAAACGTTCCGTAAAATAAGCAGATATTTTTTAGATGCTGCATTTTTATGGGTTTTGAGAAAACTGGAGGTTATGATGTTTCTCAGAAATTAGATGTGATATAGAAAAACTGGGATCATATTTGAATTCAGAGGCCAAAGAATAATTTTAAAAAATCAAACACATCGAAATTGTAGTAGCACGGATATAATTAAAATGAGTAAACTTATTAATTAAGACTAACAACAGAAAACACTCTCCGGGCGTCGTAAAACTTAATTTTTGAAAGACATTTCCTGTGAGGGTGGGAGTTAAAATTCAATCTCAGAGGGTTTGTATCATAAGTAAGACAAATCATATTTATTAAAGGAGTGAAAAACAAAAAACAAAACAATTTGAAATAAAAAAATGAGCACCGTCCCCCTCAAATAAAATGTTGCGTACATGTAATGATCAAACGATTATTTTGAATATTTTCCCCATCAATTTTCCACAAAATCATAGGTATTTATTTATTTGTAAACTTCTTAATTAACTTCTTGTTACTGCAAAAAAAAGGGATCGAGATTAAAATTTTATATCATATTCATAGCTAATATTGAACAATATTTCGATTTATAAAAATCATCATCAAAGCTTGTTTTTAATCCGGACTCAACAATAGAGAAGCAGAAAATAATCTAAATTCAAAACGAAAAGGTTGTTTTCATATCCTTTTATCTATACACACACAAACACACACACACACACACACACACACACACACACACACACACACATACATATATATATATATATATATATATATATATATATATATATATATATATATATATATATATGTGCGTGTGTGTGTGTGTGTGTGTGTGTGTGTGTGAGTATATATATATATGTATTTGGTCAGATTTTTGAATAAGTGTTGATTAAGATGGACATTTCATGTCTGACGATTTTCTTTTTGAGCTTTTAAAGTTTTCTGGACAGTTTCTGAGTGAAGTCTGTTTATTAGTCCACAAAGGTTTTCAGCCCTAGTATTTTGAACATTCTGAAGTAGCACAATCTGGGGTAGAGGCAATTGAGTGGGTTCCTGGTTCTTTTTAAACACGGAAGGTGGTTAAGCGACAAAGTAGCAGTTGGTTTAGGTAGGTGAGGACTCACAAAAATTTATATATATATATATATATATATATATATATATATATATATATATATATATATATAATATATAAGATTTTGGATGTTTTTTAGAAGCATTATTGAATAAAGTATACATTATTATTTATATTTTTGCTTGAAGGCAATTACAATGCATATATCGCACAAAATTCGATAATTATAGAAAATAATCATGACAAGTGAATCTCGACAAAGAATTGTTCGGTGTGTAGAATAT
The DNA here is from genome assembly GCA_023376005.1 of Doryteuthis pealeii. Classification (NCBI taxonomy): domain Eukaryota; kingdom Metazoa; phylum Mollusca; class Cephalopoda; order Myopsida; family Loliginidae; genus Doryteuthis; species Doryteuthis pealeii. The sequence continues at coordinate 36,247,182 of CM042159.1, read as the reverse complement.
CATACAAACTGTTTCAACTTTATTAAGTCTCATCATCGTTAATATACATCGCTGATGAAAAATATAACATTATTTCTGCTTACAGAGATTTTGTCTATAAATAATACCTATTAATATCCGTTTTGATTGTATAATGTTCCGCTAGATGTGATAAATCGTGATATATTCGTTTAAAGTAGCAATAAACTTTTTTTTCTGAAAAAATATTCGGTGAGTACTTATGTTTGGGTGACATATATATATATATATATATATATATATATATATATAATATATATATATATATATATATATATATATATATATATAATTTAAATAATAATTCAGGAAAAATGCAAATTACTTGTAAGTGCATAAATCACTATTATGCAGTTATATTTTCAGATAAAAGGACAGTACACAATTATTGATTTAAGCTCAAACAAACACACACATTAATGAACACACACACACAAAAAAAAACACACATATATATGTATATATATATGAATCCCATACACACATACATGTATGTGTTTGTGTCTGTGTGCAATAGGTGAAAACATATGCATCGGTATATGTAAATCACAAGCAAATATATATATATATATATATATATAAATATTTATTTATTTTACAAAGTTTTCACAGATCAATGTTCATTATAAACAGCGACCCAGGTTTCATGCTAAGGGGCAATCATCAGGTTGTTGAGCAAGATCCCATGGTGTTTGTCAAAGGACATTGAGTAAAGAACTTCAACAAACACCATGGGATCTTGCTCAACAGCCTGATGATTGCCCCTTAGCATGAAACCTGGGTCGCTGTTTATAATGAACATTGATCTGTGAAAACTTTGTAAAATAAATAAATATTAGCTCTTACAATTTGTGATTGAGCACTGTATTTTCTTTGTTTCATCACAAAAAAAATTTTGTTTTTACATATACCTATATATATATATATATATATATATATATATATATATGGGTTAAATAGTAGGGCAGACTGGGGAAGGTAACCAGTCTAGAAGAGGGATAACTCTGAATGCAAAATTCCTGAGGTCAGTCGTTGATATGGTTCGTGGCATTTCTTGATGCACCAATTCTTTCCTATCGACTGTGCCAAAAAGTGTGGAATGGTCCAACAAAATCCTTCACCACTATAAATAAATCCCTGCGTGGGAGTTCATTGTGTGTATGAACCCTCATACGTCGAAAATCGACGGGAGAGTCCATTGCATTGTATATATATATATATATATATATATATATATATATATAATATATATATATATATGTGTGTATGTATGTATGTATGTGTGTGTATAAATATAAACTTGCAGTACACGCACATACACACACGTATATATATAATATATATATTATATATATATTATATATATAATTGATGTTTTAAAACTAAAGTGTAGGAATTATAAATGTGTTTATTTAACATTTGTGTAAATACAAAAGAATAATTGTGTGGATTCAATAACTGTTATTTCTATAAAACAAAAACCTAAACTCTGCCTTTTTCCATTATAATTTTGATAAGTTTAAAGGGAAAATATTTGAAATATGAATGCTAGATTTTTTAAAAAATATTTCAGTTTTAAATAAATATTCAGTTCAAACTTATTGATTACATAATGCACAAAATCTGCATTAGAATACATAGCTCTACGCGTCATTAAATACAATTGAATTCACAAAGAGAACTGGCGTTTTTCACTGAATTTCAAGTGACAGCAAGTCTCCATATTACTCCATGACTCTTCCCGGTATCCTAGACCCACTAAACAAAACACCACTTTCCGTTCCCAGACTAGGCAACAACGTAATTACATCAGTACTAAAGTGATTGGGAATCTTTTTGTAAACACGTTTCTGACATTTCCTTTTCTGGTATAAGAAAGCAAGTAAATCGTCGGGGTGGTCTAATGTCGGTATCAGCCAATCAGCGAGGGATTCTATCCCCTTTTCACAGGCGCTAGACCAAGGAGATTGTTTTTGCGTCAGAGGTGGGGCGCCATACCTACCATCAGCACCGCACTTTAATGAAATGATAATTTAGATCAGGGATTCTCAAACTTCAGGCCCAAGACCCCCTACAAAAATTTGATTGACCGATCATGAACCTCCCCACCTTGCAGTTTTTTTGTTGCAACCAATTATGTAATTAATGAATTCTACACAAACGTTTATGTAAAATTTAATTTTAAAAGAAACGTAAAATCACTAGCAAAGTAAGGATAACATGTAATAGTAAGGTCGTTAGGGCGGCCTAATGTCGGTATCAGCCAGACAGTGAGGGAGTCTATCCCCTTTTCACTAGCACTGCACCAAGGAGATTGTTTTTGCGTCAGAGGTGGGGCGCCACACTTAACATCAGCTCCTCACCTTACCGCACAGCTCCCTGTACTACTAATACGCTGAGTTGGCGAGGGTCGGTATCGAACTAGGAACGTTGTGGTTTCTAGCCTAACGCTCTACCGACTGAGCTATCGCTTCGTCTTTTCTTTGCCAACTTTCATCGAGACATCCGCAGCACTGAATCTGCATACACGCCCATTCGTAAGAAATGGAGTCAGGATAAATCGATAAAAAATGTATTTAAAAATGGGCTTTAAAAGTAAGTTTAAGATTTTTTGAATACCCAACAACAATGATTAAAACAATTGTCTTTGGCCATACAATAACCCAAGGGTTAACATACGTTAAAGTCTAACCAACCAACCAACCAACCAAACAAACAAACAACAATGATGGGAAGGAATAATGCAAGAAATCGTGTCCATTACTCCCAGTTCCACTCTGGCCCATAGTTGTATTACATGTTAGGGTCCCATCTATGCGTTAAATAGATATAAAAATAAGTTTTCAAAAAATGTGTTTAATTAGAATGGATGATGGAAATGACAATAGTGGGAAGGAATGGTGCAAAAAATAAGTGTAATTACTCCCAGGTCCACTCTGCTTCGGTAGTGGTAGTGCCTGTTAAAATGTGTTTTAAAACATAAAAACAGTTGTGATTAAAATGGATGATTGGAATGATAATAGTAAGAAAGAATAGTGCAAAAAATCATTGCCATTACTCCCAGGTCCACTCTGACTCGGAAAGATAGAAGCTATTAGTGTCCTTCCTATGAGTTAAATAAAACAAAATAAGTTTTAAAAAATGAGTTTAGAAAATTGAGTTTAAAAATAATTTAGAACCCCTGAAGAATATATAAAACGAAACATCTTCGACATAAAATGACCCAACAAGAGTTGACATGCCGTAGAATCCAACTAACTAACTGACCAACCTGTTAAAATGTGTTTAATAAAGATGGATGAATGAAAACCATTAGTGGGGGAAAATAGCCCAAGAAATGGGCCTCTATATAGTTATTTATTAGCTTAGCTTAGATGTGGCACAAGGCCAGAAGTATGGGGTGCCCAATGTGAATGGAACTCTCTAACAATTTTCTGCAAATCTAGCTCGCATCACACACTTACAATTTGTCTCGGAGCTCATCATGTAGCATTCCAGTGGACAAGGTCACCTCTAGGACCACGTCTTCCCAAGTCGGTAGACCACATTCACGTGACCAAACCTCCTGGGAAATAAAATTTGAATATTAAACAAGAATAAATAAACCAAAAATGTTTTCGGCATAAAATAACCGAAGGGGTGACATGCCGTTAAATCTAACCAACCAACCAACCAACCAACCAACATATCTCAGATTGCATACAGTACTGTTTTTCTAACAAGAAAGTGGTCACCCATCTAAGTAGTGAAAGGCTTATCACTGCTTAACCAACCTCGGTGTTCTGGTTTTGTTTGGTTTGGTTTGTTCTATGGCATATCAACCTCAGTGGGTCAGTTAATGCCGAGAAAGTTTTGAAATAAATTCAATCTTAATGGATACTCAATTTTTTTTATAAACATATTTTTCTATTTAACCCATAGATGGGACTCTAACAGGTACTACCACTCCGGGTCAAAGTGGACCAGGGAGCAATGTTTATGAAGGGGTGCTCTACGTTCCCCAAAACCCCAGAATTGAAACCTCACGATCAGATAGAGTTTAACGTCATTCCCAGGACATGAAGACCCTCAGCCACCGCCTTCTTGTACCCATATGACTAAAAGGGTTGGGGCTTCCCATAAGGGCAATAAGCATGGGACTAGGTGCTAAGGATTGACATGACCAGCCGATTGATCAGAAGGGGCCTCTTCGACCGCTCGTCTAGCCTAAGTAAGACTATAATTGAAGTGTTGCATG
>CM042159.1:36237927-36240427 GCA_023376005.1 Doryteuthis pealeii | reverse complement strand
CCCTACGAAGGGAAGATGCTTGAGTAAAAGTGTCATTTACCAGGCCTCATTAACATCTACCAAAAGCCATATATAACTAAATCCAAAACTAGATTTACAAACCATAAGCATTCATTTACTAATATTAAGCTTAGAAACGCAACAACTTTATCTAGATATATTTGGGATTTTAAAAGATAAGTATGACAGCAATTATTGAATGGAATATCCTAAGAAATTCAAATGTGTGCAGATATCTAAATGATCCATGCTACCTTTGTCTACAAGAAAAGTTATAATTTACATTCCCGATTAAGAAAACCCTTTTAAAATAATAGATTTGAATCAATCTGCAATTGTAGACATAGGTTTGGTCAATTACTAAAATATTGTTAGAACTACATTTCTAAATAAGTAAATAAATTGGAATTTTTTCTTAAATAATTATTCATTTTAAATAGGGTAAATACAAAAAAGAACAATAAAAACTATAAAATCAGTAATATTAAACTCCTAAAATATAATTTAGAATTTAAATTTTAACTGTTTTTACTAGCTATTATTTAATTAGGATTAAATTGATAACATACAGAAATGAGAAATAAGAATGAATACACGTGTAGAACGATACATTGTTTTTTCTCAATTTCGCGCGCAGGCCGCACGCAAAGATTGAGAGAAAAATAAGTCCAACCGTTATTATCCGAAAAATATCTTTTAATTTAACTAAGGAATTACATCGACTTACTTAACGTAGGGTAGGGTCCTGAGGAAATCATTTTAATTTGATTGAAACCATGGTAGACCCTTTATTTTTCCTTTAATAATATATTATTAATATTCTTTCTGCTCTGTATATTTAATATATTGAGCACTTTTGGATTATTTACTGATGCCACTGCGATAGAAAAATTAAAGCGTAATTGGATACTAATATATATATATACTATATATATATATATATATATATATATATATATATATTGCACGTCGGTTATTCTAATTCAATTTCAACCACATAGCATTTATAGATTCATAAACTCATTACTCTGGGGAACTTATTAAGTTGATATGTCTAATTTCTCAAATACATTCTTTGCTTGAATTTAATTGAAATATATTCCAATTAATTATGAAAAAGAATTTGAAATGAATCCATTACGCATCCGATTAATATAATCTTACAGATACACACAAATTAGAGATGAAAAAACTCTCCTATAAAAGGGATGGAGCACTCCATGGCGACCTTTACATACATACAAAGATGTGTGTATTAAACCAGTTAAAATCCCCTTCGAATTCTGTGGGTAACGATAGCCGAGCGGTTAAGCTGTCCGACTGATTCTGAATCGATCGGAGTTCTATCCTGGCTGTAGGTAGCTCACAAAATGTCTAGCCACACTGAAAAGACTTGAGTCGAAACACGTGTCTATAGATGACTATATATATATATATATATATATATATATATATAAAGATATAACTAATGAGTCAGATATACCTACTAAAAGTTTCGCTTAGTGCTCTTCAGGGCTAAGATCTTCCCTATACCGGATAAACATAAATATAGATTGGCTTTACTAAGAAAAATAGAAACTTTGAAGAGCACTAAGCGAAACTTTTAGTAAATATATCTGACTCATTAGGTTTATCTTTATTATTTGCTCTATTTAGGTATTGAGCACTCTTACTTATTAGCTTTAGTAATCTTAGCGGTTTTGTATGAATTATTTTTTCAATATTATATATATACATATATATATAAATTGTATTTTCTTTTAGCTAAGTATTATAGAATCAACTGATTATTTCGGTTGGTACGACTATCTGGTCTTTTCGATTTTTCAAATTTTTTTTCCCCCAGGTAATGTTTGGTAGTATATTTTTACATCAAAGTATTTGCCGTTTTTCTTATACCGCAAGGGTTTACCAACAAGTTTGTTTTGTTTGTTTGTTTTTTTTTTACGGCATATCAAACCTCAGTGGGTCATTTAATGCCGATAAAGTTTTGAAATAAATCAATTCTTAATGGATAATACAATTTTTTTATGAATTCATTTTTCGATTTAACCCATAGATGGACCCTAACAGGTACTACCACTCCGGGTCAGAGTGGACCAGGGAGCAATGGTGATGAATGGGATGCCTCCACATTCCCCAAACCTCCAAAACTGTAACCTCACCATCAAATAGAGTTTAACGTCATTCCCCAGGACATGTAAGCCGCAGCCACCGCCTTCTAGCCCCCATTGATGATAAAAAGAGGTTGGGCTTGGCCATATGGGCAATAGGGTTGGGAAAAATATCTAGGTGCTAGGGCTTGACGTGACCAGCCGATTGATCGGAGGGGCCTCTCCGACCGCCCGTCTAGCCCAAGATAGGACCAAAGTGGAGTATTGCATGTCATGAACTGCTCATCCATCTGGGCTCTATCCTTAAGCATCGCGGGTCACCACCCACGGCCAAACAGGTGGCCCCATTGGGGGAGTCTTACCCCTCTGCGAGGTGCAATCGTGCA
>CM042159.1:36169723-36237827 GCA_023376005.1 Doryteuthis pealeii | reverse complement strand
AAAGAACTTAGTAAAAAGAAAGAAGGAAATCATAAAAGAAGAAAAAGAACTAGTTAAAGAAAGAAGGAAAGAATAGATGAAGAAGAAAAGAATGATTAAATAAATAAAGAAAGAAAAGAATGATTAAATAAAGAAAGAAAGAAAAGAATGAAAAAAGACATGAAAACTGCTTAAAAGAAAATAATGAAGAACGAAGGAAACTATACAAGAAAGCAAGAAAGACTTAATAGCAAGAAGAAATGACAAGAAGATAGAAAGAAATGATAAAATAAAAGAAAGACTAATAGCAGAAAGAAATGACAAAAGAAAGATAGGAAAAATATAGGAAAAAGAAAGACCAAATAGCAGAAAGAAAAGACAAGAAATATAGAAAAGAAATGATAAATAAAGAAAGACCTAATAGCAGAAAGAAATGACAAAAGATAGATAGAAAGAAAGAAATGATAATAAAAAGAAAGGGGGAAAAAAAAACCTAAATAGCAAAAAAGAAAATTGAACCCCCAAAAAAAAAAGATAAAGATAGAAAGGGGGGAAAAAAAAGGAAGGGGTAATAAAAAGAAAGACCTAATAGCAGAAAGAAAGACAAAAGAAAAGATAGAAAGAAAGAAGGATAAAAAAAGAAAGACTAATAGCAGAAAGAAATGACAAAGAAATAAGAAAGGTAATAAAAAGAAGACCTAATAGCAGAAAGAAATGACAAAAGATAGATAGAAAGAAAGAAAGGTAATAAAGAAAGACCTAATAGCAGAAGAAATGACAAAGAAAATAGAAAAAGATAAAAAGAAATAAACTAATAGCAAAAAGAAAATTGACAAAAGAAAGATAGAAAGGATAAAAAAAGAAAGACCTAATAGCAAAAAGAAATGACATAAGATGATAGAAAGAAGAAGAAAAGAAAAGGATACTTGTCGTTTAATAAAATGAAGAAATTTAGAAGGAAAATATAATCACTGTTTGCTGAAGAAGAAAGAAAAGACAAAAGAAATATTAACGGAATTTGAAAGTAAAAGTAAATAACATGACAAATTGTGTGGTGTGTGGGGGGTAGGGTGCAGATAGAAAAAAGGAGACACACACACACACGGGATATAAGAAAGGAAAAAAATCATTCATTTCTGTGTCCAATTTTTCATCCTTTTATTATGTTTTCCTCACCAGCTTACCATCTTCCCTTGCGTCTAATGCGCTGCTTGGTCTGATCGAATAGCGAATTAGCCAGCCTCATCAGTGAGTGACAGCGCGTGTTCTGTGAGTGCTTGCCGCTAGGCATTTCTAGCACACAGACCTGCACGTCTCTTCACCTATGAGGCAGGCCTAGAAAGGAAAATTCCCATAACTGCAAATCATGATTGGTACTTCTCCATCCAAGATGATATTCCTTCCGATTTCCACCACGAAGCCTGCCACATTCTTCCACTGGAACGGTACATTCTTTACACATCGAATGCTGGTTTGTTTATTTCACAATTAAAATTTTGCGAAAAAAGACGATACGCAATGGTGTACGCTTTATACATAAAATAATATTGGCGAATGGCATGCCCTAAAAAACACTATCATAAATAAAGTAAAGGTTTAAGACAGAAAGCAAAATAATTCCAGGTGTTCCTAGATTTTATTAACAATATATGAACCTTATGACATCAACTTTTAATCCTGTAAAAAAAAAATGACATTAAATCTTGAAGATATAATGCAGCAACGTCTTCTGTATTTCCTGTCAAGGCTTCAATTGTTGAATTCTAGGGAGTGTGTATCATGCCTCATGCATTACCCCAGGCTCCACTCTGATTCGAATTGGTAGCTACTTAGAACAATCGAAATTGATCAAGATAGATATTCATAATCGAAGTGACGTTTAAAATTATTTTTAAACCACTTAATAATTTGGCTTTTAAAACGTTGCATATAACAATTAAGCCTTTACCCCGTTAAAACGTTGTCAACAAATTCAATTGCTTGCAAATAGAGTATGAGTTAAGAATATATCAAATGTGTGAAATCATAGTATTAAACATAGAAATAATTACTCAAGCTATATATCGCCCTGTCGGTGGGCGTTAGAATGCACCGACTGCACCTCTGCAGAGGGGTAAGAACGCCCCCATTGGCCACCTGTGGCTGTGGGTGGCGACCGTGATGCTAAGGATAGAACCAGGTGATGAGCAGTTCATGAGCCTTGCAATTACTCCACTTTACCCTATCTTTGGCTAGACGGGCGTCGGAGAGGCCCCCTCCGATCAATCGACTGGTCACGTCAGCCATAGACGTATATTGATTCCCCCAACCCCTTTTTATCACATGGGCTGATGAAGCGGGACTGAGGGTCTACTCCTGCGGAATAAGTTAAACTCTATCTGATGGGAGGTTCCAGTTTTGGAGCGTGGGGAATGTGGAGCACCCCTTCATTACCATATGCTCCCTAGTCCACTTGGTCCGGAGTGGTTAGTACCTTTAGGGTCCATCTATGGGTTAAATAGATGAGTTGATATGACAGAGTGATAAACAAAATTGGTATAATGCATTAAGAATGAATTTATTTCAAAACTTTATCGGCATTAAAGACCCCGAGTTGTATGCCGTAAAAAACAAAACAAACCAAAGCATCGAAGTTATATAACGCCAACTAAATTAATCAGTATATAGATAGAAAATACGCCACAACCATATAAAGGCGGAACAAGTTATTAGCATTAAATAGGTGGTTTCTCTGTTTAACGCATATCAACAACTAGGTCGGTTATTAATTCTTAAAATATTCCTTGGCGAAGAACAGTAGTTGTAATACTTAAACCATTAACCTGGAGAATTAAGAGTGGATTCATACCTTTCCAAAGTATTAATCAGTAAGTGAATGACATGCACCAAATGGAGTTCGAACTCGCTTACGCGCTGTCGAGCAGTTAGCCATTATGCTTCGGGATTCCTCTTGGAATAGTATTGGAAGATGGTGAAAAGTTATCAAATCTTCATTAGATATGAAATTACTTTAAAATTGAATATAGTAAAATAATTCACATCATAAAATAGAACCAAAGTGAATGAATTAGCAGTGGTCTGACGCACCTTTTCGATTTAAATGAGTCCCCGGGGAAAATTTATGGGTCCCGATTAAAATTTTTAATTAGATTTAGGTTTTATTATTGATTGGAAACAACTAAAACCGTCTAACTCCTACCTTGTAAACCATCGGGGTAATTCATTTTCTAAGAAACAATTGAAAATGTATTTAGAGTAGACGGTTTTTTAGTTGTTTTCCCAGATCATAAATAAAACCACAAATCTATTAAGAATTTTAATCGGGACCCATAAATTTTCCCGGGGACTCATTTAAATCGAAAAGTGTGCGTCCAGCACCATCTGCTATTCATTCACATTTGTTCTATTTATGATGTGAATTATTTTACTTATTACTTCAATTTAAAGTAATTTCATATCTAATGAAAGATTTGATAACATTTTCACATCTCCAATTAACTATTCCAAGAGGAATAACCCGAAGCATAATGGCTAACTGCTCGACAGCGCGTAAGGAGTTCGAACTCCATTTGGGCTGTACATTCACTTACTGATTAATACCTTTGGGAAAGGTATGAATCCATCTTATTCCTCCCAGGTATGGTTTAAGTATACAACTACTGTTCTTCGCCAAGGAATATTTTAGAATTAAATAACCGACTAGGTTGATATGCCGTTAAACAAGAAACCAAAACCTATTTAATGCTAATAACTTGTTCGCCTTTATATGGTTGTGCGTAATTATTCCTATCTAATACTGATAATTTAGTTGCGTTTATATAACTTCGATGCTTTGGTTTGTTTTGTTTTACGCATATCAACCTCGGTGGGTCATTTAATGCCGATAAAGTTTTGAAATAAATTCATTCTTAATGCATTATACAATTTTGTTTATCAACTCATGTCATATAACTCATCTATTTAACCCATAGATGGACCCTAACAGTACTACCACTCCGGACCAGATGGACTAGGGAGCAATGGTAATGAAGGGGTGCTCCACATTCCCCAAACCTCCAAAACTGGAACCTCACCATCAGATAGAGTTTAACTTAATTCCCAGGACATGTACCCTCAGTCACGCTTCTATCACCCATGTGATAAAAAGGGTTGGGGCAATCATATAAGTGCTATGGCTTGACGTGACCAGTCGATTGATCGGAGGGGGCCTCTCGACCGCCCGTCTAGCCAAAGATAGGGTCAAAGTGGAGTATTGCAAGGCATGAAACTGCTCATCCACTGGGTTCTATCTTAAGCATCACGGTCGCCCCCACAGCCAACAGGTGCCCCAATGGGGAGTCTTACCCCTCTGCAGAGGTGCAGTCGGTGCATTCTAACGCCCACCGACAGGGCGATATATAGCTTTGAGTAATTATTTCTATGTTAATACTAATGATTTCACACAATTTGATATATTCTTAACTCATACTACTAATTTGCAAGCAATTGAATTTAGTTGACAACCGTTTTAAAGGGGTAAAGGCTTAATTGTTATATTCAACGTTTTAAAAGCCAAATTATTAATGTGTTTAAAAATAATTTTAAACGTCACTTCAGATTATGAATATCTATTTGATCAATCGAATTGTCTCTAACAGGTACTACCAATTCGAATCAGAGTGGACCTGGGAGTAATAGCAATGAAGGTGACACACACTCCCTAGAATTCAACAATTGAAGCCTTGACAGGATACAGAAGACGTTGCTGCATTATATCTTCAAGATTTAATGTCATTTTTTTTTACAGGATTAAAAGTTGATGTCATAAGGTTCATATATTGTTATAAAATTCTAGGAACCTGGAATTATTTTGCTTTCTGTCTTAAACCTTTAACTTTATTATGATAGTGTTATTTTTTATGGCATGCCATTCGCATATTATTTATGTATACAGCGTACACCATTGCCTATCGTCTTTTTTCGGCAAAATTTTAATGTGAAATAAACAAACCAGCATTCGGATGTGTAAAGAATGTACCGTTCCAGTGGGAAGAATGTGCAGCTTCGTGGTGGAATCGGAAGGAATATCATCTTGGATGGAGAAGTACCAATCATGATTGCAGTTTATGGAATTATTCTTTCTAGGCTCCCTCATAGGTGAAGAGACCGTGCAGTCTGTGGTGCTAGAATGCTAGCGCAACACTCACAGACACGCGCTGTCTACTCACTGATGAGGCTGGCTATATCAGCTAATTCGATTCAGACCAAGCAGCGCATTAGACGCAAGGAAGATGGTAAGCTGGTGAGGAAAACATAATAAAAGGATGAAAAAAATTGGACACAGAAAATGAATGATTTCTTTCCTTTCTTATATCCGTGTGTGTGTGTGTCTCCTTTTTTCTATCTGCACCCTACCCCCCCCACACACACACACATTTCATTGTTATTTACTTTACTTTCAATTCCCGTTCCAATATTTCTTTTGTCTTTTCTTTCTCTTTCAGCAAACAGTGATTATATTTTTCCTTCTAAATTTCCTTCATTTATTAAACGACAAGTATTCCTTTTTCTTTTTCTTTCTTTCTTTCTATCATTCTTTAGTCATTTCTTTTTGCTATTAGGTCTTTCTTTTTATTATCCTTTCTATCTTTCTTTTGTCATTTCTTTTGCTATTAGTTATTTCTTTTTATCCTTTCTTCTATCTTTCTTTTGTCATTCTTTCTGCTATTAGGTCTTTCTTTTTATTACCCTTTCTTTTTTCATCTATCTTTTGTCATTTCTTTCTGCTATTAGGTCTTTTCTTTTATTATCCTTTCTTTATTTCTTTTGTCATTTCTTTCTGCTATTAAGTCTTTCTTTTATTATCCTTTCTTTCTTTCTATCTTTCTTTTGTCATTTCTTTCTGCTATTAGTCTTTCTTTTTATTACCCTTTCTTCTTTCTATCTATCTTTTGTCATTTCTTTCTGCTATTAGGTCTTTCTTTTTATTATCATTTCTTTCTTTCTATCTATCTTTTGTCATTCTTTGCTTTAGGTCTTTCTTTTTATTATCATTTCTTTCTATCTTCTTTCGTCATTTCTTTCTGCTATTTGGTCTTTCTTTTTACTATCATTTCTTTCTATCTTCTTTTGTCATTTCTTTCTGCTATTAGGTCTTTCTTTTTATTATCATTTCTTTCTATCTTTCTTTTGTCATTTCTTTCTGCTATTAGGTCTTTCTTGCTTTCTTGTATTAGTTCCTTCGTTCTTTCATTATTTCTTTTAACAGTTTTCATTCTTTTTTCATTCTTTTCTTTCTTTCTTTATTTAATCATTCTTTTCTTTCTTTATTTATTTAATCATTCTTTTCTTTCTTCATCTTATCTTTCCTTCTTTCTTTTACTAGTTTTTCTTTTTCTTTATGATTCCTTCTTTCTTTTACTAGTTCTTTCTATCCTTTCTTTCTAACGACACTTCTTCACTTTTTATTAGACAAAATAAAATTTACAATAAAGTTGTTAGTAAACTGCTGATTTTCGTTTTTGTTCGACTTTTCTCTCAACTCTTTACCTACTCCAACGCTCGCAGTGGCTCTCCCCCACTGCAAACAAAGTATAAAATCTGATAGTTATTCAATATAATTGAGCAAAAAGATTGTAATGATAATAGACTTTATTTGATAGAATTAGTTCTGAGAAATAGAGAGTGAACTTTAAAGTATCCATTATACATGTAAAAATACAAGGAAAATTTAGTACAGCCATGGGTGAAATTTCGTAGGCAAAGAGTTAAGCCGCTCACGGAGGCTCTCTCACCACAACCAAGCAAAGTACACAAACTTATGGTTAGTTCCTTATAACTGAATCAGGTTACAATAATAATAGGATTTTATTTGAATATAATAAGTTATGATGTGAATAGAGAGGGAACTTTGAAATATCCCATTATACAAGTAAAAGTACCAAGAAAATTTAGTACAGCCGTGGGAGAGCGTCTAATTATTTTGCTAAATATCTGCCTTCATCTCACGTCTCTTCAGTTCGGCTAGACTTTGTAAACTGCTTCAAGCCGGAATCGAAATTTGAGCGATTTTTCATCTGTCAATGTTTCTAGGCACCAGGCTGGGTTTATTGCCCAGTGTCTGAGGCGCCCTCTTGAGGAGGAAAGCCGACGATATTTTTGCACCCACTATCCCATGAGCCTCGGTTCGTGGGTGGTCACATTAAAAATATCTTGTGTCATACCCGCATAAGTGGGATGCTAGGTAAATATCCTAACCACCAGGGTATTAAGCACACCCACTAGCAGAAAAGATTTTTTTTATTGATAAAAATTATGTATTAAGGCTACTAAATAATACTCTATTGGTCTTTTAAGGAGAGCTTAGCAGTTTTAGCGTAAACAACAGCCGTCAGTGAATTTTCCTTCAAGAGAGCTCAATCCACCAGGGGTGGAGAACATATATAGTCATCCTCAAACAGTCCTGTTTCGACGTATATCTCTTAAGTGTGGCTAGACTTTGTAAGAATTTTCAAGCCGAGGTCGAAACTCAACCCATTTTTCATCTGCCAGAGCCTCTAAAAATCGCGTTATTAGCACACCAACTAACAGAAGGGAATCTTTACTGATAAATAAATACATATTATTATATACTACAAAAGAGAGCTCTGTTTTTTAAGGAGAGCCTTGTAATTTTAGCGTAAACAACAGCCGTCAGCGACTTTACCTTCCACAGAGCTCAACCTACTAGGGATAGAGGGAGAGAGTAATTGATTGAGAATGAATGGGTGACTGGGCATTGCTTGTCATCTTGTGCTGTTTGCGATCTAAATATAATAATTCAACTGCCTTCAGAAAATTAGCCCAATAGCAGTGTAATGTACTGAGTCGTCGCTTTTTATAAATGGGCTCGTTTTTTTCGTGTGTGAATTAAATTATAGTCCCGGGTAACCCTGTGCTGGCTTTTAAGAATAAACTTGATTGCAAGTCTTGTCAACAAATTTATTTGGCCGTCCGATCGTCTGCAGCAGTCAACCATCCAAAGAGAGCTATAGAAATGTTTATAATAACAGAATCGACATAATTAGAGCTAGTAAACTTATCACTTCGGTCGGTGAGCCAATTGTGAAAATTGGAAGAAAGAAAGAAAGCAAGACATTATAGGAGACCAGCTGATTTTTGGCTAAGCTACGTTCGGCGTCGTGTTGCTCTCCTGTTACCTGCTGTCATCCACTGCCTCACTTTTGTAGAATAATCATACTAAGTTCCAATTACCGTCGAATTGGTAAGACAAGGCAACAAATAGCCGTAACTTAATACGGATCTAATTTTGTTGCATTTCCTACTGCAGTATACTGACTGACTGACTTCAATAACTTTGAATCCTCATCCCTTCTCCCTGTCCCATCCGGGTTAAAGTAGAATTATTAGCGTCGATCCCAGGGGGCTTTCCCCCCAGGCAACACCTGCTCCCTTGACTTAAAGGGGCAGGGCTTGGTTTATTGCCCAGCGCCTGGGGCGCCCCCCTTGAGGGAGAATGCCGAGAAGATCGACGCAATTTTTGTTCTTTCCCACCCATGAGCTTCGGCTTATGGGTGGGCCCACATTAAAACGAGGCCTTGTGCCCATACAAGTGGGGTAAGCGACAAATACACTCATCCCTTCTTTTATGATTACCATTAATCAACTGATTATTTTTCTTACGTCATTCCTTTACTTATTTCTGTATATTTTAATTCCATTGTATAATGTTATTATATAAGAACATTGGAATTTTTTCTAAACAATCCCCAAAATATATAACACCGGCATTTTCTCTGAATGGAATTCAAACAGCTATTGAAAATGAATTCCAGCCAGATTCATCCTTTCAAAATATCTTTACAAAATATTTCTTTCTCTCTTCTTCGCCCATAATTTAATTTTTAATAAAACTGATTGATTTACAACCCTTAATTACCCAAGCTCCCTGATTATATAACAAGCAGATATAGATTATTTCCTATAAGTCTAACATAAACAAAGAGAAACCACTCTTGAAATGATAAATTATCTATTTATTTCCCCATTAAACTAAACCTAAACCCTAACCCCGTTTTCTTTTTTCTTAGTAGATCAATAAATAAATAATTTATCAGTCAAAAGTGGTTCCCCTTTGTTTATGTTAGACTTAATAACCCAGATATATATCATTAAAAAAAAATGGAAACAATCTTTATGTGCACTGGTCCCTATGTGCACTTCTTGTATGTAGGTGTTTGTATGTATTTGATTAAAAATACCTTACATCATTAATGTACTCCATCCATAGATGCTGATAGGTAAGCGTCCTGCGTCACTGACGCATAAAAATTTAAAAGGACGCAGAAAAATCGAATCCATGAGTTCTAGTGTTTTTTCTTCCACCACTATTTCCAGTTAACTGTAAATACATTTCAATATTTTCTTGGAAACGAATTACACGGTATGGGGCACTAGGTAGGGGTTAGACGGTGTAGCGTAATTATCAGGGTCTACCGGGAATTTGGGAATAAAAATAAAACTGTATTCAGATTTCTAAAGAAAGAGGGGAAGAAGAAATAAGAACAAACAAAGTTTAACATTTGGAAGAGTAAACGCTAAGCAGGGTGCCAGTAATTTGACCGAAGAATGACCCCGGAAATAGAATTAACAATAAAAACAGAAGTTCCTGGTTTTAACCGGAACCGGATGTGACGCCGAGACAAGAAACGGGAGAAGAGAAAATCTGCCTCTTTTCCTTTCGGCCCGAGTAGGAGTCAGACGTTGGTCCCGGTCCCTTGTGTGGGTGTGGGACAGCGGTACAGAGCATGATACTATGAAGATAGAATAATTTGATGATACACACTCTCTCTCTCTCTTTGTCCTTCCTTCTCTCTGAGGAAGAGCACACGAGCCTGGAAATAAATACAAAGCCCCTTGTGACTATACAACTTGCGTGTATGTTGTTTCTGACCTAACGGCTCCTAATAACGACGACTACTACTACAATTTGAGTTGGCCCATGCGACATCTCGTTCTGATACATATACCGTTCTGGAGTTATGCTACAGACGGAAACTTTAGTTGGGAGCCATCAAATTTTCCGGGGACTGATCCAAATCAAATATATGCGTCCCAGGACGCACAAAATTAAAAAGTGATCAGCATCACTGCCCATCTATAAGTATGGAAAAACTTTGCAGCTATATTAACCATCTGTAACGTTTGTTTTTCCTTCTTTGTGGAGAGATAAACTGTTTGATGTAGCGCTACAGAATTTTTCATCAAGAGAAGGAAATTACAATGTAAAACTATAGTAAGAGTATTTACGGGGTTTCGTTGGAGCCCTTATTCTCCGTTAGTGGTTATTGTTCGGACGAAAGAAGGAAACAAACACGAATATAAAATACAGACACATGTATTATCAAAGAAGTACAGAAATGTTGTTGAAAATTTTGATAGCATTTGCTACCAGACTTATCTGTGAGGGGAAATAATAATCGTTGGAGAAGTGTCTCTGGAAAGGGAATTCTGGTCGCTGTGGTTGTAGAGAACTGTAGAGACGCGTCCGTTTTGTCGGTTCTCGTCCGATAAGTAAAAGTAGGGGATGCTCTTTTAGAAGCTTCTCGCCTGGGTAACTGTTCTTTTAAATGACTGTGGATGGGGCCCTTCTTAAATTGACTATTTAGGTCCTCAGCCTTCTGATAAGTATGCTGTCGAAACGGTCTTCAGTAGTATGCTATGAGACAGCCTTAGAAAGTATGCTGGTTAAAAAACGCCTCCGTCCAGGTCGAGGGCCTACTGTCAAGTGTCGAGGTTTGATTCTGGCACCAACATCGTATTGGCGATTCGCCCTCTAGCGGCAGGGGAAGGTAATTCTCTATCAGATTTCAGATAATAGGGGCCGATTTAGCTCAGTCGGTAAATACATTTCAATATCGAATATTTTGCCAAGGAATCGAAAGGTTCCTGGTTCGGTACCGGTCCCCGCAAACTTGTTTAGGAGTAGCACAGATTGTGTAATCTGACCGAGAGGTAAAGTGGAGAGCTGATGATAGGTGTTGCGTTCTACCCCAGTAAAAACATTCTCCCTGATATAGCGCTAGCGAAAAGGGGATAAACTCCCTCTATATCCGGCTGATACCGACCATAGGCCACTCCACCAACTTTACTTACTTTACCCAACCCGTTCTCAACGGCAGGATGTGACACAAGTATGGAGCATTTTGTTAGGATTGAAGTCACTATTTAGTAGTAACTAGAAGCAGCTACCCGGCGAGGACTGGGTAGAGGAGAAAAAACATGGTTTGCAGATCTATTACTACTGAATAGCGAGTTCGAACCTCGCAGGATGGCCATAAAAATCACCTCGTAAAAAAGATCTTATTTTTAATCCGGCCTGGTGGGAGGTCAGGGAATTTTTTTTTCGTCAGAGTAGAGGAAATGACATCACATAATTATAAAGAAAGAAATTTTGATTTAAGGATTAACTATATTTTTTAAATAAAATATAAAATTACGCGATTTGCTAAATTTGAATTAATATTTCAAAGCAAAAAAAAAAAAAAAAAAAAATATATATATATTAAATAAAGTAATCAAATTAATGTAAAACGATAAATAATCTTTAAAATTAACATTATTAATTGAAAGCGTAGCCGATCGTATATCAAATTATTATAGTATACTATACTATAAATTTGATAAAAATAATATACTATACTAAGTATAGTATATTATTTTTTAAATCGAAAAGTGCACTGACTTGAAAGCATTATGAAAATAAAATAAAACTAAAGGAGAGAAAAAAAGAAACATGTTTAAATAGAATTTTGAATTTGCTTAAAAGTTAAATATCAAATGACACTTCTGATTTTGGTACAAATACAGAATAGCATGCAATAGATGGCTCTACGAGACTAGCTTGATTAAAAATCATATAACGACGAGATGAGCTTAATAAAAATTTATCAAATGTAAAGCAAACATCCTAGAAAAATGAATTTATTTTTCTTAAATAATTGTCACATTTAATTAAACAATACCAATAAATTTAAAAATATGTTTTTGCAGTTTGTGATGTAAAATAATTGCATAAACGTATTTCTTGGTACTGAATAAACCAAGTCTATAAATATGTTAATAGTTATCTCAGTTCAGAGTAAATCACTTCAGTTAAATTAATTTCGGCATTAGGTTATGTTTGAAAAAAATCCATTTCATACTAATACGTCACTGTTTACGTCACAGTCATTTCGGGAATTAATTTGGTTAATCAATGAGTATTTTATTCATAGTATCTTTACTACATAAAAATATTAAAATTCTATGAAAAATCAATTGTCAAATTTTCGCTACTTTTTTTTAACCTTTAGATGAATTTATGTTTCAAATAGTTTGTTTTTTTACCTGAAATATATTAGGGGAAATATTGTTTTTACTAGGTTGACTACCTTATTTAATTTCATGAAATCCGAACAAAATATTGGTTAGGAGGTTGATTTAGAAGGCTATCACAATTGCAGGTGTAAAGAAAAAAATAATAATACGTTAACAATGATGTTGTGTGTTAACCTGTATTTAATTCTTGAATTTTCGAGATAATATCTCTTTTTCAAAAGATCACTGGAACTGAAGCAGTATAGTTATGGCATTCAGTTCCAGTGATCTTTTGAAAAAGAGATATTATCTCGAAAATTCAAGAATTAAATATAGGTTAACACACAACATCATTGTTACCGTATTATTTTTTTTCTCTTTACACCTGCATTGTGATAGCCTTCTAACTCAGCCTCCTAACCAATATATACACAATGCTTCAAGCAAATTATAAAACTCTCGAACAAAATATATTTTACTTGTATTGTTTTAAAATTTTTGTATAAAGATAACAGTCTGAATAATTAAATCATAATTCTTTTAAAATATTTTGGAGGTCCTTATTATCATAAAGTAAAATAAATATTTCAGTGGAGTGGAGTGAATATGATGCTTTTTAAGTGAGTAATTAATTTTAAAAGTATTAAACGTTTTATTTTATTATTTATTTTTACACCGCCCGGTGGTCTTTTTTTCTTTTCTTTTCTTCGTAGTAACATTAATTGTAAAATCGAAATAAATTTAGAAATGACCTGTTGATGCATAAATATGCTGTTATTACTATATTAAAAAGGGCCGGTTTAGCTCGGTAGAGTGTTCGTCTAGGAATAATAAGGTTCTTGGTTCAATACCGGACCTCGCCAACTCAACATATGAGTAGCACAGGGATCTGTGTGGTAAAGTGAGCTGCTGATGGTAGATGTGGCGCCCCACCTCAGATACTAAAATAATGACCTTGTCTAGCGCTTGTGAAAAGGGCATAGACTCCCTCGCCGTCTGGCTGTTACCGACATTAGGCCGCCGACGACTTTACTTACTTTACTACTTATAATATATATGAAGCCTTATAATTGGATATTAAGGGAAGAAAATAGAAAATCTAAAATAAATAAATAAATTCTATTTTGTTAAATGAAAGTAAAAACGTGTTGAAAGAAATAAAGTAAAAAAGGAAAGAAAAATCAAATTAGAGAATGCGTGCAAAATAGAAGAAATAAATGAATAGATAAAAAGAAAGAGGAAAAAGAAAAAAAATGCGTATAAATTAGAAGAAAAAAAAGAATGAAAGAAATAGAGGAGTAAATTAAAATAATGAATGTATGAAAACTAAAAGAAGAAGAAAGAAACCTAAACGTAAAGAATGTTTAATAAAAACATTCGAAAAAAAAAAGAAGAAGAACGAGGAAAAGAAAACGTAAAACAAATAATGCGTGAAAAATAGAAGAAAAAACTAGAATGTGTGAAAAATAAGAGAAAGAAAGAAAGAAAAGGAAAAATAAAAATGTCTGAAAAATAGAAAGAAAGAAAAAAAACGTAATGTGTGAAAAATAAGAGAAAGAAAAAGAAAGAAAAAATAGAAGAAAAAAAAAGGAAAAATAAGAATGCGTGAAAAAGACAAGAACGAAAGAAAAGAACGAAAGAAAGAAAAAAAAAGAATGCATGAAAAATGAGACAAAAAAATAAAAAATAAAACTAAGAAATAAGAATGAGTGAAAAATACAAAGAAAAATGAAAGAAAGAAAGAAGAAAATAATATGAATGTGTGAAAAATAAGAGAAAGACAAGAAGTATAGAAGAAAACTAAAAATAAAGAACGAGTAAAAAAAAAAAGATATATAACGGCATTGTTGGGCCTTCAAATATCGAGGTTAACGATGTAGTCTATCTCTCTCTCTCTCTCATATATATATATATATATATATATATATATATAATATATATATTAAAAGAAAGGAAATGAATCGACCGTATGAGTATATATAAAAAGATATGAAAACACCACAAAATGCTGTTAAAGTGAATATTGTTCAATATCAGCTAAGTTATAAAATGTTTTCACTTTAACAGCATTTTGTGGTGTTTTCATATCTTATATATATATATATATATATATATATATATATATATATTACACATTTTAATATCCTCCTGGCGTTATTTTATGCATGGATTTGCATATATTTTTTTTATCATTGGTATTATTCTGACCAAACATTTTAAATCACCATTTAAATCTTTTAAGGGAGGTAACTCTCTCTAAAGTAAATTTGAGTTCTGTCCCTTATACGCGATTTTTTTTTCTTTTCGAATGTTCAGCGATATATTTTATATAATCTACTAAGCAAATTTCCCTCTCTCCCACCCCGTCTCTCTCTCTGTCTCTCATATATATATATATATATATATATATATATAGTCATCCTCATACAGTACTGTTTCATAGTACTACGGTTCTTTAGTGGGACTAGACAAGTGCAGGTTGTGTTAAGCTGGGGCCAAAAGTCGACCGATATTTCGTCATTCATAACCTTTAACTACCGCGCCATGAATACAACCCACTTGCGGAAGGGGATTTTGCAGATAGATACATACATATAGGAAGGGTGCTAAACGAGTTCTATCTGTTTTTAAGGAGAATTTTTTTTAATTTTAACGTAATCAGCACCCATCAGAGAATTTCCTTCCCAAGGGTAGCCTGTATAGTTGCCCACGAACAGTACGGTTTCGCTGTATGGCTCTTCAGTGAGATTAGACTTTGCAGGCTACGGTAAGCCTAGATCAAAAGTCGACCGATTTTTCATCAGTCTGAATCTCTATCCACCGGATATGATACCTACTTTGGTAGCACATTTTCTTATTGACCTATTCTAGTAAAAATTACAGACACAGTTTTAGAGTGGTGAGGTTTCTTATCAACCTCTTCATGTTCGCGAGTTATATATAAGAAAGTTTGGTATGAACGTGTCGATATATCATTCAGATTCGAAATCCTGCATACAGATTAATATTCTTATAACTAAGAAACACACAAAATTTGGTTTTGACTTTTACTAATTAAGGGATATAATTCAATGATTAAAAAAAAAACCGTATACAGACTTTCATCCCCACTCCACTACCGTCGACACGAGTCGAGTTTTTAACTTTCAAGACGGAAAAATCAAAAACTACTGTCAACAGACTCTTCAACACCCAGCCTCCATAACATTAAATTCTGAAAAAAAAATTGACGAAAACGGGCGCTTTTTGGGGAGTGAATTACGTATTAGATAAAAACATTAGTAAGATTTTAAAATACTTATAACAGTTTCTTCTTAGAAAACAATAACAAAAAAAATTAAATACACTAATGTACAGAAAATAACTAAACAGAGGTGCTGTCGGTGTATTTTACACTGAGGCAGCCGATAGAGTTGAATAAATAAGAACACAAGTCTAATACTTAGCTGTTTTTAATTGTTACTTTTTAGGGGAAAAAATAAAATAAATTAATATTTTTTTTATTACTTTAACATAATAAGCAATTAAGAAATGAATGTGAATTTTTGTCATATTTTTAGTCTGGTCATGGACCGGTAATTTTCCTAGTGCATATATATATATATTATATATATATATATATAATTATATATATATATATTTAAACAATTTAATTAAACAATACCAATAAATTCAAAATATGTTTTTTGCAGTTTTTGATGTAAAAATAATTGCTTGGGACTGAATAATCCAAGTATATAAATATTCTAATAGTTATCTCAGTTCAGAATAACTCACTTCAGTTAAAAGTGAAACTCGACTGACATTTCATCCGTCCGATCCCTTTCCTCTCGGCCGTCAGTAGTTTTCATTTAATCAATCTTCTTTCTCTTTTCTTTCTTTCTTTTATTTTTTCTTTCAAACCTACGCTTCTTCACTTTTTATTAGTCAAAATAAAATTTACAATAATGTTTACTGTTAGTAAACTGCTTATATTCGTTTTTGTTGGTCTTTTTCTCTTAATTCTTTTAAACCACTCACGGCAGCTCTCCCACCACTACAAACAATGGATAACATCTGATTGTTATTCCATAAATAATTGAACAGAAGGATTCAGATTACAATAATAAGGCTTTATTTGAATAGAATGCGTTCTGGGGTAAATGAAGGATGAACTTTGAAATATTCCATTAATAAGAATAAATTTATTTTTCTTAAATAATTGTCATACTTTTTTAAACAATACCAATAAATTGAAAAATATGTTTTTGCAGTTTGTGATGTAAAATAACTGCATAAACGTATTTCTTGGGACTAAATAATCGATGTCTATAAATATTCTAATAGTTATCTCAGTTCAGAGTAACTCATCTCAGTTAAATTAGTTTCGGCATTAGGTTATGTCTGAAAAAAAAATCCATTTTATTTAGTTCTAGTTAGTCGTCATTTCCTATTAAGTCAAAAACTTACTCTTACTCTATCTCACACACACATTATATATATATATATATATATATATATATATATATATATATATAGATAGATAGATAGATAGATAGATAGATAGATGAATTCTTAATTCATAGATTAATTTTGTCTGACTGACTACCATCCCCCTAAGAAACCAGACCTTGAAAAGTATCTCTTTTTTTCTCATTTGACTTCCTGTCACCATGGTGACAGTCTTACAATGTTTTTTTTTATTATTTTGAAAAGTAAAATTTTTCAGTTATGCAATTCAGATTACCTTGATCTAGCATCTGATGAGACGAAGTTTTTGGAAGCTATATTAAATCAACTTAGATTTATATAGGTCCCAATTTTGGTCGAAATAAATTTATTATGGAATTACGGTGTTGAGTTGTTCCTTCCTTTCTAAGATTATATATATATATATTGATTAACTACTCCTTATATATGTTAGTTTTCTCTTTGAGAGAGAGAGAGAGAGAGAGAGAGAGAGAGAGAGAGAGAGAGAGAGAGAGAGAGAGAGAGAGAGAGAGAGAGAGATTGGAGAGTGTGAGAAAAAGATAAAAATTCCCACTTTATTTGTTATATATATATATATATATTATATATAATACCCTATTTATATAACATTTATATGTTGAATATAACATTCAGTATTTTTTAGGACTAGCTAATACGATTTTTTAAAACAATATCTATTAATTAAAGGGGAAGTCCCCATGGCATAGTCACCAACCTGATATCAGAGTAAGCTGTTTTGAAATCCAGCTACGATATTAGATTCACGATCGAAGTAAGATCCTGGGAATGGTATAAATCCTTTCACTCCCTTGTTAAGGGTTAAATAAAACCCTCAATATTCCTCTATAAGGATGACTGTGCCAAAAACTATTTCCCTATTCAAGCCACTTACAGCGGCTCTCCCACCATTCTACAAAAACTTATGGTTATTTCATTATAATCTAACAGAAGGACTCAGATTACAATAATAATATTACTTTATTTGATTAGAATGAGATCTGAGACGAAAAGAAAGTGAAAATTTAATATATTCCATTATACACGTAAAAAATACTAATAAGATTTGGTACAGTCGCGTGGGAAATGTGGTTTGGCAAAGAGTTAAATAACCATAAAATTTGATATACCGTACCAAATAAATCACACATGTATTAATGGATCTAAATCAAGGTTTCACAAAGTGGTCTACATAACTCCCCTGGGGTCTATACAACAACTCAGGGGGTCTGTAATTATTTGAGGGTCTACAAGGGGTCTATGGAACTACTAACCGTTCTTAGTAATTAAGAAAAATTAATACCACGAGAATCCTGGCGAACATGCTCATGTTGATATATTTTCAAAAGTTTAAGCCCAATATTCATGAACTTATGAAAAATTAGCAGCTTCACACATCACATTAGGAAATGTGCTTCCTTGTTAAGTTATTAGGTTAGTATTAAATATTTGTAGCTCATTATTATATGTTAGTAGGGCCGGGTTAGCTCAGTCGGTAGAGCATTCGGCTAGAAACCACAAACTTCGTAGTTCGATACCGGTCCTCGCCAACTCAGCGTGTGATTAGCACAAGGATCTGTGCAGTAAAGTAAGGAGCTGATGGTAGGTGTGGTGCTCGACCTCAGATGCTAAAATAATCTCCTTGTGCAGAATTCATTAATTACATAATTGGTTGCAACAAAAAATCTGCAAGGTGGGGAGGTTCATGATAGGTCAATCAATTTTTTGTAAGGGGTCTTGGGACTTGAGGTTTGAGAATCCCTGATCTAAATTATCATTTTATTCTAGGGAGTAGCAAAAGAAATCGGATACTATGAGTTTTAAAAGCGAATTAAGAATAATTAAATCTATTATTTAAGGTTAAACTTTGTCTAAGTCGATAAGTAGTAGTAAAATAACCATCGGTAAAAAAAAGAAAAATATAATTACATATGCAGTTTATTCTTAAAAGATTTAAAACTATTTGTTTTGGTCAATTTCGACGATATCCGCTATTCAGCCTCTTTTTCGATGTTTTTAAGTGCTTGTTTACAATTTTACTGTAACATTCGCGATTGCAAAAAAGTTTACCAAAAATTAGGTAATTATCCGATTTTAATGAAATTTTCAGCATTGATTTAACAATTAATGAATTTTATAATGCATCAGTTATTTTATTTCAAAACTTTAATTTAGTATTTTGCTATGAAAAATTAATATATAAAATTCATTTAAAATATGAAAATCCTGATGTTACGTTTAAAATGTTATATTTTTAGATTCTAAAAATAAATATCTACTTAATGCAAACCTTATTTTAGGTGCCAAAAGTAATAAGTTTTGAAGAAAAACTCGATTGAAAATGTACCCCTCCCCTTTTTAAGCAGAAAAAACATCTATGTATAATTTTTTTCTTTTATAAAATAATAGCCAATTAAATAATTATCGAAATGAGTAAAAAAGAAATCTCCAAAAAATTAATTATCTTTTTATTTTTTTACATTTTATTTTTCGATTTTCAGTACTTATTTTCTCATAGAAGCGCCACCGTAAAATTTTCTTTTTGTTTCTATTCATAACGTCGGTCTTTTATCTGATTATTTATACTGTAATTAGTATCGAAAATGATCGACTTGCAAAACATTTTACGCTCCCAACATAAGGGGGGTCAAAATTAAGTGACCTGAAAAAAATTCGAAAGTTTTGAAATAAAATATATAATGCATTATAAAGATCATTCATTGATACATAAACACTGAAAATTTCATTAAAATCCGATAATTTCCTGATTTTTGGTAAATTATTTTCTGTAGGGGGGGGCTAAGTCATTTTGTCAAAAACGCATTTTAGGCTCATTTTTGCCAGTCCCTATATTTATCGGATTCGATTCAGTTATCTCCCTTACATCAGATAATGTGGACAGTTTTCAAGGGAGACTATCCAATATGTAATCTATTACCACAGCCGATTGTTTGTGATGCTAGTTCTATTTTATTATTTTATAAAGTTATAGATCCGTTTAAAACTAAACAAATTTGAATGCATAGTGATTATTTCTTTATTGGTCACTCGTAGATCTAAAAACACTTACATTGAAATTAATAAATTTTGCTTGTTTACATTTTCCGAGCCAAAAATTGCGTATATATCATATAGAATTATTATTTTTTTCTTTGTAAGTAAAAGTAAGTAAAGTCGTTGGGGTGGCCTAAAGTTGGTATCAGCCAATCAGCGAAGGAGTCTATCCCCTTTTCACTTGCGCTAGACCAAGGAGATTATTTTAGCATCTAAGTTGGAGCGCCACACCTACCATCAGCAACGCACAGATCCCCCGTGCTACTCATACGCTGAGTTGGCGAGGGCCGGTATCGAACCAAGAACCTTGTGGTTTCTAGCCGAACGCTCTACCCACTGTGTTGATTTCATGTAATTGACAATTAAATGAAATATTTTGCTCATAAATAGTTTTTATGTAGATTAATTGATTTTGGGGAGGCTTTTTAACGTTTTTGAAGAAATGGCCGAATTTTTTCAAAATATTTCGGTTTTTTCTTCAAATTAAAAAAAAAATTTAAATTAAAAACTTTTATAACTGGTTTGAATGGGAAAATATGTATTAAAAAAAGTTATGATTAGTTTTATGCTTTTATCTAGCGATAGAAGCTTTTTTTTTTAAATAAAAGATTCTATTTAAATATTCTTAAACCGTTTTAAAATTTAAGCTAACTGTTGCGGTTGACTACAGAGACTGAACTCGCAACCTCTTGATCGTGAGTGGTGGCTCGTAGTCAGCCCTATTGGCTGAAGAGGTTCGGCCGCTGAGAGTTTCTCCACACCGATCACAATAAATAGCTTAATTTACACGTGCGCTTATTCTGAAAATGCCATGATAAGATTCCAGCAGTCGCTTGAACTTTTAACATCGAGATTTTCGCCTGTGATATTTTGCGTCGGGCCCGAGGAAAATGATTTCAGTAAAAAAATACGTCCTAATACATATGCAGATATAAGTACATGTCCTGCATCCCTGGCGCATAAAAATCTAGAAGAACGCAGTAAAATTGATTCCATGCATCCCAGTGTTTTTTTTTTTGTTTTTTTCCTCGCTATTTCAAGCTAACTATAAATACATTTCAATAGTTTCTTAAAAACGAATTACACAGAATAGGTTACGAGGTAGGAGTTAGACGTCTTTAGTTGAGACCCATAAATTTTCCCGGGGACTCATTCAAAGCAAATCAAAACGCTGTCAGCATCACTGTATATGGGTAATAAAATATGAACGCTAATTATCAATGGAATTTTTAATATCTAAACTGAAAAAAAAAATGTTTACAAAAAAATAACATGCACGTGCCTGGTGGCATTCCTTGTTTAGAAATTCAGTCACCCGAAACTCATACTTTACACTTCATTGTTCGAACGATCGATTTATATGAAAATTCAAAACGAAAATTAAAACACAGAAAATTAAAGGAAGATAACTCCTATTCTCTGATTCATTGAAAATGAGTTATCTCCCTTAAATTTTCTGTGTTTTTAAAATTCTGTATCGTTAAAATTAAACCGGTTAATTCGATTAAATGTTATAAATGTATTTATTTACATAAATTACATAAAAAAAATAGGCATACTGCCATTGGTGAAATGGTTTGCAAGCTAGTCTCACAGATCCGTTTGTATTGAAAAGCTAGTTTGATCCTCGTTGGATGTGACCTTGAGTTAAATACTACCATAGGGAAAATATTTTTTGCCATATAAAAACACTATAGTGAAATAACTTGAATATATTTTTAAATATCTTTTTTACATATTTTTATAGAATTCAATCAATTCAAAATGTTAAATATCTTTCTTTTCTTCATAAATTTACACCGACGTCTTCATTCAAACAATGATATTACTTATTTTTTTCGACTTTATTTATCAATATCTAATAATTAAAAAAAAAAATCAAACTTATCTCAAATGAATAAATGTGTAGATTTAACTTTCTAAAGATTCTGTTTCTATTCCACTCGCTGCTCTTCCAACTGGAAGAAGAGAAGAAACAGAAGGGGTGAAGAAAGAGAAAGAGAAGGGGAGGGAGAAAAGTGTGGGGGAGAAAGAGAGCGGGGGAAAGAAGAGAAAGAGAGTGAAGAGAGGGGGATGGGGACCATATCCCTTTCTCCCTGCGTTAATCAGAAAATGTTCACCTATCAAAGGTTAGAAAAAATCTACTGGTTATTTCCTATAATCCAACAAACAAAGGGGAATCACTCTTGAAATAAATTATTCCTTTTCCAATTAAACTAACCCTAAACCCTAACCAGTCTTCTTTTTTCCTAGTAGATCAATAAATAAATAATTTATCAGTCAAGAGTGGTTCCCCTTTGTTAATGTTGGAGTTATAGGAAATAACCACAGAAAATATCTACTTATGTTTACACTTTTTTATGAATTAATGGGGAAGAACTCTTATATGTTATTGTAGTGCGTAGTTTAATAGTTAAAGTGACGGGAAATGGACTCGTCGCCCCGAGTTCAAATCCTGGACGAGGTAATTGCATTTCCCTTAGCGCTAATACACTTGGGAGGTATGAATCATACTCTCCCTCCAGCTATGGATAAATAGTAGGGCAGAATGGGCTCTTTAACCTTGGTTAGGCAACCGGTCTTGGAGAAGGAAAACTCTGATTTCAAACCTGTTGAACTCTGCTTAAGAAACTGACATTGTGCCACATCCTGCTCATGCTGAGGGGTTGATATATATATATATATATATATTATGGTAGCTTAAAAATATGTGAAATAGTTCAAGAGTCAACGGTTGTATGTTACTTGATTGTTAGGTTATTTTAAAGTGAAGGTATGCAGTTATTTCCTATAAATCTAACATGATTAAAGGGGAACCACTCTTGACTGATATATTTATTTATTTTCCCATTAAACTCCCTCTAACCATAACCCCTAACACCGTCTTCTTTTTTCCTAGTAAATCAATAAATAAATAAATAATTTATCAGTCAAGAGTGGTTCCCCTTTGATCCTGTTAGATTTAGGAAATAACCAATTATGCATTGTCATTACATGATTTATTTTTACGACATTCACTCTCGGCCGTTACGATACTTAGATTTTTTCGACTTTTATAGAATTTTTATTATAATTACTAGCAAAATAAAAAAAAAACACCATCCGGGCGATGAAAAAATAAATTTTTGAAAGATATTGCTTGAGGAGGTGGAAGTTAAAAATTAAATATCGGAGAGTTTGAACCATAAATCCTGAAATCATCAAATTTATTAAAGGAGTAAAAAAAAAAAAAAAACAATTTGAAATCAAAACTAAGTTCTATTAACTTTGAATATCTATTAAAATAAAACAAACTATATATAAATATATGATAATGGGGATGTATCTATTAAAATTTATTTTAAAAAACAATGAGGACTGTCTAATGTTGCAAGTTCAAATTTTGAGTGTATTTTTTCTATGTTATGACGATTTCTAACGGGTATAGTGATGTAAGCAGTGACGTAGTTTTTGTTACAGACAAAAACCGGATGCGAATCTCTTATCAATAGATGAAATATTTCAATCTCATAAAGTAAGTAAAGTCGTCGCGGTGGCCTAATGTCGGTATCAGCCATGCAGTGAGGGAGTCTATCCCCTTTTCCCTAGGAGATTATTTTAGCGTCTGAGGAGCGACACACCTACCATCAGCTCCTCAGTTTACCGCATATATCACTGTGCTACTCATCCGCTGAGTTGGCAAGGGCCGGTATCGAACCAGGAACCTTCTGATTCCTAGCCGAACGCTCTACCGAAAAATACCGCTAAATTGGTTTGGTTTGTTCGTTTTGTTTTGTTTTTACGGCATATCAACCTCAGTGGGTCATTTACTACCGACAAAGTTTTTAAATAAAATTCATTCTTAATGGATAGTCAATTTTTTTTATAAACTCATGTTTTTCTGTTTAACCGATAGATGTTAGTTTCAAGTGACGACCGCAATAATCGGTTTCTTCGACTGAAAAAAAGTATTCTGCCGGCAACACTTCCAGTAGTTCGTACACAATTCGTCAAGTGTTCACTTATCTTTAAGATCAAAACACGACACACCGTTCTCTCCACTGGAAAAGACGTTCTGTTCGATAGAATTCGCCTCGGCATTTATTTCTCTCAGTGGCCGAACCACTTCAACTAAAAGGGTGACAGCAATTCCACCACTCATGATCAGGAGGTTGCGAGTTCAATTTCGAGTCACTCGCTATAACCCCCCCCCCCCCACGGACTTAAATGAGATTGTGTTTTGTAGGGCTTTTTTTTTTTTAGATTAGTTTTTAATTGCTGCTAAATAAAGTTTGGCAGTGTGGCCTATGGTCGGATATAAGTGAGACAGCAAGAGAGTCTATCTCCTTTTCGCAAGCGCTAGACCAATAAGATTGTTTTGGTGATTAGAACGCAACACCTACCGTCAGCTCCCTACTTTACCGCGCAGATTAGTTTACCCAAACTCATGCGCTGATTTGACGGGGTCTGGTATCGAACCAGAAACCTTGCGAATTATAATCAGGTGTTCAACTGAATTGGCTAAATCGGCACTATAAATCGCTCCCATATGAATTGTTGATTAAATAAATTCAAAAACATTAAACAACATTATTACACAAATGGAGAAGAAATCAACTTGTTTTTACTACTAATACTACTACTACAATTGAAAATAAAAATAGTCATTGTAAGATCAAGTGTTTTTATTAACATTTGTGCATGTTTATAAGGGAGATAATTCGTCCAAATCTGGTAAGGGGAGACAATCTAAAATTTTGGTACGGCTTTATTTCACGCTTTGTTTAATTTTTTATGAAAAGTTAAAATTGTCAATTATCACCTATTTTTTTCCTCTTAAGATCAGAGCCTAAACTTACGTATTAAAACATTTCTATGAATTTCTTAAATGTAACGATGAAATAAAACAGCTTTAAAAAAGGACAAAAATGCGTGATTTTGACATATTTTAATTTTTTAAAGACTGAAAAACAAATAATTTTTACATGTGAGGTTTTAAAAATTTTTCCGTTTCATAATACAGAGAAAATTACCTTAATTTTCATTCATTTTTTTTTTTTTCGAGTTTTGTTAAATTTGTGATTCAAATGGGTGGGATGGAGGGTAAAAACTCGTGACTTTAGGCCGTACATATGTTATGCATACACTTTATCGTGGTTTACTGCTTAACAAGCTAATCTCGCAGATCCATTGCAACTGAATAACAAGTTCAATCCTCGCTGGAAATCCCATACGTATTACCTTGGGTCAAATCCTACTTTTTTTGTTAAATTTAAGGCGGGAAACTTGTGGGGTTACAAGAGGCTTAATGTTTTAGGTTTAAAAGGTGGCTTGTTATTCCTAGTGCGTGTTCCTAGGGTTTGCTTTTACCCCCATCTTATTTGGTGGTCACGCTGAAAAAGGAATTCAAGGGAAGAAAAAGGAAGAGACAAAGACTAAATGCAGTTTTATGATTTTGGCTTTATTCTTGGGCCATAGCCACCACGTGGTGGGGAAATTCTTTCCTGGCCAGTAGTCGTGTCTCGCGCCAGTTAAGGCCTAAACTCGAATGGCCAAGTGATTACCTTCGTGGTCTGAAGTGGGTCCTTTTTCCCCGCACATACTCGGACGGTTCTTCCGGTGTGAAAGCTTATGGGATATTGTTAATTTTTTTCTTATTTTATTTTAATCCCCACATATTACAACTGAATAACAAGTTCAATCCTCGCCGGAAGTCCCATACTTATTTCCTTGTG
This sequence comes from Doryteuthis pealeii, assembly GCA_023376005.1. NCBI lineage: Eukaryota > Metazoa > Mollusca > Cephalopoda > Myopsida > Loliginidae > Doryteuthis > Doryteuthis pealeii. The sequence goes on along the minus strand of CM042159.1, from coordinate 36,212,277 downwards.
TCAAATCCTACTCTTTTTTTTTGTTAAATTCAAATGATACTGTGGGCTTAAAAATATGCAAAATGTTTAAATTAAAGAGTTGGATATAATGTTTTTTCACTTAGAAATATGTTATTGATTGAATGAATTCTACTTAAAGATGTTTGGTCTATCGTAAATGTAACCAAGGTTTTTTTTTATTTATCTTTTAAACAAATTAAAATTCATTTCAATAAAATAACATTTTGGGAGGCATTTAATATGGTAGGAAACATACACATTTTTTTTCGTTTAAGACTTAATTTTAGTCTTTAATTTTAAAAAATAACATACAATTCATCTCTGCTTATTTATTTATTAAATTTTACATAATACAAAAAAAAAGAAGATTTATTTCTAATTTAAATACGGTTTTATTTTTATGCAATTACTATATATATATATATATATATATTATATATATATATATATATATATATTTAACGTTTTTCACTTTGAAATATGATATTAATTGAATGAATTCTACTTCGAAATATTTGGCGTCTGTTCCTCGAAATTTGTAAACAAATGCAAAACAGTTAATGTTAGCCACTGTTTATAAAATAATTATGTTATTTATTTTAATATTAAATATACAAATACTAAGAGACATTACTCATAATTTGGAGGTTGTGAGTTCAGTCCCTCTACTGGGTAATACTGTTCATCCAACTTATCTCTTATAAGTGGTTGAAGAGAGGTTGGGCATCTTGCACTCAACACACATACACGCCTCGCGAGGTAATTCATTTAACTTCTCGCTACACTCCTCTGGGCTTGAACAGAGGTTTGTCATCAAATTTTCGGTGATCGAGAGATGCAAAGCATGTTAAATTTACTGAAAAATGCGTAACCTGTACGGAGAACATGGTTTTTGTGAAATAAGTAAATAAAAAGAAAGTGTTTGCAAATAGGCTGAACACACGAGCCGGAGTTTAAAAAAACAAAAAAACAAACAAAACAAACAAAAAAAAAATAAAAACAAAAAAAAACAAATCAGTTCATGCAGGGCTTCGTTTCCGGCTCCTTAGACAAAAGTCACGTTATTTACTGAATGACCCTTGCAGAATTGCAAATCATTTTAACTTTTTGCCTATCACCACAGCGATCCTACCGTAAACCGCTGCAGGCGATTCTCGCACGTGTCACCAGTTTACATAGAGAAAATAGGAATTTATATGAATATATTGTATTCTGAGGTGAATAGAGAGTACACTCTGAAATATCCCATAGCACAATTAAAAAATAAGTTAAGAAAATTTGCTACAGCTGTGGGAGGAATTTGGTAAGCAAAGATTTAATAGAATTAACCTAAAATAGTATCGATGACAATTACCATTTGCAATTGAGCATATCTGATAATGGAAATATAATAACTGAAACTACATCACTGCTTACGTCATAATACCCTCAGGAATTGCATGAGTTTATCAATGAGTGTTTGATGTATAGCCTAAGTCATTATTACATAGAATACATTTAATTTATTTAGGATATCTCTCTCTGAAAATCTGAGTTAAATTTGCTTTAAAACAGCCCACGTTATTAGTGCGTTTAAAATCCTGAAATATGTCTTATATATAACTAAGAAAAAAAAAGGTTTCATACTTGTTTACTCAAAACCGGGTTTAATAAATTATTACTTGATGTAATACTCTAATATCATTGTTTTATTCTTTACCGTGTTAAAATCAATCCTATGAAGGGTTTTATATACAAACCAATTGAAATATAATTAGAATAAGTGTAATCTTTTCACACATTCTTATTTAATTTCGTTAGTCTTTGATTTAATATATTTTATTACATTAAGATGTAAATGCTTACACCCGGTCGAGGGCGCATATTCTTGCTCGTCATTTTAATTGTGGTAATTTAAAATAATATCGTTGACATTAGCAAGAACATTATGAGTTTCAATTTTTCGGTTCGTAAATGAATTTCCTCGTACATCAAATGCATTTTCCCAATTGAAATAAACTGAAATGCCATTAATCCGTTCCAGTACCCCCCCCCCCCCACCGAAAAAAAATACACCCTATTTTTGTTTTTGTTATTTTTTTTTTTTAATGAGAAAAATGGCACTTTATTGTATATCATCATCATCATGTCGCGCTGTTAGCACGGATATCCATGACAATCTCTCTCCATCCGTCCCTATCGCTCATCATTCTCGGGAGGTCCTCTATGCAGTATCCTGTATCCGCACATATCTGATCAATGTACGTCTTTACTGGCGTGCCCATGTGCTGGCTTCCACAGGAGGACGTCGCTTATGAATTCGTCCTTGCTTCTCCAGCAGTGTCCCGTCTTACTCGGATGGTTTGGGTGATATGTGGCAAGTGGCCGTATAGCTACTTTCTCGTAGGGTGCTGTTTCCACGTCTTGTTCATGATCACCAGCAGCATTCTTGTGCTGCTCCCATCTAGTTTATTCTCTAGTCGCTTCGTTAGGGTCCAGGTGGTGCAGCCATACAGCAGCACTGATACGACAACGGCCTGGAAGAACTGTCTCTTTAACTTGACTGTGAGATTGGATTTCCATATTACCGATGAATATAATAAAATAGAATGTAATGAATTATGTGGTGAAATATGTTTTCATATTTATTCTTTTTGTTAATCATACATAATTAATTGGTGTAATAAATTTGGAAAATTAGATATTTTTAATAAACTTATAAATATAAGCGTATCTGAAGCACGCACATAACTCAAGTTTCAACCCGGCACACAAAACATAAATCAACCGATCGTCAGCTCGTAACTTCGAACACTCGTAAGTTAGGTACCTGTTAGGGTCCCATCTATGGGTTAAATAGAAAAACATGAGTTGATAAACAAAATTGTATTATGCATTAAGAATTGATTTATTTCAAAACTTTATCGGCATTAAATGACCCACTGAGGTTGATATGCCGTAAAACAAAAACCAAACCAAAAAATCGTAAGTTAGGGCAACAGTAAGTCAGGGTCTGTTGGTTGTCAATTCGTGCACTAGTAAGACCATTTCCTGTACTTTATTTTCATACTTGAGTGCCAGTAGCATTTGACACTGTATCCAGGCTAGGTACAAGGTACTACTGTATAATATGATTGTATATCATCAGTGGCGTGTGGAGGTGTGTGTGTGTGGGGGTGGAGAGGTTGCTGGCCAGGAACATCAATTTTAAGGGGGAGGAACATAATCGTACAAATGTTAACCAATTATTGCGTTTAAATTCATGGATTTCCAGGTGACAATTTATGTGTAATTTGAATAAACAGGTTTTTTCATGAATTTTGTATTTAAAAGAAACCCTCCCCCAAACAAACAAACACGCTACTGTGTATCATTTTAATGGCATTCATTTGTATAGCTATTTATCTAAACTAGTCCTGAAAATTAAAGTGGTTAACGCCTCCTATACAACCGCCTGTATTCTGATATGATCTAAATTAACACATCATTTTTCCCATTTTCATACTCTCTCTCTCTCTTTCATATTCTCTCTCTCTCTTTCATACGCTCACTCTCTTTCATACTATCTCTCACTCTACTTCTCACTCTCTTTCATATCTCTCACTCTCTCTTCATACTCTCTCACTCTCTCTCTCTCTTTCATACTCTCTCACTCTCTCTCTTCTCTTTCATACTCCCACTCTCTCTCTCTTTCATACTCCCACTCTCTCTCTTTTCATACTCCCACTCTCTCTCTCTTTCATACTCCCACTCTCTCTCTCTTTCATACTCCCACTCTCTCTCTCTCTCTTTCATACTCTTATCTTCATTCTACGTCATTTTACTGCAATACCATATTATATGATCCGACATTTCCTCTTATTCTGCACATAATACACTTGCTATACTCTACATATTATCTATTTTAGCTTTTACGAATGGCGTCATATGTGTTCCTATAAATAGAGATTCAATTTCTCTTTAGATTTCCTCTGCGTAACGCTGAAAAGATTTTCATGTGTACAATTTCCTTCGTTTGTATTCTAAAGTGTTCATACAGGTTTTTCTTCCTATTTTCATTTATGAGATTTTGTAATTATTAGAGGCCGGTTTAGCTCAGTCGGTAGAGCACCCACCTAGGAATCGCCAACTCAGCGCATTAGTAGCACAAATTTAAGTGATTTGATCTGTGCTGTAAAATGGGGAGATGACGGTAATTGTGGCACTTCACCCTGACAAAAGTAATCTCTCTCGTCTAGCGTTAGCGAAAAGAGGATAGACTCCCTCGCTGTCCGGCTGATTCCGACAACATGCCACACCGTTAAGATTTTGTAATTGGTGTTCCATACCCCCAGGGAATCTTGAGAGGGGGAAGGATGAGTTTCCCACCAGGACGGATACAACGTTAACGACCGGCAATGATAAAAGGGTTACGAGCGAATGCATATGCGGAAAAAATTATAAGAATCGACGAGGCCTCAAAATACACCAAGGCCGGATGAAATGCCCGGAAAGGGGGCAGCTAACGCAACGTACAGGGTATAGTTCTGGTTGAACGGGGGATGAGCGGGGCCAGGAGGCATTCCACAGTGCCCAAAATCTCAAAGCAAACGTTGTTCCTTGTTTAGATATTGCATCCCGGAAGAGAACCAAATGGCCCCCGGTTAACAACAGAAGTGAATGGCAAGAGTTCGATAGTAACATCGTAGAGATATTGCACACAACTGCAAAAGGTTTTTTGTTTGTTTTGTTTTGTTTTGTTTTACGGCATATCAACCTCAGTGGGTCATTTAATGCCGATAAAGTTTTGAAATAAATCAATTCTTAATGGATAATACAATTTTGTTTATAAATACATTTTTCTATTTAACCCATAGATGGGACCCTAACAGGTACTACCACTCCGGGTCAGAGTGGACCAGGGAGCAATGGTGATGAAGGGGTGCTCCACATTCCCCAAACCTCAAAAACTGGAACCTCACCATCAGATAGAGTTTAACGTCATTCCCAGGACATGTAGACCCGCAGCCACCGCCTTCTAGCACCCATATGATAAAAAGGGGTTGGGGCTTGCCTTAAGGGCAATAGGGTTGGGGCAATCATATAGGTGCTAGGGCTTGACGTGACCAGCCGATTGATCGGAGGGGGTCTCTCCGACGGCCCGTCTAACCCAAGATAGGGCCAAAGTGGAGTATTGCATGTCATAAACTGATCATCCACCCGGGCTCTATCCTTAAGCATCACAGGTCGCCACCCTCGGCCAACAGGTGGCCCCATTGGGGGAGTCTTACACCTCTGCAGAGGTACAGTCGGTGCATTCTAACGCCCCAGCCGACAGGGCGGAACTGCAAAAGGATATTTGGACAGTTGACTGAAGTTTATGACAACGATAATTGTAAGCATGGCTAACAGAGAGATTTGGTGTTATTGAATCTAAACAACATAAGCTTACAATCAATTTGAATCGAAGAGAACAAAAGAGAAGAGAAATATGATCACTCAAAAAACAATTCAAAGTGGCGAGTGCTGAAGGAAAAGAACTGTAATGTTATGGCTTTTCACACCACTAAATCGTATAGTATACGTGACGTTGTGGGGCCCAGCGCGTCTTCAAAACACACGGTACTATTAGGACTTGTACAGTCGTGTATCAGGAGGTTGGCACGTTGGGTTGTTTACAAGTGCACACAGATCTAGTAGTTGCCGTTAGTATCAGCGGACCCTAAAATATTCTTTCACCCTTCCTTGTTTATGTTCAGAGAGAGGGCCAGGCCGCGTGCCTCTTTTTCGTTCCGGACAATTTGACTTGTGTTTACAACTATCCCTCTCTTCTATCTGTGAAAATAATATTAGAATCCTATTTTTTGAGATGTCACTGTAGGGCATGTTTACTGTGTGCAACGTAAAAACGGGCATGTGTTCAATTTTTTTTCTCAAACTACGCATTTCTGTTTTAAAAAATAAATCATAAATATTTGCGATATTTCATTAAACCATCAAATTATCATAAACGATCCGGGTGTAAAAAATAGATATAAAAGAAAAGTAGTTTAGAAAATAAAAGCAATGAAAATTGTAGTAAGTATCCTTGTTTTCTTTGGAATGATGCGATTTAAAAACAAAACAAAAACAAATCAAATCTACTTGCGACTGTGAATATATCCAAATCCGACATTATTTTTTAGATGCTTTAAAACTTACCTATTTGGTTTGAGTCTGAAACATCTATCGGCTACAGCAATTGCATTTAGCCAATTAATTTAAACGCAAGGAATGAAAATGTAAGTACAGAGCGATTATCTGACTCTGATACGAAATAATAGTAAACATGAGCATGTCAACACAAGGGAGGTAATCCACAATTTTCAATTATTGTCTCTGTATGAATAGTAGTAATTTGAATTGAAATCAATTGCATGCTTTGTAAGTATCATTTGTTTTGTAAAGTAATTGAATTGGTTTATCAATGATTCGTAATCTAGGCTTTCTTTTTCTGTAGGATGATATTGACTGTATCTAAGAATAGATTCTGTTGAGGATTTCCTAAATAGCAAGCGGGGAAAAATGATTAAGAAAACTATAATACAGTATTATAGTTTCCTTAATTTTTTTTAAGTAAGTCAAGTATCTGTTCACGTTTGTTTGTTTAATGGCTTTCATTCATGATTTCTCATTCTCCCTCATTATATAGAAATGGGTGTGGAACTTTCTAGAACGTTTTGGAACCTTTCGAATGTTCTAACTGTTTTACCAAATTGCACGTGTCACTTAAGAGGTCAACGGGTCAACCATCCTTTCTTCTGACAAAGAAAATAAATTTTAATAGCAAAATCCTAGACTTCCTGGCTATCGAACCCAGTCCCAGGTGATAATGAGAATTCCATTATCCTCTTGCTTGCCCACTCCCGTAAGGTCTGAGAATCATGCTACATCCTATTAAGGATTTCTCTGTGTCCAAGGACACATATATGGTGTTCCCGGCGCCAATTATGCTACAGAACCTCTTACGGAGTTACAGAACATTCTGAGAGGAAATCTAAAGAATATTCACAGAGCAGAATAGCATAGGAGGAGGAGAAAAGAAAGGGCAAGGAAATGAGCCACATTCTTGTCAAATCCTTTTGGCTTTGCAAAATCTCTCCTTGGAGGAAATAGGAGTGGGAATTTAGAGACACCAGAGGAGGAGATTAGCAACTATCTGAGAAAATCATTCGGTGACCCTGCAAAAAATCAGGAATTAGGCCCAAACGAATTGTTGATTGAACAAGCGGTCCCGAAGCAAGATTTCAACACGGGGGCGCCGACATGGAAAGAACTACAATAAGTGGTCAGAGCATTAAGATCAGCATCATCTCCAGAACCGAGTGGAGTCCTCTATATTGTATATAAGCGCTGCATCGAGATTCTCAAATTTCTGTGGAAAGTATTGAGAGCAATTTGGAGGAGGGGCAGAATTGTTGATCAGTGGAGGAAAGCCGACGGGATCTGGATTCCTAAGGAGGAAGGTTCAACAGAGATCGAGAAATTCCGGATAATCTCTTCTTAACACTGAGAGCAAGATCTTCGGTATTTTGGCCAGACGTTTTTCTTATTACAGTGTTATTAACGGCTACATAGACACGTCAATTCAGAAAGAAGACATGGCAGGAATGTCGGGATGCCTGGAATATACAGAAGTACTGACACAGCTACTAAGAGAAGCCAGGGAGAACAAGGGTGATATAACTGTCTTATGGTTGGACCTTTCAAACGCCTATGAATCAATTCCACACAAACTCATCGACGAAACTTTAAAAAGGCACCATGTTTCAAGCATCATTAGTAACCTAATCAAGGACTATTACAACAATTTCCAGATTAGAGTTACAAATTTGGCCACGTCTGCATGGCACAAGCTAGAAAGAGGTATTATAACCGGATGTACATTATCTTCAGCACTATTTGCATTGGCCATGAATATGCTTGTCAAAACCGCAGAGAGGGGTTGCCAGGGACCTCAATCAGAGTCAGGGGTCAGGCAACCACCAATAAGAACATATATGAATGACCTTACTGTTACTACGAAAGCAGTAACAGGGAGAAGATGGCTCCTACGAGGTCTTGAAATAAACATGGTATGGACAAGGATGCAATTAAAACCTGCCAAATCAAGACCGCTCGTAATAAAAAAAGGGCAATGTCACTAACAGACAGATTTTCAGTCGCAGGATCAATTATCCCTATGCTCACTGAAAACCCAATCAAGAGTTTGGGCAAAATATTTAACAGTAGTCTGAAAGACACCACCCCAATACGCCAGACGATTGATGACCTAAACTCATCCCTAGAGAAGATAGATAAATCAGGATTTCCAGGATGCTTTAAGGCGTTGGTATACCAGCACTTCAAAGAGTACTATGGCCACTTCTCATTTATGAATTCCCAATTTCCACAGTGGAATATTTAGGGAGGAAAGTCACTCCCCGTTTGAGGAGATGTCTTGGATTACCGAAAAGCCTAACAAGGGCTGCACTGTATGGGAAGAAACGCACTGAGACTTCCGTTTAGCAGCATAAAAGAGTTAATGGTAAGCCGGACAAGAGAAATGCTCTCATACAGACGATGCAAAAGTTCGAGGTGCTATGATAGTGGCACGTACGGAGAGTAAGTGGAGCGCTGGCAAAGAACTTGCTGTGGTAGAAGAAAGATTTCGCAATAAAGCCCAAGTAGGAATCGTAGCAAATGGGATTGGGCTACGCCCCCAACACGCATTATAACAAAGTCCAAGGAAAAGAGACGACTGTTACTACAGAATGAGGTGCGAGCAGGCACCGAGGAAAGCCGATACTGCATGGTTTAGTTCAACAGGGGCGTGAGCAAAATATGGGGAGGGGGTGTGAGCAAAATATGGGGAGGGGTGTGAGCAAAATATGGGAGGGGGGTTGAGCAAAATATCGGGGGGAGCAAAATATGGGTCGTGAGCAAAATATGGGGGGGGGGAACAAAATATGGGGAGCGTGAGCAAAATAGGGGGGGAGCGTGAGCAAAATAGGGCATGAGCAAAATAGGGGTGATCAAAAATAGGGTAGGGCGTGGTGATCAAAATAGGGGCGCTGATCAAAATATGGGGGTGGGGGGGGGGTGAACAAAATATAGGGGGGCGGGCGTGAACAAAAATAGGGGGGCGTGAACAAAAATACGAGGGAGGGGGCGTGAACAGATGGGGGGGGCTCGTGAGCAGAGAAGTGTCAGACTGCTGGCGGGTTGACTTTAACTTCCTGTTAAAAGCTGTCTACGACGTTCTCTCAAGTCCATCAAATCTTTACACATGGGACATAAGTGAGTCTCCCAGCAGCACAATCTATGGTAAGCGAGCCACCTTACAACACATTCTAAGTAGCTGCACCAAAGCTTGGGGAGATGGACGATATCGGTGGCGACACGACCAGGTCCTTGGTGCGATAGCTGACGCAGTAATGTGTGCAATCCGTTTGTGCAAAGGTATAGAAGAACACAAAGAAAGGTTTATAAAGTTTATAAAGGCCGGAGAAAGAATTAAACCAGGAAATGAAAACACCCAAATACGTAATCAACAGCACCAGACTGGCAATTATCAACAGATCTGGGAATTAAATAGAAATTCCCAATTCAAATATTAAATACGTTTCGACCTGACCTAATTATACATTCTGATAAAACTAAGGGATTGATATCAGTTTCTTGAAGATAATATTACTCTAGAAAATGAGAGGAAACGTGAAAAGAAATATATCAAGAACTAGTCGAAGAATGCCAGCAGAACGGATAAAAGATCCAGCCGAGGTGGAAAGCAGGGAGGTTGTGGCTCAATCGCTAAGTAGAGCCCAAGGAAAAATCAGAATTGCAGGTTCTGAAAAAAAAAGAAAGCCCTAAAACAAATATCCGAAGTAGCAGAACGAGCATCCCAGTGGATATGGACAAAAAGAAATTAATCGTGGTCCAAAGCTGGACAGACGAATGTCACCCCCTCATGTAAAATATTTATTTTGTTTTTTTTTAATTTTTTCTCCCCCACCGCGTTCTACCCTCAGATCAATGATAGGTGGTAATAACTTACAAACATTTTATATTTTATACGCTAATTTTGTAAATATTATAAGAATCTTTTAATCGGACAATCTTTATATTGTTTTTTTTTAATATTTACCTTTGTGTGTACGTATGTATGTATAAGGTGTTAATTTAAACAGTTATCAACTGTTATCAAATTATTTCGGAATTGTAATATTCTTAATGTTTTAATCGGTATTGTTTTTCTGGTAATGTGTAATGATAGATTTTATTAAACGAAAATTACAGGTTAATTTTTTTATTTCGGTATGGCGTAATGATTATTTTTAAAATGGAAATTACTTTTTAAACATTTTTTTCATCTATGTATTGCGTAATGAAAAGTTATAAATGAAAATTACATTTTTAATCGTTTTTTTTTTCGGTATAGCGTTATGATATTGTTTTTTTTTAAACGAAATTAAGTAATAAAAGTTTGTATCTGTATATATCGGTCAACACACAACACCATTGTTACCGTATTATTATTTTTTGAATTTATTCCAAACTGCATTGTGATAGCCTTCTAAATCAACCTCCTAACCAATACATACACAATGCTTCAAGCAAAATTATGAAACTCTCTTATATATATATATATATATATATATATATAGTTATGTATATTTTAGCGATTTTAATTTGGTATTTTAATTGGCGTTTCTTGACCAAAACTGAATATATGGTTAAAACAGGTTTTGGTTGTCAGAGCGTTTCTTAACTGGTTCTGGTTTTAATCAAGGTTGCATTTTGTTTAAACCTAAACAAGAAATACTGTTGTATTGTAATTTAATGATACGACCAGTTAACTATACATAACAAATAATATAAAACAAAAACAATAGTAAAAAAGAAAATTAAAAAAAATCAATATAAACAAAATCAAAGTGTAAAATTAGTAAGAGGAAATTATTGCTGACGTTTGAAATATCTGCTTACCTTAGTGTTGTCCACTGTTAATCTGTTATATACAAGAAAAAAGTGCTAAAATTCTCGAAGATCACTTAAATAGATCGTGCGGCGCATTTGATTGGTTATTTGCAACAACCAATCAGGAGCGCGGTAGAAGTATATACACTCATCAGAACTAGTACTAATAGATGAGGGAACGAGGGCAACCAAAATGGCCCAAGTTTTGTTTTGTTTTGTTTTGTTTTGTTTTGTTTTGTTTCTTGTTTTTAATGTTTTTTGGCCCTTCCACTCCCACCACATATCATATTCATCCCCTTTTAATTGTAAATAAAAAATTTGTACATCTAGTTTCATCACCATCGGGGTTTAAGTAGGGTTTCACGCATAGAGCGCCAGTGAACATTTTGGTGAAAGCAGAAGTGAAAGGCGATGAACGGCTGTGTATATTGATATGGATCGGTCGGTGAATGAGACTAGCTAAGATAGGTCTACAAATCTAGTGGCATGACCAGTTTTGGACCCCGTTCCCCCAATCAAACAAAACTTCGGGCCTTGTGCCCAGATGTGTATTCGGCTGTATCTCTGTACCGACTTTATATGAATGAACGTATTTGATGGGGTCGGTTGCAGAGATGCAGCCGGAACATATCAAATACGACATTCATCAAATCTATTAATAATGGAGATTCGCTTCCTGTTTTTGTCTGTAATAAAAAAAAAACTATGCCACACTGCCATGTGTTGGTGTGTCTTCATGTCCTTGTTACAGACGTCTTTAAAGCGTAGGCGTGGTCTCCCTACCGGTCTAGAGCCTTCTGTTAAATCGCCATACAGTAGGTCTTTGGGAATGCGGCCTTTGCCCAACTTTCTGACATCCAACACGTCTGCGTTGGGCACTTTGTTCTGCCTGCAAATGCGTAAGATGCGGCGTATGCATGACCTTTATATATCGCCGATAAATACAAACGCCACCAATATTTTTTACAAATTGTTAATTTAGAAATATGAAGATTTTATTAATTTTAGTTAAATATTACATGATCAAAACAGATATGTTTATCACAAAAGTCTAGAACATTAAAACCCTATAACTAAAAATAAAACCGCATAGATATAAATAAAGGGTGTACTTATTTTTAGACTTCTCTTAGTCGGCAGACTTCTCTTAGTCGGTAGCTTCCATTTCAATTTTTTAAAATTTTTTACTCCTTTAATAAATTTATTTTATTTTTTACTCCTTTAATGAATTTGATGATTTTACTTTACTTATGATACACACTCTCTGATATTAAATTTTCAACTCTCATCCCCTCAGGCATTATTTATTTTACGTCGCCGAGAGGGCTTTTTTATTTTTATTTCGCTAGTATCAATAAGAGACAAACATTTCTCTAGCGTTCAGATTTTTGTCTAAGTCGAAAAGTTGTAACATAATGAGCACCAGTAAAAACAGCAAAATTATATTACACAAGTAATTTATTTTTAATACATTTTAAACTGTGTGTTTTTTTCAGCCAATTTTGCTCAAATATATCGTAAACATCTTTGGCAGTGCCTAATATTTACCCTCCAGGTAGGATTTGATACAAGGCCACACGTATGAGGTTTTTAGCGAGGATATAACTCTCTTTCTAGTTGTAACGGACTTGTGAGACTAGCTTGTTAACCATTACTCAACGACGGGAACTGGTTGGGTAATGCCTGCTCAGCTATGAGACGTGAAGTATAAGAAGTTACCGTTTTGTTGGGTACGGTGTTCATGTGATCAAATTAATAGTCAGGGACATAGATATCTACGAGATGGGGCGTCCGATCGTAAAGTATTGGTTAGCGTGCTAGTCTCACAGATCATATCATTAGTGAAATTAGATCTCTAATTAGGACTGGGCGTATTCTAGTAGTGACCACCCCAAGCGGAGTTTAACAGATTTGAATTCAGTGTTGTTTTCCTTCTCCTAGACTGGTTGTCTACTACTATTTAGCCATAAGTGGAGGGGGAGTAGTTGGGTTCATACCTTTCCTAAGTGTATTAGCATTATGTGAACTGTAAGCTAAAAAGTATACTAGGGAATATTCACGAAAATATATTTGCCAAAATTATTAACCAATAAAAATCCAAATTAGACCCTTTTAAAAAGATAGACTATATTTTAAACCATTGTAAATAAAACCCCATTAGGTTGATACTCAGACATCCCCACTCCCGAGCAAAATTAAGGTCTGATAACTTAGAAAAATTTTCAGAGCAAATTGCTTCAGCTGTGTTGCCACCGGAAAATTTCTCCCTGTACACCTATACCCTTACCAGCTTAAAAAAATGAAAGTAAAATATAGTAATTTTCGAGGTATTTGATGTGTACCGGCTGCATCTCTACATCCGACCCCATCAGATACGTTTATTCATGTAAAGTCGGTACAGAGATACAGCCGAATACACATCTGGGCACAAGGCCCGAAATTTTGTTTGAAGTGGGGAACGGGGTCAATAACCGGTCATACCACGAGATTTGTAGATCTATCTTAGCTAGTCTCATTCACCGACCGATACATATCAATACACCAGTCGTTTATCGTCATTCACTACTGCTTTCACCAAAAATTCACTGGCGCTCTATGCGCGAAACCCTACATACGCCCCGATGGTGATGAAACTATATATATATATATATATATACAATTTTTTTATTATTTACAATTAAAACTGAGAACTATGATATGAGGTAGGAGTGGAGGGGGCAAAAAACCACAAATATAGTAATTTTCGATGCCTTCCAAGAAACACTAATAAATTGTTTAATTTGTATGAAATAAAAATGCTCCCCTTCGGGTTGGGGTCCAGTGGCTTCGGCCCTGGATCTTACAAGATAATAGCGTTGATCCCTGGGGGCCATTACCCCAGGCAACACCTGCCCCCTCGATTTAAAAGGGCAGGGTTGGGTTTATTGCTCGGTGCCTGAGGTGTCCCCCCTGTCGACGAGTCAATTTCCTATGCCTCTAACCATTACACAACGCGCCTCAAACTAACAATTACTACTGAATAGCGGGTTCCATCGTCACTGAATGTCCAATACTTTCAACCTTCTGTCACATTCTATCCTTGGGGAACGGATTGGGTAAATAATTACAGTCGACCAATGTAAGGTAGATAACTTTATCTATTTCAATATTAACAAAAAGTTTATATCCAAGGGAGATAATTTTAGAATATAAGGGACGTAACTTGTATTTGGAAAATTGTGGTGCGACGGCAACTCCCCGTTTCTTTAAACTTTTATAACAGTTATTTCCTATAACATATAACATAAACAAAGGGGAAGCACTTTTGACTGATAAATTATTTATTTTCTCATTAAACTAACCCTAAACCCTAACGCTAACCCTAACCTCTAAATCCTAACCCTAACCCCGTCTTCTTTTTTCCTAGTAGATCAATAAATAAATAAATAAATTATCAGTCAAGAGTAGTTCCCCTTTGTTTATGTTAGATTTATAGGAAATAACCTTTATCACATATTCAAAATTGTATATTATCACTTATTTTATTTTTTGTTCCTGATGGGCAGAGCCTAAAGTTACATCTAAAAATAGTTTTCAATGAATTTCTTAAATATAACAATGAAATAAATCAAGTTAATATGAACACATCTTCAAGAGTGAAAAAAAAAAGTGTAATTTTGAAAAATATAGATTTTAATTTAAACTATTCTTCCCTTTTATCCACTATAAAACAAATAACTGAAGATGTGATTTTATCATCCCTTTCTCCTCATGATACAACAAAAATGCATTAAGTTTGAATAATTTTAACAAAGTTTTGTTGAATCTCATTCATGGGTAATTAAAAAACACGTATAATTTTCGCCATACTTACAAAAATGACAGCATTTGTTTGGAAATTGTACAAGTTATAGAAATATTTTTGATCAGTCGTTGTTAACAAAATAACATAATTAGTATCAATAATAATTATTAAGTAGTAGGACCTGTGGATATACCACAGTATAATAATCTAATTATTACAACATTTGATATGTTTAAGTAAGTGCTATTGCAAAATAATACAATATGTAAAAATTATAATAATCTTGATTTAACTCTAACTCTCTCTCTCTCTCTCTTCTTTTCATCTTTTCATTATGTTCAATTAAAACAGATTAGCGCTATCGCTTGCTGCGCGCCTATCCCTTCTCACTATATTCCGCCCTATCCTCTTTCTTTCTTTCTTTCTTATATTTTTTTCTGTATAGTATCTCCTTTTTTCCCTTCTTCTTTTCTAACAAAACGGAATGGTCCATTTTTTAGCTGAAGAAATAAGTTTTCGGTGGATAAGCAACACCAGATTATCAGGATCTAGATTTTTGCATTTCATTTTGGACGTTTGTACTATCACCACATAATCTTGTAAGATCCACTGGTTTTTCTTCAGCCTGGTCTTCTTGTATTGAATAATGTTTACTATAAAATATAGCACCCATATTCTCTCTCTCCCCCTCCCCTCCTCCTCTCTCTCTCCACACACACACACACACACACACACACACACACACACACACACACACAATATATATATATATATATATATATATATATATATATAGGGTAGGGTGTCTCAGATTGTGTAATGGTTTGCAAAGAAAACTGGCAAACCATGACTAGTGAGTTCGATCCTCACTGGCTGCCCCTTACATTCGGCCTTGTGCCATATCTAAGTGAAGCTTAGTAAATAACTATATATATATATATATATATATATATATAGTTTTTAAACATCAACTCGATATTTTAACTATTTTTTGTACATTCTTTATATGCACTTAAATTTTTCTAAATTCTTTAGTGTATGTTCCTTAATATATTGCAATTAAATCAGTTGATGTTTGGTGGTGTTCGTCCACATTTTGCTATGTTGTTCATAAATACTGAATCCCCATTTTCTGAAAGCCTGAATCCCCATTTTCCTGAGTGATGGATGAGTAGACGTGGTACGCATGAATGACCGGCCAGAAGCCCTGATTTAACACTCTGCGACTTTTTTTTCTTTGGGGTTGCTTAAAGGAGCAAGTCTATTCAACGAGACCAACAACTCGGACAAATACGAGAATTTATTTCCGCCATTCCACAAGAATTCCTGGGAAGATCAGTTGATGCTATTCCCGAGCGGCTTGTGAAGCTTGATGTGAATACTGTTGCTGATATTTAAATTTTAAATAAAACCGCATGTTATTTTAATATTTGTTTATTTTTTGCAAAAAATAATGATTCAGAAATAAATCATAAGATTTCTCTGAATGTTTGAGATGAGGCTTGATGATTAGTATTATCTGCGTTATTCGGACTATTGTCCTATCTTCATTGTTATTTGTACAACGTTTCGGCCGATATGCCCTCCGGCCTTCTTCAGGTATTTCGTGTCGGACTCGGGAACCTTCTCGACTCGGGATCCTTCTTTTTCGAACTCGGGAAACTTTCTTGTTCAATAGTCCGAATAACACACAGATAATACAAATCATAAGATTTTTAAAATAGGGAAGGGAGTTACTTAACAATCACCCCGTATATCACAAGTTAGAGTCTCGAAGACATGGTCTCAACGGCGCTTGGTAACTGACAATGTCTAGCCTGTGCGATTTTCGAACCATGTAAATTATTTTTATTCAAGTTTTTCCTTATATACTGCTGTGTGGTACATCATGGGAAGGTTCCAACACGCATAAACAAGAAACGTTCAGTTAGCAAGCGCCGTTGTCATGTGTTCGCAACTTAGATATACGTGCTCTAACAATGATCTTGAGCACTTTTTAATTATAAATATAGTAAACTATATAATCAATATTAATTCATTCTAGCAAAAAGAGAAACAAAAACTGACCTCCAGGGCATGTTAAAATCAATTTTTGAAAGATATTACCTGAAGGATGTTGTACAAATTAAATAAATAAAACATATAATATTTTTTAAATTGAGTTACTTACTTAAAAAGCATCATATTGACTCGACTCTACAGAAATGTTTGTGTTGTTCACGTGCGACAATCCTATAGATGCTGAGGCTTGATATGATCAGCCGGTTGATCCGAGGATATCTCTTCGACTGCCCGTCTAACCTAAGTAATGGCTAAAGTGGAGTGTTGCATGTCATGGACTGCTCAGCCACCAAGATTTCATCCTTGAGCCTCACGGATCACCACCTACGGCGCACAGGTGGCCCCATTATTGGTAGGGGGTATTACCACTATACAGAGGTGCAGTCGGCGTATTATATTGATCCAGCCAATAGGGCGGTCGGCTATTAAATGAACATTGCATAGAAACATAGAGTCCTCATAGCAATAAACAAACGAATCACAGCAAATTTATTTTTATATAATCTACACTGATGTAGCTATTAAAGACAACAAGAATATGCGCCCTCCTGGCGTAAGTATTTACTTACGTTTTAATGTAATAAAATACATTAAATTAGAAAGACTAATGGAATTAAATAAGAACGCAAACAAAAAGATTACAGTTATTTTAATAATATCTTAATTGGTTTCGATATAAAATCATTCTTAGGATTGATTTTAATACGTTAGAAAATAAAACAATAATATTAGAGATCAATAACACCAAGTAATCATTTATTAATCCCGGTTTTGTTAAAACCTGTATATAAATTAACCACACCATATATCTTCTAAACCTTTATTTCTTAGTGATATAAAATATACGTTGCAGGATTGCACTAATAACCCAGCCTTCAGAGCGGGGTCCTGTGGCTTCGGCCACTGGACAATTAGTGTTAAATTAACGGTGTGATCCCAGTGGGGGGGGGGCATTTCCCCAGGTAACAGCTGCGCCATTCATTTAAAGGGACAGGGCTGGGTTTATTGCCCTGTTCCTGAGGCGCCCAAGGGGGAATGCCGACGGGATCTACGCATGTTAGTACCTACCACCCATGTGTCTCGACCCGTGGGTGGGTCCACATAAAAATGTCCATGTGTCATACCTGCATAAGTGGGATGCATGGCAACTACCTTAAACGCACTAATAACACGGCCCTCGGGTCCGGGATCCGGTGGCTTCGACCACTGGACTATTAGGGTTATATTAACGGCGTGATCTCAGGGGGCTATCCACCCCGGGCAACATCTACCCCCTTGATTTAAAGGGGCAGAACTATGTTTATTGCTCAGTATCTGAGGTGCCCCTCTTGAGGGGGGAATGCTGACGGGATCAACGCATTTTTTTGCAATCGCCACCCATGAGCTTATAATGTTCTTATGTCACACCCGTATATGTGGGATACGTGGTAAATACCCTTAGGGTAGGGCGTTCAGTTGCTTCGGCCACTGGACTATTAGTGTTAAATTAACGGCGTGATCCCAAGAGGCCTTCCCCCAGGAAACAGTTGCTCCCATGATTTAAAGGGGCAAGGCTGGATTTATTGCTCAGTGCCTGAGGCGCCTCCTTTGAGGGGGAATGCCGACGGGATATACACATTTTTTGCACCTGCCATCCCATGAGCTTCAGTTTGTGGGTGGTCTCACATTAAACGACCTTGTTTCATACCCGCATATGGGATGTGAAGTAAATATCCCAATAACACGGGTTGTTTTGCGGCAAATCTCACTCAGATTTTTAATAAATAAGATTTATTCTATGTATTAATGATTTTGACTATAGATTAAATTTTACATGCTTTGTGTGCTTAGTGCAAGATGCCCAACCTCTCTTCAACCACTTATAAGAGATAAGTGGGATGAACAGTACTACCCAGTACAGAGATTGAACTTACAACCTCCAGATTATGAGTAATGTCTATTAGTAAGCATCCTGTCACCCCTGTTGGTTGGAATAGTTCGCCCTGCTCTTATCAATGTAAAAGCCAACAAATATTATATTACGATATTTAAAAAAAAACATATTATACATAACCCGTTAATTTTATGAGATTGAAACAAAGTAAAAGTAACAATGGCGGATTGTCCGTTTGTCGGTATCAGCCGGACAGCGAGGAACTCTATCCCCTTTTCGCTAGAAGGGATAGATTTTTTTTTGTTGCTGGAGTTGAGCGTCACACCTACCGTCAGCTCCACACTTTACTGCAAAGATCAGATTACTCAATATGTGCTACTCATGCGCTTATAAGAGATAAGTCGAATGAACAGTACTACCCAGTACAGAGATTGAACTCACAATCTCCAGATTATGAGGGCTGACAGAGATGCTTATTAAAGAATCCTGTTGGTTGGAATGTTTCAGCTATTACTCGAGGAGAATTACTTTGTTTCATTTGCAAGCATTCCTGAGGGTATGTGACGTAAGCAGTGGTTGTAGTTTTGATTACAGACAGACACCGAAATCTCCATTATTATATAGATGTATTAACGAAGAGGAAACATTTATTGTTCGCATATTTACCAAGATAAGATTTAATTATCTCAAGGAAATTCCTGTGATTTTTTCTTCAGAAATTGATATTGTTGCAACAGAAGTAACACTCGAGGGTGTTACAGGTTCTCTATTTTGAATATTTCTTATTCAGCATTGAACGAAAATACCTTATAGAAATCATAAAACTGTATTAATAATTCAGTTCACCATAATAAAATTATTGAATTTGAACTTGTGCGGCTTCTGTTATTTTATTCGGTGTGTTGAAAATGTGACTTTAAACATAAACAATTTTTTCAACGTAAAACGTATATTTCTTTACATGTTTGTCTCTTATTTACTATTTATTGTCGGTTATTTTCTTTAATGACATATCAATCTTTGCGGGACTATTTAATGCTAAATCTAGTTTTCTTTATATAAAATATATATATATATATTATATATATAATATATATATATATATATAAATTTTGGGAGAATATGTGCTTAATTGAAGTAAAAAAAAGTAAAGTCGACGGGCGGCCTAAAGTTAGTATCAGCCAGTCAAGCGAGGGAGTCTATCCACTTTTCAATAGCGCTAGACCAAGAGATTGTTTTAGCATCTGAGGTTGAGCGCCACACATACCATCAGTTCCTTACTTTACCGCACGGATCCCTGTGCCACTCATACGCTGAGTTGGCGAGGACTGGTATCGAACTAGGAACCTGAGATTCCTAGCCGAACGCTCTACCGACTGAGCTAACCCAGCCATTTTGAAAATTAATTAATTAATAATTAATGAATTGGCGGGCATACCTAATCAAATGTTAGGCTAAACAAATCGAGAAAAATCAATCTCTGTATGTACATTTCGGCCTATTAGGCCTCATCAGCAGAGCTACAGAGAGGAAGACCACTTTGTGTATGTATGTGGATGTATGATTTTCAGGACCGGTTTAGCTCAGTCGGTAGAGCGTTCAACTAGGTACCACAAGGTACCGGATTCGATACCGGCTCTCGCCTACTCACTGTATGAGTAGCGCAGGTATCTGTGCGGTAAAGTAAAGAGCTAATGGTAGGTGTGGCGCTCTACCTCAGAAGCAGAAACAATCTCCTTGGTCTAGCGCTTGTGAAAAGAAGATAGACCCTTCGCTGTCTGGCTGATACCGACAGTAGATCACCCCTACGACTTTTTATGATTTTCATACTGACTGTTTTGGGTAATGGATCTCTCCACTGAAAAAGTCTGCCTACAAACTCTTCCGGCTTGCAAAAATCTTACGGTAGTCTTTAACCATGTTCCAAAATGTCACACCTGTGAAGAATCGGAATGGTCTCTCCCCACTTCTGAAATTTCTCTGCAAACCTTCGCTTCTTACCGCGTTGATAAAGCAAGCAGTCGCACTCCATCCGGGGGGCCAAAATTCACAGCTTTCATCATTCTAGTCCTTCACGCCGTGACTCAAAACAGCAGCCACACAAGCAAAAGCTTTACACTGAGCATCCAAGACATCTTGCAAATAGCAGTCAAACACGCCAGACAAAAAAAGGATAATAAAAATAATTTCAAACCAGACAAGTATATATAAAATGTAACTACCTATAATGTTTTAGTTCTCCTGAAAAGGCTGTACCTTGAATAGCGAAACCGTGGTAAAGAGAAAAACTTTTCTACAACTATAAATACTTTATTATAGAAGGGGGGGATATATGGGGGAAAATAGATGTTCGAATCAACAAGCTCCCGCCGAGAGGGGGGCCAAAAACAAGCGAATCCACAGTCTTCCAGCAAGCCAAACCTTCCCCTGGTCAACACGTTCCTCGTCCTCGCCTAGCAGCTGCAAAATCCGTCACCGTAGTCGAAAATAATCTCTAGCAGTTTAAAATCACATTTCTTTACTTGGTCGTTCGCGTCAGTCAACCTGCTATAGCTAACTCCTCACTGCACAGCGCTTGACTCACATGCCATTTATGTACGTATTTTCCGAAACATCCTGACACTTCACGCCCGTCCAGTGCCTAAATTGCATCTGCTTTCGCATGCAGGAGGACGCGGGTTCGGTCCCGGCAGGCAAGACAATGTCTTGCTCTTTTTCGTTCTCCGTTATATATAAAATATATGGAGCACTTTTTGGAGTATAGGGGAAACTCAACAGGAAAAAAAGAAAAAGAAAAAGTGAACGAATCGCAATTTTGGCTTTTGAAAAAAGAAATAGAAACCGAATGAGCTGGGATAACATATATTGGAAAATATTCGATACGTATTTATAGATCTCGTGTAGGGAACCGAATCAACAACAGAAGTTAACGACCCAGGTTTCAATGAAAGGATCATCAGGAGAATTTATAAATAATCTTCATATCTTGTGCCATTGACTCTCTGTCAACACTATCCTAACTTATATATATATATATATATATATATATATATATATATATATATATTGATAAACATACAATCTAGTATCTTTCAGTTACTAAGAATTGAATTGCTAAATATAGCCATGAAAATGAAAAATATTAAAACCAAATCATCGCCGCTGACGTAGAAAGATAATTTGAAACGTTTCCTTTCTCGTTAACAATTCCAAACAAACTCCAACAGAAAACTCCACCGTGTCTCATTTTGTTAAGTGGATCTATGATACTGGGGAAGTGATCATTTTCCCTTGTTTGGTTGGGCTAGAGATTGGCATTGAATAATCTTCACTTGCCGCCAGGGTTTGCCACTATATGACATTGCAACCGAGCTATTTAAATGCAGCCGTGAAAAGAAACATTATATCTCTCCTATCTGGGATTATCCAGAGATGTATAAGGACTTTGTGTCCCCGTCTATTTGGACTTGGGGGGATTGCCTCCAACATCAGGCCTGTGGAGATTAATAAAAATAAAAATAAACCAAATAAGAATAAATAGAATAAAAGTAAAACAAAATAAAATTAAATTGAAAAAAATAAATAAAAGACACAATAAAAGTAACAATCTCTCAGAAGGCTTCAGACCAGAAGAGCCCTCTGAGACCCCCTCCACGAATTCTTGGCAGCAAAACGGTCTCTCAGCCCCTTTGACTCCAACACTTTGAAGAGGAAACACCTATTGACTTGCTCGGAAATATTTCTCCTCAACAAAATAGTGTGAACCGCTAATAAAAGTTTTACTCTAAAGTCATCCCCGTCTCTGTTCCTTCGCTTCTTTTCCTAAATTTCATTTCAGCTTACCAGTTCCCAAGAAGGAAGAACCAGCTTAATTTGGGATAGGATACAAATACGAACGAACCAAACCACTCCCCATAGGCCTATACGTGTCTTTTGTATATCTTCATAGAGGATTTTGGTTCACCAGCCCTGATTTAGCCGTATTAAACACTCGTCCACCCCCCATGTCACCACATGGAAGTGTTTTTACTACGAAGTAAGTGACAACCTTTTAATTTTGGACTTTCATCTATTCGGTAAATTATTCCCTTTTGGAGTACTCTTTTTCCATTAGGACTTTCATCCTAAATTGTTTTGTACTGTAAATGTTGAATGTTGCTCAGACAATAAAGTCTGTATTTGTATATCTCTTTGATGGAATTTGTTTTATATGAATATGAAATTCACCCACGTTTGCTGGCCTTCTGAGGTCTCCTAACGCATTATAATAAAGGGGTATTATCTATTGAAGTTAAACCCACCTTTCATTCTTTTACTGGAATGATTCACGAAGCAGTAAAGAAACTGGCTGTCCCTTGAACTTCAATGAAGACCCCCCTGTTTATAACTGGTGTGTACAAATAGTCATGAGATAACCATATTTTCATTGATAGTATAGTGGAGTAACGAAGTAGTATTTAGATAGATACACGAAACACAGTTTAGACCATAAAACTAAAAATACTTTTGCTAGACAGTTTTATTACTTGAATTTTGAATTAATGGATTTAGATTATAATCTTATGGTGGGAGCTAAAACTATATCGATTGAAATGGTTCTTTATTGGGAGATTCCTAGAAGCTGACCACTTCCTTAATTAAATTTCACATTATATATGGCTGTTATACTTTCTTCTCCTTTTATAACGAAGTCCGTTGCAGACGACGATGACGTCACTCCATGTCTTCAACAGTTGTGGACAACTCTGGTGGCTAGTTAGTCCAATTCTGGACTTGCAGAATCGGTCACACATTGCAAGGGAAAATCCCATCTGCATTTGGTGGTTCATGACGACAAAGACCTCACCGTTCTGCAGCCCTGTTAATATCGATATTGAGCCGCTTAGCGGCAGGCGTTTCGTGGAGGCTAGATCTGTTGGAGGCCAGATCTTTCACGCTTGAAGGTGTTCTATTTATGCCAATTGTGTGTTCCTTATAACAGGCTGAACTCAGTTAGGGGGTCTACTGTTTGGGAGTAGGGAAGACCCTCTAGAACTAAGCTGTTGTATAATTTTCCACCCATTCAGCATATATCTATCTAACTGCAACTGAGTAAAAATGACATGTTGTAATGAGATATCTGTTGGTACAATTATGTTAAAACGCACATGGCGTAATGGTTAGAGCTGTAGGAAATGGACTTGGCGACTCAAGTTCAAATCCTGGACAAGGCTGTTTGAATTTTACATAGTGCTAATACACATAGGTATGAATCCAACTATTCTCCCTCCAGCTATGAGTAAATAGTGGGGCAGACTGGGCTCTTTAACCTTGGTTAGGCAACCAGTCGAGGAGAAGGAAAACTCTGAATTCAAGCCTGGTAAACTCCACTTAAGAAAATGACTGATATAAGGGACATACAATTGGCATACATAGAACACTAGAATGGACTATTTGTCACCGCCATTGTGTCGCCGCCATTTAGGCATTGTCGTTTTGGCACAGAACTGTTTTGGCGCCAATTCAGAAACGTTAATAATTGTTATTACCCACTCAATATCAGGTATACAATCAGAGAGAGAGAGAGAGAGAGAGAGAGACAGACAGACAGACAGACAGACAGACAGACGAAGGGATGATAGATGATGAGGGTTCTTACTTGTTGACTCTTCTGCTTGCTATTGTTGCTTCCTCGTCGACCGCCATATTCTTCAGGGCTGATCCAGTGGGTTGCTTTCTCGCTGTTCATTTTACTTCTTTCTTGTTGTCGGGCTGGTCACCTCTTGTTTTAATTAATCAATAATCAAACCTTGTTTTCTTTTTAAGTCTTTTATTTCATCAACCAACCAGTCCTAGATTCAACCGCGCGGTGAGAAACGACACACTGAGAGCCGATGGACAGCATCGCTCTCGGCTAATGACTCGTGGCAACTAAAACTAAACTATCTCACGCCTCCAATCGCGCTCTTCCGGAGGCGTTAAGTCGGGGTCATCACTAATCAATCATAACTCTAACAGTTATGTAAATCTCCCACTTAACTCACTTCGATTTTGAACCTAATGAACTTTGATTCAAAATAGCTAACTACAGTACGTTCGTAATTCATAAGC
Organism: Doryteuthis pealeii; assembly: GCA_023376005.1. Lineage (NCBI taxonomy): Eukaryota > Metazoa > Mollusca > Cephalopoda > Myopsida > Loliginidae > Doryteuthis > Doryteuthis pealeii. The sequence goes on along the minus strand of CM042159.1, from coordinate 36,187,513 downwards.
TGCCAATGAATTATGTAACATAATATTTTTTGCGTAAAAACAAGAAACGAAGAGCAGCAAATTCTTACATGGTGTATATGCATAGCGTAGATTTTTTTGTAAGTAAATATATTTAATCGAGACGCGTGGTGTAATGACTACTCTCATAGGAAAGAAAACCCTGGAAAACGCTGGTTGCATTTCACATAATACTAATACCCTTGAGAAAGGTATGAATTCAACTATCCCCATTCCAGCTATGCGTAAATAGTAGGACAGACCTGGCTTGTTAACTTCAGTACGGTAACCAGTCCAGGAAAATGAAAGCTCTGAATTCTAACCTGTTAAACTCAGCTTAATAAATTGACCTTGTGCCGCATCCTGCTCCTGTGGAGGTGTTGGTAAATGTACGTACAAGGTGTGTCAAAAATTATCGAGATTGAAGCTGTATTTACCAAGATAAAAATGACCAATGAATGGAACGTTAATTTTTTCGGAATACTAGGTGTGTCAAAAAGTACAAAAAATTTCGATACTTTTTGACACACTTTTTATATGTTGATGGAGGTGTGGGTGAATTTATTTACTTCTATTGTCCTCTTGTGTTAAATAGAAGATCCGTGGCAAATAAAGAATGTAATCCCTACACCTGGTTCTTATAATACATGAGAATGCTACAGAGAAGTTAAAATATATACGTAGTTAAAATATATACATACTAAAATACTAACTAACAGGTACAATATAACAACAATACAGACTTTATTGTCTGAGCACACGGAACATGACATATATAACAAGAAACAACAGTTAAGACGAAAGTCGTTGGGAAGTAAGAAATAGTTTTTACTGAATATATATATTTACCAACTCCTCCGCACAAGCAGGATGCGACACAAGTTCAATTTCTTAAGCGGAGTTTAACAGGTTTGAATTCAAAGTTTTCCTTCTCCTAGACTGGTTACCTAGCCATGGTTAAAGAGTCCAGTCTGCCCTGCTATTTACCCATAGCTGGAGGGAGAACTGGATTCATACATTTCCCAAGGGTATTAGCGCCATGTGAAATGCCAACAGTTCCGTCCAGGAATTGAACTCGCGTTGACGAGTCCATTTCCTACGACTTTAACCATTAGACCACGCGCCTCCATGTTAGAGTCACTAACTTGTACATGACCCACATGGTAGGGTCTATATACCTTGTACCCGGCTTGTTTAAGTTATATTTAAAAGTCTGAATGATTATATAATCCTACTTTATAGCTTTCTTATTGTTCTGAGCGAATATATTGCGTTGCCAATAAGGGATCTTATAATCTAATCGTGCACAGAATGAATATGTTCTTTAATACATTAATAATCTCTGAAGAAAAAAAAAAAAAAAGATAAAATGCATCCATAAATTTTCTGTCAGTCTCTTTTACGATATTCCTTTTAATGCAACCTTGCAAAAAAAAAAAAAAGAAAAAAAAAAAGAAAACTTTTGATAATCGATTTTACGTTACGTTTCAAAAGTTCAATAAACAAAACACAAAATCAACAAAGAAAAAATACATAGAAATAAAAAGATAAAAAAATAAGTAAATATCAGGAGGAAGTGTAAACACAAAACACTACAACATTAAATAAACAAAAGAGATTGTACTTGAATAATAATAAAAAAAAGCACAAAAAAGAACTATAATAAAGTAAAATAAAATAAAACATAAAATAAAAAGCCTTTCTTTATTTTTGTTCTTTTCTTTTTGAGTGTTATTGTCGGTTAATAAATGCCTCCAAGCTTCGTGATTTATGCCCGACCATTTCCCGATAACCTTCACATAGGCTGACGTGTTCAGGCTTCTCCGAGTAGTTTTCGACTGTTTTATGACATAAGTTAAAATATAACACGGAACAGAATTCCAAACATTAAACCACAAATACATAGGGCGTCAAAATCAAGTAGAATATAACAGTTATGGTCATAGGCAAAGGATACGGCGACCCGAGTTCAAATCCGGTTATGGTTGCAATTTCACGCTAATGCCCTTGAGAACTTATGAATATATTTACCTCGCGTCCCACACAAGATCGTTTAATATGGGACCACCCACAAACCGAATCTCATGGGATGGCAGGCACAAAAAAAAAATGCGTGGATCCCGTCGGTATTCCCACTCAAGGTGTGTCCCTCAGGTACTGGGCAAGAAACCAAGCCCTGTCCCTTTAAATCAAGGGGGCGGGTATTGCCTGGAGGGATGGCCCCTAGAATCACGCCGTTAATTTCAGTACTGGTCCAGTGGTAGAACAAGTGAGAAGTGCGAATGCATTTATTGGTATGAATATATCTGTTCTCCCTTCCCCGCTGGTCACAGCTATGGGTAACAGGAGAACAGTCTGGGTCATTTGCTAATGGAACCAGTATACGAGAAGGAAATCTCTGAATTCAAACCATTTGCACCCCGCTTCAAAAATGTACATAGTGTCGCATCCTGCATGTGCTGCATATATATATATATATATATATATATATATATATATATATATATATGAGGTAAAATAAGGAATGAAAGAACAAAACTCAGACAAAAATGTGTAGTATATTTCGCTGGAATATTGAAATCAGCTTCTTCAGGAATTCAAACTTCCAGCGTAATATACTACACATTTTTGTCTGAGTTTTGTTCTTTCATTCCTTATTTTACCTCATTCTGTCAGATTCATTCCAACCCCCTTTTCTCATATAATATATATATATATATATATATTATGTGTGTGTGTGTGTGGTGTGTGTGTGTGTGTGTGTGTGTGTGTGTTTGGAGAGATGGATATGGATAGATATAATAAAATATTTTCTTTTAAAGTATCGTAAATAATTTATGTATTCGTAAATAATTTATGTATGGAGCAAGAAATTTATATTTGAAATTTTTAAGATGAACTGGAATTGTTGATTCGATACCGATCCCCGCCACATCAGCACATGAGTAGCACAAATTGGTAAATCTGATCTGTGCGGTAACGTGTAGGGCTGATCGTAGGTATCGCGCTTTAGCTCAGCAAAAACAATTTCCCTGTTCGAGCGCCAGCAAAATTGAGATAGACTCCCTCGCCCTACGGGTGATACCGACAATAAGCCACTCTGCCAACTTTACTTTTTTACTTTATAATTAAAAAAAAGTCGCGTGGTATTAAATATAGAGGGTTGGGTGAGCATGGAGAAGTATAACGCTATTTTGTTTTAATCAAAAAGATCAAAAGAAAGAAAGTAAAAAAAGTGAGAGAGATAATCAAATATTATAGTGTTACTCATTGAAGTATTTCGCAATAGCTCTTAAGTTAATATATCAACGTTGTATATAAAATTATAAAATTCTGTTCCAATCAAAACATAATGAAAAGATCAAAAGAAAGAAAGTAAAAAGTGAGAGAGATAAATCAAATCATTATAGTTTTTTACTCATTGAACTATTTAGCAATAGCTCTTAAGTAAATATATCAAACGTTGTAATAATAAAATTATAAAAATTCTGTTCCAATCAAACATAATGAAAAGATCAAAAGAAAGAAAGTAAAAAAAAGTGAGAGAGATAAATCAAATCATTATAGTTTTTACTCATTGAACTATTTCGCAATAGCTCTTAAGTAAATATATCAAACGTTGTAATAATAAAATTATAAAATTCTGTTCCAATCAAACATAATGAAAAGATCAAAAGAAAGAAAGTAAAAAAAGTGAGAGAGATAAATCAAATCATTATAGTTTTTACTCATTGAACTATTTCGCAATAGCTCTTAAGTAAATATATCAAACGTTGTAATAATAAAATTATCATACTGTGGTATATTCACAGGTCCTGGTAGAATACTGTTGTGATGTTAGTCCCAACAGTAAAAAGAAGTCAAGTCGAGATGTGGTAGAATAAGACAAGTGTATTTACAATTAATGGTACATGTACGACTAGCTTGTCGTTAACGGGAACAGTTCTCCCTTTCCACTCGGTGTCTCATATTTATAGTGAGAACCGGTGCATGTTCTCACTGTAGGAACGGCCGGTACAAACAATACAATATTATTACATATCTATATACATATTACATCTGTTAAATAATTCATCTGATCGTTCAAAAATGCTCTCTTCTTTTTTTCTTATAATATCTCTGAAATATCTAATTCAGTCTTAAAATTTAAAATACTATTGCTGATTATGCAATTCGTTTCAAGAATACATTACGCTTTAAGCAAATAAAGTCTAATTAGACATGGTTTTTGAAATCTGCCTTGGGAGTAAATTTTCTAATTCGAGGAGAAATATGAAAAAATATCTACCACAATTAAAAATTCTATCAATTATTTTGAAAGTTTTAATTAAATCTCCTCTCATTGTTCTTTTGAATAAAATAGTTATAATTTTTTCAATCTCTCCCTGTAACTGTAATCATTTACACTTTTTATTAGTTTTGTCACTCTCCTTTGTATGCTCTCCCGTCTTTCCTCTGTAACTGTATTGAAATTCATGCTGCTGTTTAAGAAATGTGCGTTTCTAATTATAAAGAAGTTATACCGGAGCCAGATCTCAGTACAGTATTCTATATCAATTAACATTACCTAATTTTAAATGCATCCCGACTCTTATTCATAACTCATAGTCTTTAAGGTTTAATCACTATTGTATAACCTAATATTTAATTTTTAAGGTTTAATTCAATATTTTTTATGTTTAATCACTATATTATATATTTAGATTAAACTTTGTTATAGAAAAATTAAGTATATTTTATATAATACAAGCTGAAATATATCATAGATAGAATTTTTGGTGCTCTTCGCTGAAATGCGTCCCGACCCCCTGCCTTAAGAAACGCTAAGCGGTGACCGCTAAAAAAAAACGCCTTCAATCCACTAAAAGAATTTTTTTGTATTTTCTGTTTTAATATATTTATTTTCCAACAATCAATTACAAAAAAAATCAAAATATTTAGATATTCTTTTTTATTTTAACTAAAAAGAATGTCAAAAACAATCAAGACATTAAACAAACACAAATTTAAAAAAATCTGAATATTTTAGATATTCTTTTTTATTTTAATAAAAGAAATGTCACTTCATTTTTTATTGTAAAAATATCTTTTATTTTATGGTATCGCAATTGTACAACATAAATTTAGGTGCTACAAAAAATTAATTTTTAATCTACATTGTACAATTGTGAGATGTATTGCAAAATATTGGCAAAGTTGTCTGTTTAAACGCGGGTTTTTTTTTTAGCTGTCACCGCTTAGCGTTTTTTAAGGCATGAGACCGGGAAGCATTTCTGCAAAAAGCACCGAATTTTGAAAGAATGTTCGATTGTAGTATGATGACTTGAATAGACAAATGATTTGGACTCTGAAAGCTGGATTAGAGTTGAATTTGAATTACAACTGTTTAAAACAAAATCCTTAGGGTTGGTTTTTTTTTTTTTTTGGACGGGGTTACAGAGGAATTTAAACGTCTTATAGCCTACCTAAATACAACATATTTCTCTTTGTTGTGTTTGTATGTGTGTCTATGTGTATATGTCTCTGAATTTATTTATATATTGCTGTGTGCCATATGTGAACTTACGTCTCGTGTATTTTCCATAAAGATGAGAAAATGACCAGATCGCTGAGACCGTAAGAAATTAATGAAAGCTGGCGTCTTCGATGTACGAAAAGCTTTTATCCATGTCGGTTACAGCTTAGGTCGGACTCAGCGCTAACACGTTCTCGGAAGATTTACCACATTCTTCTAGTTGCCTGTCTAGCTTCGTTTCTTTGGGTGTTAGTGACAGTAGTCCTCCTACAGCAACTTGGCCGACAGAACGAACGGACTGCACTGTCCGAGGACTTAGAGTTTAACTTAACTTCTTTAAGTTAAAACTCTCCATTGCTTGACTTTTTCTATCAACACTTAACTTTTTGCGTCTTCAATGGTTGTCGGAAAAGTACTGCTGAAATATATATCGACCCCAGACCGAAATAAAGAGACTTTTCTCATCCCACACAACTCACGTCCCTTAAGGATTATTAATCAAAACCGTTATGAGAAATTGAATGTGTGGTTTGGCTTAAGTCACCAAAACTGGTTTCTTATAAAACACGAGAAGATCTCAGAGAAGTCTCTAACGTAGGTGAATATATACATAAAAATATAAACAGATAAAAAATACAAACAGATACACTTATAGGGATTGGCCCCTATATTTTAACGGCATGTGAATTGACCAAATTAAAATAATTAAGTTTTTTTAAATAAATAGTTTTACAATGGTAATGTCATGGAGTTTAGAATTAGGTAAACAAAAGAGAATCGAATGAATATTAGTTTAGAAATATTTTAGAAACAATAGAAACAATGGTTTAAATTCCATGGGAAAATATGTACGCAATCGGAATGTACCAAAATTATTCGATATTGCATCATTGCAAATCACCTGATATTTGATGAATATTTTAGCATAATGATCACGTAGACAATGACAAAAAGAAAATTATAAAAAGGTCCATAGAGCTGAAAAACAACAGACAGTGGGAGCTTACGCTCTTCCCGACTCGACAGAGTTGGGGCGAATGCCCTCTAACTCCACAGTAGGAGCGAAAATTCTCCCCCAACATCGATACAATGGGGAGAAGTCGCTGCCCGAAGACACAAAATGATATATCAGGTTGGTCTCGTATTTTCGTTTCCAATTTTCTCTATCTCGCTCAACAACAACAAATTTCAATCACAAGTTTCAAAAACAGACAAAACTGCTACAATGTTGACACAACCAATTGCATAAATATAAACAATACATGTCACACTTGTCACACACAACTATGTACAGACACATACAGTCTGCAACACCGCTGAAAGAACAATTGAATATACCAATTGTAAATTAATGTATATAAAGTTTGTTTCCTTTATCAATTTTGTCTTCTTTTGTTTTCTATGGAAACTACATTTAAATTGTGGGGATCAAAACTCGGATCTTCTTCAACTCCTCAACTAAACTCACCAAACAACCACGGTCCCTACACACTATAACAACAATACATACTTTTAGTGTCTGGGCACATGGAACATGACATATATAACAAGATGCAGTAAGGACGAAAGTATTTGGGAAGTAAGAAAGAGTACTTACTGAGTATAAGAATCACTTACTTGAGCATAACACACTTGATGGGGTGTGTACAGGGCCACGTACACGCATGCGTACGAGCCTAGAAGTGGGTGCAAAACAGAGAAACCCACTCGTCTAGTCAATCTTAGTGGATGCAAGACCAGAGAGAGAGAGAGAGAGAGAGAGAGAGAGAGAGAGAGAGAGAGAGAGAGAGAGAGAGAGAGAGAGAGAGAGAGAGAGAGAGAGAGGGGGGGAATGAGTGGAATTATAGGAAGACTTACAAGTGAGTAAAAAACAGAGTAGACGAAAAGGAATAAAAATAAGAGGGAAGAGATAAATGAGAGAGAACAAGATAGGGAAATAAGATGAGAGAGAGAGAGAGAGAGAGAGAGAGAGAGAGAGAGAGAGAAGAGAGAGAGAGAGAGAGAGAGAGAGAGGGGGGAATGAGTTGAATTATAGGAAGACTTACAAGTGAGTAAAAAAAGAGAGTAAACGAAAGGGAATGAAAATAAGAGGGAAGAGAGAAATGAGAGAGAACAAGATAGGGAAATAAGATGAGAGAGAGAGAGAGAGAGAGAGAGAGAGAGAGAGAGAGAGAGAGAGAGAGAGAGAGAGAGAGAGACCAGATCGCTTCCCGGGCTGAGTTTAATTACTCAAATAGTAGTGCCATCTAGCGGTGAATCTCTGGCGCCGAGGGAAGTTAACCCCTTTGGACACAAGTCCATCCCAAAAAGGGCAGACAATCGCTGCACTGTGATCAAGCAAATTTATTTCTATTGCTCCTTTGTAAAAAAATATATTTTACACTTCCAAATATTTTGTAAATGGTTGAGGAAAGAGAATTGGCATATGCCTCACTTCCCTTGATTTGGAACTATAATATAATTCTTACCCCCTTGCAGCAGAATAGGACACAAGGTCAATTTCGTAAGCGGAGTTTAAGGAGTTTGAATTCAGAGATTATTCTTTTCCTTGAATGGTTGTCTATATATAGACGTACAGTTTACATGTGTTTATCTATTATTATAATTTTATTTTATATTTAAAATGATTTTAAATAGAATACTTCGAGTGTAAGCAAATTCCGGTCGAAACACGTGTCAGTATATAATAAATTTCACCCAAACCAAAAAATATAAATTTTTCCATTTATCTTTTCAGCATATCAGTCGGATTTCTCTCTCTTTCTCTCTCTCTCTCTCTCTCTCTCTCTCTCTCTCTCTCTCTATATATATATATATATATATATATATATATATATATATATATATATATATATATATATATATATATATAAACACATTTTTGGTACAACTTAATCTATACAAAATCTTGGACAAATTAATTTTTATTTTGAAAACGTGAAAGCATTTAAATTATTTATTCCTCCCTTCTTGTTGCTCCAACCATGATATTATCCTATCCCTTTTACCTAATACATACACTTTGACTTACTTACACTTTAAACGACTTACCGGTTGTAAAACCTTTGAAAATGCACCTGTCAGGCTTTTAAGTTGTCCTTTTTGTTTCACCTCTTTTAAACATTTCGTTAATTAGCTGATCACCATTTAATAAAAGTATGATATTGTGAAGCTTTTGTATATATATATATATATATATATATATATATATATATATTATATATTTGGAAGATTATGTGCTTAATTAAAGTCATACATAATTTGTTAATTAATTAATTATAATTAAATGAATTAGACGTGCATATCGGTTTAAATGTAAAGCGTAAACAAATCGAGAAAAAGTCGATCTCTGTATGTACATTTCAGCCTATTAGGCCTCATCAACAGAGCTATAGACAGGGCAGTGCTTTGTGCGTGATTCAAACCCTACCTGTCAGGCTGACAGGCGGACACTCAACCCATTACACTAGCTGGCTTCCAAAGAATTTCTCGTTTATTTTAAACTTGATATGTATATCGCACTTTTTGGGTGACTTATGGCACGACAGTATGAAATGACCATACAATGTGTTTTCGGCCTTCGCCATTTCAAACACATTGTTTGTTCACTTCATATATATATATATATATATATATATATATATATATTCCATTATTTCCATATATATATTATATATATATATATATATATATATATATATATGGTACTAATGGTTTGAAAGACTTATATAGTTCCAAAACTCCTCTTCTGGTGCACTTGGATTCTCTGAGAACTTTATTCAACATTCTTATCTGATAACCGTTAATGGAATCCGATACATCATAATGGAATAAAATCAAAGACATAAATGGAATTTATATTTATCTACGCACTAAATAGATAACCCCAATCTTTGAGAAATGTTGGTGGCTTATGGTGAAAATAAAGATAAAAGATATTGACTGATTTTCGCCTGTTTCCTCTCATCTGTAGAATTGGTTTCTTAAAGGCATTCGGGTCAACGACTCATTTGAGATAATCATCAGACTATTGAGAAGCTTAAGCACTTATGCACTTTGGGAAAACAGAGAAAATATATGTATAAGATCATACAAAAACAAGATACATTTATGTTATTACCAACTACAAATAATTATATATCATTATAATTGAAAATAATAAAACATTATAATCTTTTATTATTTTCTATCATATCTACATTTTTAAACGTTCCGTAAAATAAGCAGATATTTTTTAGATGCTGAATTTTTATGGGTTTTGAGAAAACTGGAGGTTATACTGTTTCTCAGAAATGTGATGTGATATAGAAAAACTTGATGTGATATAGAAAAACTGGGATCATATTTGAATTCAGAGACGAAAGAATAATAAACAATGGTGTAAAATCCAACACATCGAAATTGTAGTAGCACGGATATAATTAAAATGAGTAAACTTATTAATTAAGACTAGCAACAGAAAACACCCTCCGGGCGTCGTAAAAATTAATTTTTGAAAGACATTTCCTGAGAGGGTGGGAGTTAAAAATTCAATCTCAGAGGGTTTGTATCATAATTAAAATAAATCCTCTTATTTATTAATGGAGTAAAAACAAAAAAAACAATTTGAAATGAAAACTGAGCACCGTCACTCTCAAATAAAATGTTGCGTGCATGTAATATTCAAACAATTATTTTGAACATTTTCCACATCAATTTTCCACAACATCGTAGTTGTTTATTTATTTGTAAACTTTTTAGCTAACTTCTTGTTACAATAAAAAAAGGGACGAGATTAAAAAACATTTTTTTTAATTGCTTACTCAAATTTTGGGTGTATATAGCATAAGAAAATTGTGACGTAAGCTGTGAAGTAGAGCTATGACGTATCTTTTGTTACTGACAGATATACAGACAATCTCCATTATTAATAGATATAAAACGTTAGATAAGATCTAAAATGGCAGTAAACTCAGTAAAATGTTTATGGTGGTAAATATACAAACGTTTCATATATAGGAAGTGTGCAGACACATATCATAATAGTAAAAAAGGGTGAAGTCGTCGGGGCGGCCTAATGTCGGTATCAACTAGACAGCGAGGTAGTCTATCCCCTTATCACTAGCGCTAGACAAAGGAGATTGATTTAGCATCTGAGGTGGAGCGCCACACCAACCATCAGCCCCTTACTTTACCAACACAGATCCATGTGCTACTCATATGCTGAGTTGGCGGGGACCGGTATCGAACAAGGAACCTTGTGGTTTCAAGCCGAACACTCTACCGACTGAGCTAAACCGGCCCCTCATAATAGTACAATGATGAAATATTCTAAGTCATAAAAAACAAGACAACTATCGGATCAGAGTTTCTTGAAATCAGTCGTCAGGGGAATTACTTTCAACTAAGTCTGAAGGTGACTGATTTGTTTTGTGAATATTTGATACTCCGACAGGGTATGGATTAGTTTAAGTCACGTGGCTTTTTGTTTTTCTCAGGTGATTCTATCTAGTGTCAAATTAAAAACGCAGTTGGTTTGTTTTATGGCGACATTTTGTCACCAATTCATAATTGGCATATGTATGCATATTCATATATAATATATATATATATATATTATATATATATATATATATATTAAGAAGCATTGTTGAATAAAGTATGTATTATTATTTGTATTTTTGCTTGAAGGTAATTACAATGCGTATATCGCATAAAATTCGATAATTATAGAAGATAACAACGACAAGTGAATTTCTGTAAAAAATCCTTGACAAGTTCATTTCGCAAGGATTGTCCTGTGCTGTATCGTGGCCGAGGCAGTATGGTTTCTGACTATTCTTTTTGAGCTTTTAAAGTTTTCTGGACAGTTTCTGAGTGAAGTCTGTTTATTAGTCCACAAAGGTTTTTCAGCCCTAGTACTTTGAACATTCTGAAGTAGCACAATCTGGGGTAGAGGCAATTGAGTGCGTTCCTGGTTCTTTTTAAACCATGGAAGGTGGTTACTCGACAAAATAGCAGTTGGATTAATTAGGAGAGGGACTCACAGAAATTAAAAAATATATGCTTATGCAACATTATTTCTGCTTACAGAGATTTTGTTTATAAATAATACCTATTAATATCCGTTTTGATTGTATAATGTTCCGCTAGATGTGATAAATCGTGATATATTCGTCTAAAGTAGCAATAAACTTTTTTTTCTGAAAAAATATTCGGTGAGTACTTATGTTTGGGTGATATATATATATATATATATATATATATATATATATATATATATATATATATATAATTTAAATAATAATTCAGGAAAAATGCAAATTTCTTGTAAGTGCATAAATCACTATTATGCAGTTATATTTTCAGATAAAAGGACAGTACACAATTATTGATTTAAGCTCAAACAAACACACATTAATGAACACACACGCACACACACAAACACACACATATATATGTAAATATATATATGAATCCCATACACACATACATGTATGTGTTTGTGTCTGTGTGCAATAGGTGAAAACATATGCATCTGTATATGTAAATCACAAGCAAATATATATATATATATATATATATATATATATAATATATATATATATATATATAAATATATATATATATATATGGGTTAAATAGTAGGCAGACTGGGTTCTTTAACCTTGGGAAGGTAACCAGTCTAGGAGAGGGATAACTCTGAATTCAAAATTCCTGAGGTCAGTCGTTGATGTGGTTCGTGGCATTCCTTGATGCACCAATTCTTTCCTATCGACTGTGCCAAAAAGTGTGGATGGTCCAACAAAATCCTTCACCACTATAAATAAATCACTGCATGGGAGTTCATTGTGTGTATGAACCCTCATACGTCGAAAATCGACGGGAGAGTCCATTGCATTGTATATATATATATATATATGTGTGTATGTATGTATGTATGTGTGTGTATAAATATAAAACTTGCAGTACACGCACATACATACACACACGTATATATATATATATATATATATATATATATATATATATATATATATATATATATAATTGATGTTTTAAAACTAAAGTGTAGGAATTATAAATGTGTTTATTTAACATTTGTGTAAATACAAAAGAATAATTGTGTGGATTCAATAACTGTTATTTCTATAAAACAAAAACCTAAACTCTGCCTTTTCCCATTATAATTTTGATAAGTTTAAAGGGAAAATATTTGACATATGAATGCTAGATTTTTTTTTAAACATTTCAGTTTTAAATAAATATTCAGTTCAAACCTATCGATTACTTAATGCACAAAATCTGCATTAGAATACATAGCTCTACGCGTCATTAAATACAATTGAATTCACAAACAGAACTGGCGTTTTTCAATGAATTTCAAGTGACAGCAAGTCTCCATATTACTCTATGACTCTTCCCGGTATCCTAGACCCGCTAAACAAAACACCACTTTCCGTACAACGTAATTACATCAGTACTAAAGTGATTGGGAATCTTTTTGTAAACACGTTTCTGACATTTCCTTTTCTGGTATAAGAAAGTAAGTAAAGTCGTCGAGGTGGCCTAATGTCGGTATCAGCCAATCAGCGAGGGATTCTATCCCCTTTTCACAGGCGCTAGACCAAGGAGATTGTTTTTGCGTCAGAGGTGGGGCGCCACACCTACCATCAGCACCGCACTTTAATAAAATGATAATTTAGATCAGGGATTCTCAAACTTCATGTCCCAAGACCCCCTACAAAAATTTGATTGACCAATCATGAACCTCCCCACCTTGCAGTTTTTTTTGTTGCAACCAATTATGTAATTAATGAATTCTACACAAACGTTTATGTAAAATTTAATTTTAAAAGAAACGTAAAATAACTAGTAAAGTAAGGATAACATGTAATAGTAAGGTCGTCGGGGCGGCCTAATGTCGGTATCAGCCAGACAGTGAGGGATTCTATCCCCTTTTCACTAGCGCTGGATCAAGGAAATTGTTTTTGCGTCAGAGGTGGGGCGCCACACTTAACATCAGCTCCTCACCTTACCGCACAGCCCCCTGTACTACTAATACGCTGAGTTGGCGAGGGTCGGTATCGAACTAGGAACCTTGTGGTTTCTAGCCTAACGCTCTACCGACTGAGCTATCGCTTCGTCTTTTCTTTGCCAACTTTCATCGAGACATCCGCAGCACTGAATCTGCATACACGCCCATTCGTAAGAAATGGAGTCAGGATAAATCGATAAAAAATGTATTTAAAAATGTGCTTTAAAAGTAAGTTTAAGATTTTTTGAATACCCAACAACAATGATTAAAACAATTGTCTTTGGCCATACAATAACCCAAAGGTTAACATACCTTAAAGTCTAATCAACCAACCAACCTAATAAACAAACAAGCAACAATGATGGGAAGGAATAGTGCAATAAATCGTGTCCATTACTCCCAGTTCCACTCTGGCCCATAGTTGTATTACATGTTAGGGTCCCATCTATGCGTCAAATAGATATAAAAATAAGTTTTCAAAAAATGTGTTTAATTAGAATGGATGATGGAAATGACAATAGTGCGAAGGAATAGTGCAAAAAATAAGTGTAATTACTCCCAGGTCCACTCTGCTTCGGTAGTGGTAGTGCCTGTTAAAATGTGTTTTAAAACATTATAAAAACATTTGTGATTAAAATGGATGATTGAAATGATAATAGTAAGACGGAATAGTGCAAAAAAATCATTGCCATTACTCCCAGGTCCACTCTGATCCGGAAAGGTAGAACCTATTAGTGTCCCTCCTATGAGTTAAATAAAACAAAATAAGTTTTAAAAAATGTGTTTAGAAAATTGAGTTTAAAAATAATTTAGAACCCATGAAGAATATATAAAACGAAACATCTTCGACATAAAATGACCCAACAAGAGTTGACATGCCGTAGAATCCAACTAACTAACTGACCAACCTGTTAAAATGTGTTTAATAAAGATGGATGAATGAAAACCATTAGTGGGGGAAAATAGCCCAAGAAATGGGCCTATATATAGTTATTTATTAGCTTAGCTTAGATATGGCACAAGGCCAGAAGTATGGGGTGCCCAATGTGAATGGAACTCACTAACAATTGTCTGCAAATCTAGTTCGCATTATACACTTAATTGTAGCATTCCAGTGGACAAGTTCACCTCTAGGACCACGTCTTCCCAAGTCGGTAGACCACATCCACGTGACCAAACCTCCTGGGAAATGAAATTTGAATATGAAACAAGAATAGATAAACCAAAAATGTTTTCGGCATAAAATAACCCAAGTGGTGACATGCCGTTAAATCTAACCAGCCAACCAACATATCTCAGATTGCATACAGTACTGTTTTTCTAACAAGAAAGTGGTCACCCATCTAAGTAGTGAAAGGCTTATCACTGCTTAACCAACCTCGGTGTTCTGGTTTTGTTTGGTTTGGTTTGTTCTATGGCATATCAACCTCAGTGGGTCATTTAATGCCGAGAAAGTTTTGAAATAAATTCAATCTTAATAGATACTCAATTTTTTTTATAAACATATTTTTCTATTTAACCCATAGATGGGACTCTAACAGGTACTACCACTCCGGGTCAAAGTGGACCAGGGAGCAATGTTTATGAAGGGGTGCTCTACGTTCCCCAAAACCCCAGAATTGAAACCTCACGATCAGATAGAGTTTAACGTCATTCCCAGGACATGAAGACCCTCAGCCACCGCCTTCTTGTACCCATATGACAAAAAGGGTTGGGGCTTCCGATAAGGGCAATAAGCATGGGACTAGGTGCTAGGGATTGACATGACCAGCCGATTGATCAGAAGGGGCCTCTCCGACCGCTCGTCTAGCCTAAGTAAGATTATAATTGAAGTGTTGCATGTCATGGATTGCTCTTCCACTCAGTGGTCTGATAAGAACGGGAACTTTAATAGGCGTGTATATAAACGAGCAGGTAACGAAATATTGTTAGACTTTTGACTCGCCCCCGTGTAAATTAAACGAACTTCTCATTTCCAGGAAGCTGATTAAATAGGACGTCTAAAACAAAAGAAATTTCGAAAAATCCCCAAAAAGAAACATTTAAGAATTAAAGCGAACGTCTAGTAACAAAAGATGAGTGCGAACAAATTGAAAAGTTTTAGTGAAAAGACAAAAGACATTTCACCGGAAATTAGTAAGACCTTGTGATCATCGGAATGCACGGGAAACGTCGGATAACAGACGAAGACGACATCAAAGCGGATAAAGTAACCGGTGATTTGATAATGACAGCCAATCAGGTACTGGGCGTGCGGGGGAGGTGGGGTTGTTGGTGAAAGTGAAAGGTTAAAGGAGAGAGAGAGAGAAAGGGAGAGAGAGAGGAAGGGAGAAGAGAGAGAAACAGAGAGAGAGAGAGAGATGGAGAGAGAGAGAGAGAGAGAGAGAGAGAGAGAGAGAGAGAGAGAGAGAGAGAGAGAGAGATGGAGCAGAAAGAAAGGGACGTATGAAGACTAATTATATAGAAAAAAAAATCCGTAATGTACTGTGAATATATTCTCGGGTTTGAAGTGAGCAGTTAAATCAAATATAGGTTCTTATTGTATCTATATATCTATCTATCCATCTATCTCTCACAGACCATTTATCTCTCTCATTACCCCCATATATATATATATATATATATATATATATATATATATATATATATATATATTATATATGGAATGAGAGAGAAAAGAAGAGAGACAAATGGGTCTCTATCGATCCATCTATCTATCATATATATATATATATATATATATATATATAATATATATATGTTTCATAAAATACATCTATGATTATGGGGGGGGGGGTCATCAGCGATATTTTATATCTGGGATCACTGGAATTTTCTGGTCTTTCAACACATCGGACTGCTTCCCCAGGGGACAATCGGGGCTGATCAAACCCTGAATCTCCCCCCTCAGCAACTGACTTTCACTAACCTCGCCTTTTGACCATAGCTTTATGGTACTGGTCATGTGACCCTCAACCAGTGGCAATGGATTTCGTATATATGTTTCCGTGGTGCGATGGTTAAAGTCGTGGGAAATGGACTCGTCACCCCGAGTTCAAATCCTGTACATGGTAATTGCAATTTCACTTAGCGCTAATACCCTTGGGAAAGGTATGAATCCTACTCTCCCCCCAGCTATGGATAGATAGTAGGGCAGACTCGACTCTTTAACCTTGGTTAGGCAAACAGTCTAGGAGAAGGAAAACTCTGAATTCAAACATGTTGAACTCCGCTTAAGAAATTGACCTTGTGTCACATCCTGCTCGTGCGGAGGGGTTGGTAAATATATATATATATATATATATATATATATATATATATATATATATGTTTCCTTCATTTTAGTAATCGAGTTTGGTCTCACTACCAGGAAGAACGGTTGTGGTAACTTTGTTTTCTCTTTTTTCCTTTCCTAACATCCTCTGTGTTAATTTTAATTATTTTTTTAGATCTTTTTATTATTATCATTTACAATAGAGGGATTTTCTTTTCCAATTATCTTGCATACACTAAAATTATATGGTTCAAAATAAGTTCTACTCATTCAAGTGTACGAAAAAAAATATTTCAATCATACTGCTTTCACATACGCGACGAATATTTACTACAAAACTACGGCCTACTTACTTAACCTAATACTTATATATATATATATATATATATATATGTGTGTGTGTGTGAAGTAGTCAAACAGTGTGTTTGAAAATGGTGAATGCCGACAATTTGTGGGAGATTATGTGCTTATTTTGTTGATTAATAAATTATAACTAAATGAATTAGGCGTGCATATCGGTTTAAATGTAAAGCGTAAACAAATCGAGAAAAAGCCATCTCTGTATGTACATTTCAGCCCATTAGGCCTCATCAGCAGAGCTATAGATAGGGTATAAATCACGCACAGGGCGGTCTTCCGATCTATAGCTCTGCTGATGAGGCCTAATAGGCCGAAATGTACATACAGAGATTGATTTTTTCTCGATTTGTTTAGCCATACATTTAATAGGTATTCCCGCCTAATTCATTATTAATTAATTAATTTTCAAAATTAGGTACGACTCCATTAAACACTTATTCTCCATATATATATATATATATATATATATTTATATATATATATATATATATATGAACAAATCTTTTACAATACTAGCAATTTATATAATAAAGCATTACATGATAGCGGATACACGAAAAACAAACTCAATTTTAACAATGAGCATCAAAGTAATCCTCAAGATAAGAACAACAAAATTAGAACGAG
>CM042159.1:36144723-36164723 GCA_023376005.1 Doryteuthis pealeii | reverse complement strand
TCGATGACTTTAACCATTACACCATGTGCTTCCATGTATAAGTAGTGTATATGTTTTTGTGCAGAGATGTTTTTTAAAGTTTGATCGGAGAAGGTAGCAATGCTGTATATTGATCAACTGTGGTTTTTGAACGGTTAGTGTAGAGTTAGATTTTGAATTCAAAGTCGGTGAAATTCAAATTCCTTTATATATAGAATAGATTATTACTAAATGATGAAATTGCTTTATTATCTAAGTTAGATCATTTTAATCATATTGTTCAAATAAAAACCTCACTACAATGTGCCATTTTTGCTGAGTTACTTTAACATGTAGCAAGCTGGGTGTTGTATATATTTTATATAGGTTTACACAACTTACTAACTTTTAAACAAAACTCAACACAATGAAAGAAATCAACGGAGTCGTATTAAAATAACAATCTATATTAAAATAGAATTACAGACATGTATAATAGCATACTGGGCATAGTCCTTTCTTTTATATAGTGGTATTAATAGTTCATATTTTATCTTATTTTTATTTGCTGATACTGGAGCTGATTTGTTGTGTGACCACTCGTCTTGTCATTCTCTGAACTACTGAAAAATTCAAAATCGGAGGGGTCTAGATGATTGGCCCTCGGTAATATCAAGTTGACACGCTTCTGCCGATGGAAGACTGTGGGAACAGAAGTTTAGTTAATTTAGTTAGTTAAGCGGGTGACTTCCTAAGGTAAAGATGGACTCCGTTTCTCTTACGCATGCGATGAAGAATCCTAGCTAGAGAAAAGTCTGGCTCTGAATTAAAATATGATCACACGCAAAAAATGTGCCTTGTTTTTTTGTGAACTAATGACGAACCAGGTTCTTGAGAAAAAGTGTTAACAATAGAATAAATAGAAGAACCAAAAGAGCAGTCAAGCTAAAGATTACAGAACCAGACTAGTTAGAAAACATGAATATAACAGATTACAGACCAGTTAGTAGAAATATCTCAGCTACACAGTAAACAGACAACAGAAGTAAGCTACCAGACAACTATCCAAGTAATTAATGAAGTAAATAAAAAAGATTTGGATGTGGGAGCATAACCACGGATGCTCTCATGTCGCATATCTGATCTCTTCATAAGAACCCTCTCCCCATATATACATATTTCAATACAATACAGAAATAAACTAGTGACAAAGTATTCTTTTATATTTAAGGGTTGAAATTCAAAATCGGAGGAGGGTTTGATGATTGATATGAAATAAACTTTAGGTAACTTTCTTTCCGGTTATACAGATTATGGGAAAGAAGGCTCAGACAGCTTAGCTCTTTAAACGAGTGAGATCATGATGTAAGCATCGACTCCGTTCTACTCCGCCGCTGTTGAGAAAGTCTGCTTCTGAATAAAAATGTGTTCACACAAAATACAAGCCTTGGTTGTCTCTTTGTAAACTAATAGCTAACCAAGTTCTTGAGCACTAGTGTCAACAATAGAAGAAATAGAAGAACAAAAAAAACCAAAAAAAAAAACAACAGTCAAACTACAGACTAAAGAAGTAGATCTTAGAAGAAAATACAATAAAAGACCAGATCAGTTAGAAGAATATCCCATGAATGCAAGAAACAGAATACAGAAGTAAAGTATCAGACAGCTACTTCGAAAGACAAGTAAGATAAAGATTTTGATGCGGGATCTCATATCGCATATCTGATCTCCTCATAAGAACTCACTAGATATGTATACCCAACTGAGTAAGAGTTTATAAAGTTTATAAAGTCTAGTATTCCCTAGAGAGTTCTTCCTGAGAACCAGAGTCAACAACAGAAGAAATAGAAGAACAAAAGACCAGTCCACTTACTCCCAGCAATGAAGTAAGTAATGGAACGAACTCTCATAGGATTAACTCCTATATATTTACGTGCATGTGGAATAAAATAAGTTTTCTTAAACAATTATGTTAATAAATCTATATTATGATTTAGCTTTTGAATTGTGTAAACAAAAGAGAATAGTAAGAAAAATAGTTTGATAAATATTTTAGAACAATGGCTAGAATGTAAATAATCCCAAGTCAACGGTTTACGAATTAAGCAATAGTCTGTCCCTGTTTGGATGGATCCCCCATCCATCCAAACAGGGGCAGAAAATCGCTACAAGATATAAGAACCAACTTTATATACAATATATACAATTTTTTCCATAAGAGTTATCTTCCCTTGCTGCAGGTTTTCGCCAGTAGAGGTTTAGACTATTTAAATAGGAGACCGGGAAATTCTATTTTTTTCTCTGGGACCAGCAAACACTTCACATGGTGTAGACGTTTGTGCCTCTTGCCTTTAAGTGGGGAGCTTGGACCTCCAGCCAGCTATCAGTAAATGACATTCCTGCAGAAACTTTGTATCACTTCTTTAGGACAAAGTTTTTATACATGTTTATATATATGTTCCCTGTGTATTGCTGTACCATTTGTAATTAGTATATGTATTCCTATCCTGAATGTATTTCTATGTGCTCACTATTAAAGTCTATGTTTGTTATATCTTATAACTTCTTTGTCGGAATATTTCTTATACTTATATGTACCCACGTTGGAAGGTTACCCTGAGCTTTTCAACTTATCGTAAGAACTTATATCTTCTAATCTAAATTGATTTTTCTATTGTTTTCTGTGGAAACCACATTTCCGTAGTTTCAGGTGTTGATGTTGTGAAAACCGACATCTGAATTCACCATCTACCCAATATACTAGAACACAATACCTTCACATTCTTTACATTTATATACTCGAGTTAAAGGGGCATATAACAGATATAACGGGCAGGAATAACAGACAATCTGTGGGGATTAATATAGAATTAGAATAAAAAGAATAGAAAATAACAAACTCCCATGAGCCTTCATACCGGAAAACCCTCCGAGCATATGTAGAAAAAGAACCCACTTCCGGCCCCAAAGATAAAATCGCGACCATTCTGACTTAGGCCTTAACTGGAACCAGACACTATTTTGGGACGGTCAAGAAATTTACCCTCCACGTGTGGCTTTGACTCACGAATAAAGCCTAAATCTTAAAACTATCTTTTGGTCTTTGTCTCTTCCTTTCTTTCCTTGAATTCCTTTTCAGCGCGATCACAAAATAAGATGGGGTTAATAGTAAACCGTAGGGGCATGCACCAGGAATAACCAGCAACTTTTAAGCCTACAACAGTAAACCTCTTGCCCCCCCCCCCGATCCTTGGGAATGTATAACATTTTCCTGGGTGAAAAAAAGTATAGGAGTTCACGGGGGATGAATTTACTAGTGTTCTTTTTATTACAGAAGAAATCTGATCTATCTGTTTAGATAAAGCGAGAATTATTCCAAACTTTAGCCGTATCAGTGCTACTGTATGGATGCACCATGTAACAAAACGATTGAAAAATAGTCTAGATGGGATAACCAGAATTAACTCTTTGCCTAGAAAGCTGAACCAGATTTTCTTGGTATTTTTTTACCTGTATGATGGAATATTTCAAATTTCACTGTCTATTCACCTCAGAACTCATTATTTTCGAAACTAATTATCGTTTTAGTCAAAAGTTTGACCTTAAACAATCTATTTAATTAATTTTAATTTGTTTTTTTAAATTTTTTTTAATCTGACGCGAGCAGCCGAATTTTGGGCCACACTAGAATTGTTGCAAATATCTCGGTTTCAGTGGTTGACTCCCAGGACAATGAAGAATCTAATCTCTTCATAATAAAAACTTTTGAATTGACACATCCTGAAATTTGGACAGACATAATAAAAAACAACTACTATAACTGTTCACCCACCATATTACTTGCAGTTAATGTTATCTATAGGAAAATGAATGAGCGTTGGTGAAGAGATTGTAGTTCACATGTTTCTACATGAACTTCAATCTACGATAACACTGGTAAGAGTGTACGTAATAGGCCTCATCTCTAAAATACCTTTGTTACATGGAAATATGACGGCTTTTACAACAAACAAAAAATAAATTAAAAACAAGTAGAATAAATAATAGGGTATTATGTAGGGATTTTCAGTGTAAACAACTGACAGGTGCGAGAGCTGCTGCCAGTAGTTTACGGTAGGATAATAGTGGTGGGAGATCCGCTGTGAGTGGCTTAAATTCGACACGAGTTCAATTCCAGGATGAAGCTGTTTGCATTTCACATGGCGCTAATACCCCTGAGAAAGGTATGAATCCAATTCTCCATCCAGCTATGGGTAAATAGTAGGGCGGACTGGGCTCTTTAACCATGGTTAGGTAACCAGTCAAGGAGAAGGAAGATCTGAAACCAAACCAGTTAAACTCCGTTTAAGAAATTGAACTTGTGTCACATCCTGCTCGTGTTGAGGGGGTTGACATATATATATATATATATATATATATATATATAATATATATATGTGTGTGTGTGTGTGTGTGTGTGTGTGTGTGTAAAAATGGAAAAGGAATTGAATCCGACAATATGAGGAAAAATGAGTAAAGAAAAGAAATGTAAATGGATAAAATGAATTTAATCGATATCACATTAATCGATATCACTTACACATGTGTTTCGGTCAGTTTATGTGTGTGAAAATACTTTCCTTCAAAATAAATGTTCACTCTGATGAAGGTCGATTCTTCTATGTGTGCGAAATATTTTCACACACATAAACTGACCGAAACACATGTGTAAGTGATATCGATTAATGTGATATCGATTAAATTCATTTTATCCATTTACATTTCTTTTCTTTACTCATTTTCCTCATATATTATATATATATATATATATATATATATATATATATATATATATATTATGCACCGGTTATTTAAAAAAAATCATATTGGTTTAATCCGACAATATTTTTACACTTCGTAACACATTCATCTGATGAAAATACGATAATATTAAAAGGTAAGAAGATAATATAAAAAGGTGGAAATATTTTTTTTTTCTAAATGTATTTCTCCTGACGACCATAGTTGATAAGGAGAATATCGATATCGATTTTCCAATTTGTGAAGATAACAATCGTTGGCAAAAACAAATTATTTAAATCGATGCTCTGATTATGACATTTATTCTTGTCAAGAATATGCAGCAACAAAAATAAAGTTTTCTTAAACAACTCAATCGGAGTCATAGCCACGGATATGAGAGTTTCTGAGTTTTCCTTATCAGGCAGGGTAGCTCGATTTTGGAACTGTAACCTCTCCCATGTGACGAAAGTTGCAAATTAACTCATGAAATTACCACACAAAATATTTTTTTCAAAACCGTGTCTTCATTTCAGGAAATAGAATTCAATCTTTTAAAATGTTATCAGAGCTAAGGTTTTAGATAAAAAGCAGGATATCAGAGGTGCCAATGTTGATAGGGGGATTCTAGTTATAATATATTATTAACTTCGGTTAAGATTAAACAATAATTATAATCGCTAGGTCGCGCTGACAAAAGTAATTATCCTTAATAGAAATTATGTAGTTTTATGGTATTAAGTATTCCTATCTAATATTAATAATTTTATACAAAATTATATGATTTTATGTGTCCATCTCTATTTGATAAGTATCACTTGTATACACACGTTAGGGCATTGTCTATGGATCAAAGGCATATGTTTAAAATTATTCCTATTCGATATGACTGTGTGTCAAAAAATCATAAGAAACAACTGCACAAAAATGTGAATATGAACATAATATGAATACGATTCGTAATAATCAAGGTCGACTGGTTCAGTAGAATACACCGACTGCACCTCTACAGTGTGGTAAAATCCCTCTGATGGGGCTACCTGTTGGCCCTGGCTACAGGGAATACTGGTGGCTAAACAGTCGATATATTCAACGCTCTAGTTTGGCCCTTAGTTGGGTAGAAGAGCGGTCGGAGAGGCTTCATTCGATCTATCGGCTGGTCAAATCAAGCCCTAACATCTATATGATTGTCCTAGCCATATTGCCCTTATCGCAAGCGCTCATCGCTTTTATCATATATATGCGAGAAGTCAGTGACTGAGGGTCTTAGTGTTCTGGTATGACATTAAACTCCATCTAATGGTTAAGTTCCAATTTTGGAACTCTGGGAAGGGTGGAGTAGCCCTTCATCATGATTAATCCCAGGTCCATGCTGACCCTATGCATTAGTATTTGTTCGCGTGCCATCAATGGGTTAAATACAAAAGAAAAATTTAAAAAATGTGTTAAAATTGAGTTCAAAATAAAATTTGAAAATCCCCATAAAATATGAATGGATCAAAACGTCTTCGGCAAAACATATCCCACCAAGGGTTGACATGCCGTACAATCCAACCAACTAACCTCTCCTCAAGGCATAAGATAACCCTAGACGTGTTGATATAACATTAACATCAATCAATCATTGATCAAATATGGGTAATTCCATGCCAAATCATCCAGGCCATGTTACCTACCCCCTTCAATTTTTCTGAAAATTTTTCCATGTTTGCATTATCTTAAAGTTAGCCAATCACCAAAATTTGACCTGCCAATTCCAGAAATTCTGAGCAAATATTTTTGGTACAAATAATGTTCAATATATGTGAAATAATAATTAAAAAAATGTCATAGATGCAGTGCCACATCGGGATATTGATCTTGCTAGAAACAAATCCGACTGTTTTGATAGCATTTTTGGATTCCTTGGGCAAAGATGCTTTTATAAACCAATTTTGTGGAGTATGGAAGCTCTAGAACTCATTTTACAGACGAAAATAGATTACAAAACAAAAAGTCACCATTTTTCGCCAACCCCACCAAATTTGGAGAGCTAAAAATCGAGATAACTCCGCCAATGTTTGGAATTTGAAGCCCAAATTTTGGGGATTGTCTAATGTTAATATAGTCCACACTTTCAAATAATCTCAGAAAAATTGAAGGGGATGGGTGACAATTTTACTTTTTTCTGGATGATTTGACATCGAATTACCCATATGCGCAAACATTCTTTAATTCTATATGTTTGAGATGATAGACTGATGATTGAGAGACTATTCATGTCTCTCGGTTTTCGCATGTAGAATGTAGCACACAAACGCGTAAAAATTTCTGCCAGTATCATGGCTATATTTGCAATGACACAGTAACCGAAAAAGAAATAGTAATTATGGTTCCATTTTAACACCAACTGAACAAAGACAATCTTTTTTTTTCCTCATTGTCTGACGATTTATTTTATTCTTCCGCGTTTCCTCTTATTTCTGTACGAACAAAATACTTCTGTTTACCGGAAAATAAATGTTTTGTTTTATTCATTCTTGATAAGTACATTGCCTGAGAGGGTGGACCTCTGTCTGAAGATATTGGGGGATTTTTTAAACTCAATTTTTTAAACACACTTTTAAGACTCATTTTGTTCTATTAATCCCATATATGGGACCCTAACAGGTACTACCACTCCGGATCAGAGTGGATCTGAGAGTAATAGTGACGAAGAGATACTCCACATTCCTCAATCTACAGAACTGGAACTTCACCATCAGATAGTTTAAATGTAATGTATTGTGAAACTACGAGAGTAAGTAAAAAAGAAATGCCATTTTGTTTAGGACAGGTATAATTACCAACACAAGAACATATATAGTACATCAAAATGAAGCTGGTCCTCTGTGGATAACATCCCAAATTTTCTCTCAATAGCAATGTTTCATCTCTTCGGCCCCACGAACGAGGAATTGAGAGGTAAACATTATTCCAGTGACGAGGAAGTGAACTCTGTAGTGAACAAGTGATACATGTTCTCATTCAAAGGTGGAACATTGCTATTGAAAGAAACGGTGACTATGTGGAGAAGTGGGGATGTTATTTACCGAGGATCAGCTTAATTTTTATGTATGATACATGTTGCTGTGTTGGTAATTATACCTGTCCTAAACAAAATGGCATTATTATTTTCCTCCCGCTCGTAAATTTTGGAAATACATTTTGAAAATTGTGATGTCCTTATTTTGATATCAGATCATTTGGTGGGTCGTAAAATGTCTTAGTATCATTCAATATGTTTGTTGGTTGGTTATATTTCTTCAGTATCATGAATATATTTACAATGACGTAGTAATGAAAAAAAAAAGTAATTATTTTTCGATTTTTAACAACAAGTGAAAACAGATCTTATTTTCTTTTTCTGTCTAAAGATTTTTTTTCGATTCTTCGATATTTTTTCTATTCTCTGTACGAACCAAATATTTCTTTTTATCTGGAGATAAATATGATAAAACTAAGTTTTGGGAATAATTTTTTTTATACTTGGATATCAAATCATTAAGCTGGTGGTGAATTTTATTTGATAGGTTGATTGGTTGGTTGGTTTTTACGGCATGTCGACCCTTGTGTCATTTTATGCCGAAGTCGTTTGTTTTATTCAGTCTTGTTAGGTACTCAATTAAAAAAAGAACTCAATTTATTTAAACACACTTTGTTCTATTTAACCCTTATCAGATCAGGAAGTTGGTTGGTTCATTAGTTTTTACGGCATGTCAACCCTTGATGGACAATTTTATGCCGAAGACGTTTTGTTTTATTCATACATGATGGGTTTTAAATTTGTTTAACTCAATTTTTTAACACATTTTTAAAGATCTTCGGCTAGACGGGTGGTCGGAGAGGTCCGCTCCGCCCAATCGGCTGGTCACGTTAAGCCCTAGCACCTATATATTTTTCCCAACCCTATTGCCCTTATGTCAAGCACCAACCCCTTTTTATCATATGGGTGCTAGAAGGCGGTGACTGAGGGTCTACATGTCCTGGGAATGACGTTAAACTCTATCTGATGGTGAAGTTCCAATTTTGGAGGTTTGGGGAATGTAGAGCACCCCTTCATCACTATTGCTCCCTGGTCCACACTGACCCGGAGTGGTAGTACCTGTTAGGGTCCCATCTATGGGTTGAATAGAAAAACATGAGTTGATAAACAAAATTGTATTAAGAATGAATTTATTTCTAAATTTGTCGGCATTAAATGACCCACTGAGGTTGATATGCCGTAAAACAAACCAAACAAATCAAACATTTTTAAAGCTCATTTTTTCTATTTAACTCATAGATGGTACCCTAAAAGGTACTACCATTTCTGATCAGAGTGGGCCTGAGCATTTTGGCAATAGAGGGGTACTCGAAACTCCCTAGAGAGAACTCCAAAATTGATTTAGATTTAGTTTAACGTCATATCCAGGACACTAAGACCCTCAACCACCGCCGTCTAGCATATATATGATAAAATGGTTAGGGGTTTGTCATGAAGCCAAAGGGGTCGAGAAAATCACGTAGGTGCTAGGGCTTGACATAATAAGGTAAAGATGGGCTCCACTTCACTCGCGCATGAGATGAAGCATATTAGCTAGAGAAAGGCATGGCTCTGAATTAAAATGTGATCACACAGAATACACGCCTTGGTTGTCTCTTTGTGAACTAATGGCGAAACAATCCTTATATTCGTTGCGCCATGCGTATATAAGAAAAGGGATGAGGACAATAGTCAGAAAAATCCGAATAATACAAATTATGGAGCCTCATCTAAAAAATAAAAAAAATTCAGAGAAACTACGGACTTGTTGAGATTTTCTCTTACGAGCAATTAGATCGGCCATAAATCTTTATAGATATCACATGATCAAAATGTACTTAACGTTGTTTGTTTGAAATGTTAAGATCTATTATGATGTTTCTCTAAGTAATCTGAGCCAAGTCAAATCTTTAATATAGCTTAGCAGATGTTATTTCACGCCATTAGTTGTTAAGACAACAAGACATTGCTAGATGGTGTAACATGTGGCTGGGGACACAAAAACAAACACAACACATTATAATAAACATAAAAAAACCGCCAAAAACGTAGTGTTTTCTTGTAAGTCTGCTTGTTTTTTTAACGTTTTCTTTAAGTCTATCCACACATGCAAAGAACTACGATGATATCTTGACTTACTAGTATATTTCATTCCGGTCATGACCTAATTTACTCGTATATCAAACCAAGAGAAGACAATAGAAAAAAAACGTCAAAAATGTAGTGGTTTCTTATAAGATTGCTTGTTTTTGTTGTTGTCTTTTTTAAGTCTATCCACACATGCAATGAACTACGATGATATCTTGACTTACGAGTATATTTCATTCCGGTCATAACCTAATTTACTCGTATATCAAATCAATGTTCTCATTGAAATAAACCGAAAAGACATTAATCCGTTCCAGAACCGTTCCCCAAAAAGCCCTCTAATTTTTAAAATGTGTTTTTGATTAAGAAAATATCACTGTATTGTATAAAACTGAAATAAAATTGTATGTAATAAATTATGTACTTTAATTAGTAAAGTGAGCGGAGTGGTAGTACCTGTTAGGTTCCCATCTATGGGTTAAACAGAAAATTTGTTTACGAAAAAAAAAAAATGAATTAAAAATAAATTCTTCCAAAACTTTTCTACGAATCTTTCAAAACTTTGCCAGTATTAAATGACCCATCGTGGTTGATAATGCCGTAAAACAAAACAAGCGAACAAACATACAATCAAAATACCTAATTGACTTGGTAATGCAGAGCGGTGAATCATAGCCATTCAGTCACTGCTTATTTATTTCTGGTAACAAAAGTGTTAGGGTAATTTACCACGTACGTATGAACTATTCCAACTATAAATAGCAACAGGTTCTGCACTTAAGCGAGAGTTAATATTTCAGCGGATAGCCGATAAGACAGCCTCGCGTATACCTACTCATTGGTATATATTTGTACTACTGTTCTTTGTTAATATATTTTTTTAACTCATTTCGTCTCTTGTGTCTTTATTCTGGTCCCTAACCAGGCCACAACAAAAAGAAAAGAAGCCCCCTAGAGACAAAGGGCCGATAACCCATTACGTTGGAACGCTTGAAACAAGGGCGGTAACTCCTCTCTTCTTAAATATCTAACAGGATTCACAAGAAGGACAATTCAAGAATATTGGTGATAAATACGAACAATCCAGGTTGGATTTTTCTTGATATGACCATTGGATAGTTTTTTGTCGTTCCGACATCTTATGAACTATGACTTTTACTTTAACTAGAAAAAACACAAACAAAACACACTAAAAAAACATAAAGCCCTCCGAGTGGTAAAAAATGTTTTGAATGATATTGGCTGAGGGTGGTGGGAGGTAAAAAATAAATGTCAGATGGTTTTTAGCATACGTAAAATCATCAAATTTATTAAAGGAGTAAAAAAAAAAAAAAGACCACGCGCCTCTAAATATAATATATGTAATATATTATAGTCTGCTGGACTATCTCATTAACTACTTCACTTTGTGAGCCGACTAAACTTTTGATAAGGTAGACTAATTTCAATATCTGAAAGAAAATATTCCGAATATATATATATATATATATATATATATATATATATATATATACCAACCCATCCGTACAAGTAGGATGTGACACAAGGCCAATTTCTTAAGCGGAGTTCAACAGGTTTGAATTCAGAGTTTTCCTTCTCCTAGATGGGTTGCTTAACCAAGGTTAAAGAGCCCAGTCTGTCCTAGTATTTATCCATAGCTTGTGGGAGAGTAGTATTCATACCAATCTGAAGAGTATTAGCGCTAAGTGAAATGCACTTATAACATCCAGGATGTGATCTCGGGGCGACGAGACTTTAACCATTACACCATACGCTTCCATATTCCGAATATAACAGATCTTATGAGTGTAGGGGGGGGGGCGAGACAACTATTTCTTCTCTACAAGTGCAAGCACCTGAATTTTAGATATGTAAAAACTTTGAAATATAAATGGTTCTTTTGCAACTTTTGAATAAATATATACAAAAACATCTGCTGGTTTTACAATGTTTTGTAAGGTGAAAATAAATATGAAATTTAAAAAATAAAAAATAAATAGAAAAATAAAAACGAAAATCTAAAACTATCTAAAACTTATATGACGTACAGACTATGTAACGAACATACAGACAAACTCACATTCATTCGCCCACACATATATGTATATCTGTATATTCTATCAGACATGTTGACTTAGATATAACAGACTAAAATTTTTATTTAGTTCTTTTTTAAATAATGTTTTATTGTCTATCTATGCACGAGTAAGTTGTTATGAATGAATCAAAAGAGAATAAACAATTAATGACAAATTTAATTGTTGGTAAACTTTAAGTGACTAAATTGTATAAAAAATATATTACATATGTAATTTATTTTTAATACATTTTAAACAATTAATTCGACCAAAAAATCTTTTTAGAAAAAAAAAAAAAGTCTTAGAAATCAATAACAAAAACCCAAAAAACACTATGGAAAATATCTAATTAATAGATAAAATTCTAAGTTTCATATTACATATGTAATTTATTTTTAATACATTTTAAACAATTAAATTCGACCAAAAAATCTTTTTAGAAAAAAAAAAGTCTTAGAAATCAATAACAAAAAAAAAACAAAAACACTATTGAAAATATCTAATTAATAGATAAAATTCTAAGTTTCATATTAAATATATATTTATTTTTAATACATTTTAAACAATTAAATTTGACCAAAAATCTTAAAAGAAAAAAAAAAGAATAAGTCAATGAGATTGATTTCCCTTTTTTTGTTTTGTTTGAAAAGAAACAGGAAGTAAATCGTCTGCCATTATCGAATTGCCGTAAATGATAACCCTTTTTTTCCCCAAATTGTTCAAATCATAAGGACTGCATGTTTTAACATGAAAATATCATAAAATGTTTATTTAGTAACAATTGACTTCATTATATTAAATGAAAAAGTCTAAAAGAAAGCACTTGTTGCTTGAAACTACCTTATATACATTCGTAAATACATATAAGTTGTAAGATGGTCCTTATTAAGAATATAGGAACTAGAGTCATATTAAATGAAACAAGTCTAAAAGAAACACTTGTTGCTTGAAACTACCTCATATACACATCTAAATATATATAGATTGTAAGATGATCCTCATTAAAAATATAGGAACTAAAGTCATATTAAATGAACCAAGTAAAAAAAAAACACTTGTTGCTTGAAAACTACCTCATATACACATCTAAATATATATAGATTGTAAGATGATCCTCATTAAAAAATATAGGAACTAAAGTCATATTAAATGAACCAAGTAAAAAAAAAAAACACTTGTTGCTTGAAACTACCTCATATACACATCTAAATATATATAGATTGTAAGATGATCCTCATTAAAAATATAGGAACTAAAGTCATATTAAATGAACCAAGTAAAAAAAAAACACTTGTTGCTTGAAACTACCTCATATACACATCTAAACACATATAGATTGTAAGATGATCCTTATTAAAAATATAGGAACTAAAGTCATATTAAATGAACCAAGTAAAAAAAAAAACTTGTTGCTTGAAACTACCTTATATACACATCTAAACACATATAGATTGTAAGATGATCCTTATTAAAAATATAGGAACTAAAGTCATATTAAATGAACCAAGTAAAAAAAAAAACACTTGTTGCTTGAAACTACCTCATATACACATCTAAACACATATAGATTGTAAGATGATCCTTATTAAAAAATATAGGAACTAAAGTCATATTAAATGAACCAAGTAAAAAAAAAACACTTGTTGATTGAAACTACCTCATATACACATCTAAATACATATAGATTGTAAGATGATCCTTATTAAAAATATAGGAACTAAAGTCATATTAAATGAACCAAGTAAAAAAAAACACTTGTTGATTGAAACTACCTCATATACACATCTAAATACATATAAGTTGTAAGATGGTCCTTATTAAGAATATAGGAACTAGAGTCATATTAAATGAACCAAGTAAAAAAAAACACTTGTTGCTTGAAACGTCCTTATATACACTCCTAAATACATATAGGTTGTAAGATGGTCTTTATTAGAAATATAGGAACTAAAGTCATATATAATGAAACACGTAAAAAATCACTTGTTTCTTGAAACTACCTTATATACATTCGTAAATCCAGACAGCTTGGAAGACGGTCTTCTTTCGAAATATAGGAACTAGAGTTATATATAGTGAAACACGTAAAAAATCAGTTGTTGCTTGAAACTTTCTTATATACACACGTAAAAACATACAGGTTGTAAGATGGTCTTTATTAAAAGTACTAGCAAATATATGCACCCTTCGGGTGCAAGTATTTAGGTTTTGATGTAATAAAATATTGTATCAAATTAGAAACTATTTAGAAAATGATAAACTGAGGGGGTATAATCGAAAAATAGAACAGCTTTAAATCTAACTCTTCCATCATTTTCCGTCACTCCCGTCTTTCATTGTTCCTAATTTATCTATTTAGTTAGATTATAAAGTATTTAATAAAATTACAGTTCTTTCGTCTTGTTTATGGATTTCTTTTAAGATTTATCCTCGAGATTTTTGCTCAGATTCGTTGAGAGAAAACCAAACAATTAGAAATCAATAATACTAAGCATATATTTATTAAAATCAAATTCTTAATATCAATATTCAAATTAGCCTTGTCGTTCACACTGTAAACCGCTATTCTGTTGAATATATAAATATACCTGTGTGTTGTTAATATGTAGATTAATCCAAAAGTATTAATAATGTATCATAATTTTATCAATAATTGAGGTTTAAATAAAAATAAATTCATGGTGAATGTGACGTCAATAACTAAGGGAATTGTGACTTGAGTAGTGATTTGGTTTCGGTTACAGACAGACAAACACACAATCTCCATTATAATAAGATAGGAACTAGAATCATATATAATGAAACAAGTTTTAAACAAGCACTTTTTGATTGAAGCTTCCTGATATAGACTCCTAAATACATATAGCTTTTAAGATGGTTCTTATTAAATGAACTAAGTTAAAATAAAAAAAAAAACACTTGCTGCTAGAGACGTCGTTATATACACTCATAAATACATGCAGCTTGTAAGATGTCTTTTATTAGAAATAAAGGAACTGGAGTCATATATAATGAAACACGTAAAAAAGACACTCCGAGATAGAGTGGAACTGGGAGCAATGGTGATGAAGGAGTGCTCCACATTCCCCAAACCTCCAAAACAGATAGAGTTTAAAGTGATTCCCAGTACATATAGACCCTCAGCCACTGCCTTCTAGCACCCATATGATAAAAAGGGTTGGGGCTTGCCATAAGGGCAATAGGGTTGGGGCAATCATATAGGTGCTAGGGCTGGACATGAACAGCCGATTGATCGGAGGGGACATCTCCGACTGCCCGTCTAGCCTAAGTAAGGTTCTAAGTGGAGTGTTGCAGGCCATGGACTGCTCATCCACCAAGACCCCGTCCTTAAGCAACACGGGACACCACGCATGGCCAACAGGTGGCCCATTTGGAGGAGTCTTACCCCTCTGCAGAGGTGCAGTTGGTGCATTCTAACGCCCCAGCCGACAGGGTGGAAAGATAACAGGAGACAAAAACAAAAAAAGCAATAACAATAAACAAAACAAAGAAAGCATCATTTCACGTTGGTTAATATTAGTGCTACATCAGAGTAAATTAATGTGTATTGCGCTTATCATGTCCTTCCACGTTTAAAATGAAGGTTTATTTGGACTATTGTCCTCATCTTTATTGTTATCTACACTATTTCTCTGAATTTTTGGGATGAGATTTGATCATTAGTATTTTTTGTATTATTCGAACTATTGCCCTCATCTTTATTGTTATCTACACTATTTCTCTGAATTTTTGAGATGAAACTTGATAATTAGTATTATTTGTATTATTCGAACTATTGTCCTCATCTTTATTGTTATCTACACTATTTCTCTGAATTTTTGGGATGAGACTTGATAATTAGTATTATTTGTATTATTCGAACTATTGCCCTCATCTTTATTGTTATCTACAGTATTTCTCTGAATTTTGGGGATGAGACTTGATAATAGGTATTATTTGTATTATTCGAACTATTGCTCTCATCTTTATTGTTATCTACAGTATTTCTCTGAATTTTGGGGATGAGACTTGATAATAGGTATTATTTGTATTATTCGAACTATTGGCCTCATCTTTATTGTTATCTACAGTATTTCTCTGAATTTTTGCGATGAGACTTGATAATAGGTATTATTTGTATTATTCGAACTATTGCTCTCATCTTTATTGTTATCTACAGTATTTCTCTGAATTTTTAGTTTTGTATGTTGTAGCATTTGACTGCACCAAAAAAAAAAACAGTAGTTTTACGCCTCTTGTTTCTCGCTTTTTATTGAGATACTTGCTCGTGGATGCAAATCACCCATGGTCATAAAAGGGTTTGTACCTCTTGCGACGAAATTGGAAATGGCGGCCGAGATGGAACAAATTAAACATCTTGTGGCTCTTATCATGGGTAGGATTGAACCTCTCGGTTTTACTTCAGTACGTGAGCGAAGTTCTATTTCAAATTAGCAAAAGCAGTAACGAGTTCAAATATTGCAACAAGCCTACAGGCAAGATTGTCTGAGGAGTAGACTATCTAGCAATAGTTGCAGCGTTTTAAATCGAGAAGAGCATTCATCAATGAGGATTCCAAATCTTCCACAGATAATCTTCCACTTCAGTGATCACATTGGCAAAGCAGCTGCTCCTTTTCCCAGTTTTTAACCTCCGCAGGGCATGTTGTTCCCAAAGCTGAAATCAATTTAGAAATGTTGATTTGCAGACATGATAGAGATGATATAAGAAAATGCACACGCTAGCTTGAATGCAACTTTTTCTTTGTTTGTTTGTTTCTTTCTTTTTCTTTTTTTTTTTTGGGGGGGGATTTTACGGCATGTCAACCCTTGTTGGGTTATTTCATGCCTAAAACGTTTTGTTCTATTCATTCTTGATGGGTGTTGACATTTTTTAATTTTCTAATTTTTTAAATTTTTTTTCCTAGGGCACTTTTTATCATTTGAAAAAGTTTTCCTGTCTAATAATAACTATATGTATATTTACCAATCCCTCCGCACGAGTAGGATATGACACAAGGTAAATTTCTTAAACTGAGTTTAACAGGTTTGAATCCAATATATATAACAGGTTTCCCTCTCCTAGACTGGTTGCCTAACCAAGGTTAAAGAGCTCAGTCTGCCCTACTATTTACCCATTGTTGCAGGAAGAGTAGTTGGATTCAAACCTTTCCAACGGCATTAGCGCTATGTGAAAAGGCAAACAGCCTTGTCTAGGATTTGAACTTGGGTCGACGAGTCCATTTCCTATGACTCTAACCATTACACTACGTGCCCCATAATAATCATATATAGTAATTTTTTGCACACAGTTATATGGTTTTAAGTAACTAATTATAATAATAATTAGTAAACAATTATAGTTTCAAGTAACTACTCTTAAAACAAATAATTGGCACATGTGTTTAATTTGCATTTGTGACAACATTTGAATGTTTGTAAAAAAATCTTTTTTTGACACACCTTATATATATATATATATATATATATATATATATATATATATATATATATATATATATGCAGGTATTATAAAAGACGACTCTCTTCTTTATGATATGTAGTTGTAGACGTTCAAGTCTTCTAATAGTTTGTCGTATATTGGGATCCAAATGGTGAAGAAATTGGCCCATATGTTTAACCCAAGCGCTTTCAACCATTTTCTCTGGTCTTCCTCAGTGGAATGTTTAATGCCGACCTTTTCAGCATATGTAACATTGACAGAATGGATAGCTTCCTCATAAAAGCACAATTGCGCTGGGCTCGTCATATTTTGCGAATGCATGATGACAGAATACCAAAGATTCTCATGTATAGTCAGCTTGACAGTGGTCAAAGAAACGTGGGTCGACCATTGCTCAGGTTTAAGGACAAGTTGAAAAGTAACCTCTCAGCTGAAAATATAGATCACGCTACTTTTGAGAGCACAATACTCGATCGTAAAACGTGGAGGACTTTGTGTTACAATGGTATAAAGAATTTTGCAGCATCGGAGGTCACCAAGCTGCGTCAAGCTAGAGAAAGGACTAGAGCATTGGCTAGTGTCCCAGCAATATATTCTAATAATCCACACTCTTGTTTCATCTGTGGACTTCTTTGCAAATCATTGGCAGAGCTGAAATGTCACCTGCGATTAACACACAATGTTAAATGAAAGAGGTTGTTGGAACCTCATACGTCGAAATCGACGGGAGAGTCCATCATATATATATATAAGGTGTGTCAAAAAAGAATCGAGATTTTTGTACTTTTTGATACACCTTGAATTCTGAAAAAATAACGTTCCATTCATTCTTCATTTCTATCTTAGTAAATATAGCGTTAAACTTGGTACTTTTTGACACACCTTGTGTAATAAAAAAAATAAAATGGAATGTTATTTTTTTTCAGAATACAAGGTGTGTCAAAAGTGCAAAGAATCTCGATACTTTTTGACACACCTTATATATATATATTATATATATATATATAATATATATATGTGTGTGTGTGTGTGTGTGTGTGTGTGTATCACGTACATTCAAAATCGTGTGCGCAAATACGCACCTGCATAACGCAGACACACTTATATATATATATACTTTTTGACACACCTCATATATATATTATATATATATATATATATATATATATATTATATATATATATATATTTATATATATATATATATATATATTATATGTATCACGTACATTCCAAATGTGTGCCCAAATACGCACCTGCATAACGCAGACACAACTTATATATATATTATATATAATATATATATATATATATACTTTTTGACACACCTCACACACACACACACACACACACACACACCACACACACATATATATATATATATATATATTATATCATCAACATTCGAAATCGTGTGCGCAAATACGCACCTGCATAACGCAGACACACTCATCAGCCCACAATATATTTTTATTTATTAAATACCATCTTTTATATTTATTAAATACCATCTTCTGTCGGTCTAAAAACCTATCTTTATTAAAATTATCTGTTTTACGCTCAATCTCTACTGTTAATCAAATCATTGAACGCGTCTAGTACTTTACCCGAGTCAATCATTTTTTTTTCTCTCGCTGAGACACGTCAAAGCCTCGTTTCCATTATATTCAACCAATCAACGCAAATATTAGTAATTACTAAGAAATTTCACTCTTTTTTTTTTTAGCGTTGAAGGCGAGAAAACGTTATTGTTGCAGTGGACGTGTTGGCAAATTTCAATTGAAAATCCTCAACAACGATCAAATATCATTGGCTATCAGTATATAATAGGGTAATCGAAGTCCAGGCAATAAAACTGGACATTAAGCAATTTATATGCGCCGATTGTCATCGACATCAAATATCAAATACTTTTAAAATCATTATTGATACATTATATGAACGAGACAGTAATGTTCGTTGTATAATTATAAAACGTCTTTTAGGCCATTATTATTATTTTCAGGTGTAGATACTTCAGTGCATGACTATATATATATATATATATATATATATATATATATATATATATATATAACTTTCAAAGAAAGAAAAACTTAACAAACAGCCATTATACTATGATAATTTATTTTGACTAGAAACTCAAAATGTTTCAAGTCTGTTGTTATATACCCAGACATGTTGCGAGTAATATAAACAATGTTCTTTTCATAGAGAGAGGAGAGAGGGGTAGCCAGAGCATCAGAGATATATCTAGATGTGATGCATAACTTGCATAACTTACTTGTTTTCTTCTGTGGCCATCTGTGATCGTCTAGCCTTCTTATTGATTAACCAAAAACGCCATGTTGCTTTTTAAAAGAAATTATTCTTAACTAACTAACAAATCGTGCACGCTGGTTAATCCAGCTAAGGCAAGAAACGTCTCTTTCACCCAACATCCTGCCTGAACTGAGAACCTAACTAGATTTCACGTGACTTCACGTGATTTGCGGTTTTCCCGCCTCTGGGGTCAATGTTCCCAAACGGTCTGTAACTTTCCATTTGGGCGCTTTGTACTTCCGCTACACAGTGTTGTCAACAATATATGCT
>CM042159.1:36132223-36139723 GCA_023376005.1 Doryteuthis pealeii | reverse complement strand
ACCTATCTGACCACACTTCTAGCCTAAGGGTCCATCTTTATGTTAAGTTTCTGACCGCCATCCTTGGCCAGTTGTAAAGGACTAAAGTAAGTAAGTAAGTCCTGAGCTATAGAATCCTTTGGTAAGTGAATAAGTCCTGAGTTATGGAATCTTACGTACTGTCAAAGGTCCAGTGATATAATCCTATGTTCCGTCGTCCACGAAGGTTCAAAGCAATGTGCGTAGGTATGACCAAGAACAGCCAGTATAAATAACAATATCAGCAGCAGAGTACTGCCAGTGATTGGCCAAGAATATGGTCACATGATTATCGCCGAGTCTATAGATAGAAGTGGACATCTGGCACACACCTTATATCACAAAAACGCCAACACTTTAAACTCACGCGTCGCCACCCATGGCCAACAGATGGGCACATTGGTGGGGTTGGGGGTGGGGGTCTTACCACTCCATCGATGTGCTGTCGGCTAATTCTACAGCCCAAGCCGATAGGGTTCTAATTGGCTTTTTCTAGGTATACTACGTGAGCAATCCCCCCCAAAATGGTTTCCAAAGTGATATGTATGTCTATTGGCTGCCTTGTTATGTTTGTTGTGTACGCGCTTGAGCATCCGCCCTGTCGGCTGGGGCGTTAGAATGCACCGACTGCACCTCTGCAGAGGGGTAAGACTCCCCCAATGGAGCCACCTGTTGGCCGTGGGTGGCGACCCGTGATGCTTAAGGATAGAGCCCATGTGGATGAGCAGTTCATGACATGCAATACTCCACTTTGGCCCTATCTTGGGCTAGACGGGCGGTCGGAGAGGCCCCCTCCGATCAATCGGCTGGTCACGTCAAGCCCTAGCACCTATATGATTTTCCCAACCCTATTGCCCTTATGGCAAGCCCCAACCCCTTTTTATCATATGGGTGCTAGAAGGCAGTGGCTGCGGGTCTACAAGTCCTGGGAATGACGTTAAACTCTATCTGATGGTGAGGTTCCAGTTTTGGAGGTTTGGGGAATGTGGAGCACCCCATTCATCACCATTGCTCCCTGGTCCACTCTGACCCGGAGTGGTAGTACCTGTTAGGGTCCCATCTATGGGTTAAATAGAAAAATGTATTGATAAAAATTGTATTATCCATTAAGAATTGATTTATTTCAAAACTTTATCGGCATTAAATGACCCACTGAGGGTGATATGCCGTAAAACAAAACAAACAAACAAGCAAACAAGCGCTTGAGCATGCTTCTGCTCGAGCCCCACTGCTACGCTCAGTCTTATCTGGGCAGTCATTTCTGATGGAGCTCCCAATTGACGCTACCACCATTGTAATGTTCGTACAGTTTTTTTCAGTTTTAGAACGCAAATTGCATTTGAAATTCATCGTCATAACGGAAGTACATGGGGAGTCGTGCATGGATGTCGAAAATGTCTGCAAGTACGGGGTTTGCAACAACGAAGAATTTCCAACGCTTCTTCAACGATATAGCGGCGAGCTTGTACAAAGACTGTCAATCCTAGCTGGGTTTTTCATAATTCTGTCCTTGTGACCTATAATTCTGTCCCCTGGCGAACGTGTTCGGTAAATATTACAAAATAGCGAGTTCGATCCTCCCAGGGGGTTCTATACTTGCAACCTTGTTTCCCAACCTACTTGTGGCGAACGAGTTTGATGAATGCCAATGTAGAGAATTATCTTCCTTTTGCCGGAAGAGTTATCTCCTCGCTGCGTTGCTGTTTGTTCCCACTAGGGGGATCTCTGGCAGTTAAGCACGGTCATTCAAACGCTGCTTCCTCTTTTAGCTACATCTCCGGAACGAGCACATGGGTTAGCCTACTGTCTACCCCGTTCTCGGCGGTGCTACGGCCCCCCTCTTAGTAAGTGATCTTTATGTACGGACGCTCCAGTCCTTTGATGTATGTATGTTTATGTACACTATCTTGTATTTTATGTATCGTTTCCATGTGCTGTTATCTATATAAAATGTTTTGTCTCACAAACGTGTCGGAGTTTGTTATGTTTCAACTGGTTATGACTTTGTTATAACTTTGAATCATACACCAACAACTGAATAGCGAGTTCGATCCTTTCTGGTTGCCCCATACTTACAACTTTGTGTCACATCCTACAAGAGGCGAACGATTTTGGTTTGTTTTGTTTTACGGCATATCAACCTCAGTGGGTCATTTAATGCCGATAAAGTTTTGAAATAAAACAATTCTTAATGGATAATTTTTTTAGAAATACATTTTTCTATTTAACCCATAGATGGGACCCTAACAGGTACTACCACTCCGGGTCAGAGTGGACCAGGGAGCAATGGTGATGAAGGGATGCTCCACATTCCCCAAACCTCCAAAATTGGAACCTCACCATCAGATAGAGTTTAACGTCATTCCCAGGACATGTAGACCCGCAGCCACCGCCTTCTAGCACACATATGATAAAAAGGGGTTGGGGCTTGCCATAAAGGCAATAGGGTTGGGAAAATCATATAGGTGCTAGGGCTTGACGTGACCAGCCGATTGATCGGAGGAGGCCTCTCCGACTGCCCGTCTAGCACAAGATAGGACCAAAGTAGAGTATTGCATGTCATGAACTGCTCATCCACCTGGACTCTATCCTTAAGCATCACGGGTCGCCACCCAACAGGTGGCCCCATTGGGGGAGTCTTACCCCTCTGCAGAGGTGCAGTCGGTGCATTCTAACGCCACAACCGACAGGGCGGAAGAGGCGAACGAGTTAAATAAATAACTACAACAAAATAGCGTGTTCGATCATCATTTTTCTCAAAGGCTAGTTCTTCTTTACCTGTCGCAATACAAAGATAAAAAATCCATTAGTTTAATTCAGGGGTCAACAAACTATGGCCCGCGATGGCATTTTATCAGGCCCACCGATGGTACTTAAATTTGTTTGTTAAAACGTACGGAACGCGAGACGTTCTGATACCATAAAATCTAAATATCATGTTAATCGTACTAAATCTTCATGGGCGTGACTATGTAATCAACCCAAGAATTTCGAAAGAAATTGACTGATAAACAGTTGAAAGCAATTCTCTCGATTGGATGTAGCAATTCCAAACCAAACATTGATGATATCTTGAAAGGCAAACTTCAGTTTTACAAATCTCACTAAACCTTTCTGTTAATGTTGCACTCTTTGATAATCTTTTGAAAATAAATATGTTGGTTAAATTCATTTTGTGCATCTTACGCCACTCATCCATGAATATAACATGGAAATAAAAATTTTGCTTTATATCTTTTTACCCAGAGCTTTTGTTCTGGCAAGGAAAAATTTACAAATTATAATGTGGCCCGCGTTCGTTATTTTTTCAATTATCCAGCCCACCTTGAAAAAGTCTGGTGATCCCTGGTTTAATTTATTGTCTTTTTTACCCCATAAGAATATACCAATAAGAAGCAGTCTGTCCCATACTTACGACCTTGTGTTACATCCTACTCATGGCGAATGGCTTGGGTGAATATTTACTTTGTTCTTTTTTCATGATTAAGAGAAACATTGTGATATATCCGTGTTAAGGGATATATTCTTGAAGTTGGTAGTTGGTATATTATCGCAGTAGTAATTTGTACATCGAATAGCAATCCGTCTGTCGTGGTGTCGTCTAGCGAGTAAAGTTATCTTGTGGGCATTAGGTCGCCGGCTATCGAGTAAGCGTAGGTCCAACACAGTGTCGACTATCTATACATGACACTGTCCAATCAGATT
The DNA here is from genome assembly GCA_023376005.1 of Doryteuthis pealeii. Taxonomy (NCBI): domain Eukaryota; kingdom Metazoa; phylum Mollusca; class Cephalopoda; order Myopsida; family Loliginidae; genus Doryteuthis; species Doryteuthis pealeii. Next base: position 36,136,000 of record CM042159.1, on the reverse strand, counting down.
ATAGTAAGGGGGTACCAAGGTATTTACATATTCATTATATCACATTGTTTTTCAGAACATAGAAACCAAGTAAGAATATCTCATGTTATCCCATTCATTTATTTTCTTTTTTAACCCGTAAAAATTGTACCCCATACTTGCGACCTTGTGTCACATTCTACTCGAAGAGTACGGGTTGGGCAAATATTTACTTTTTTCTTTCGTTGTAATTAAGAGAAACATTGATTGTTTTTTTTCCGAACATAGAAACCGATAAAAAATATCTCATGTTATAACATTCATTTATTTTATTTTTTTTAACCCGTAAAAATTGTACCCCATACTTGCAACTTTGTATTATATCCTACTCGAGGGGTACGGGTTGGGCAGATATTTACTTTGTTCTTTCGTTGTGATTAAGATTGATTGTTTTTGTTTTTTTTACAAATATAGGAACCGATCAAAAATATCTCACGTTATCCCACTCATTTATTTCATTTTTCTTTTCATTTTTTTTCATTTTTTAACCCATAAAAATATAAGAATATAAAACTGTGAGACCCATACATGCGACTTTGTGTCACATTCGACCCGTGGTGAACGGGTTGGGTAAATTTCTACTTTGTTCTTTCGTTGTGATTAAGAGAAATATTGATTGTTTTTGACGAACATAGAAACCGAGTAAAAATATCTCATGTTATCTCATCCAAAAATAAATAATAAAACAGTATCACTTGAAGAACATTGCTGTTGCGTAATTTGTTAAATTGTTATAAAAGCCTGTAATTTACGCATGCGTAGAACATGTATCCTGTCATTCCAGACCGAACGCAATCACCTAATGTAACAATGTCTGACAATTTGATAGGAATAAAATAAAGAAATCGTTATCTTCCACGGTTTCTGTTCATTACAAAAAAAGGAAAGAAAGAAAAAGAATTTCTAGTTATTATAATTATCTTTAACTTGTACTCATGTAATTTACTTTAAATATTTCACTCTTTGAATGAAAATGAACGAAAAAGTGTCAGGAAAGAATATATTTAAAAAGTGATAGCATCACAAAAAGTATGTGATTTTGTTAATATTATGTAAAGATTAGAATAAAACGTATGATAAATGTTTTACCGGCCGTTCCTACAGTGGAGAATATACACCTGTTCTCACTATAAATAGTGAACACCGAGTGAAAAGGTTGTACTGTTACCGTTTAACGCAAGCTAGCCGTTCCTGTACCATTATTGTAAATACAGTTGTCTTATTTACCCTACCTCGACTTGACTTCTTTTTACTGTTGGATTAACATCACAACAATAAATATGATACGATTATAGAACGGATAGTATTACAAGGTGTATCTGAAACGTCATGAGACTGCTGTCACAAACAATTCATTTTAAAATTCAAAAACTAAATGTTTTCTCCTCGAAAGTAGTCTCCTCTTTGAATCTAATGCTATTTTTTACTACCACTTCGGGTCAGAGTGGAACTGAGAGTAATGGTATCTGGCAATATGTCTATTTTTTTCTCAACTCCAAACTAGATCGTAAGCAGCCCCCAGCAGATAATGAACACCTATATAACTAACCATATACCCTTTCCCTCTTCCATTTCTCATCGCTCATGCAAACATAGTAGCTCCACCTCTACTACCCTCGCAACCCCCGCCCGAAGATTTAGAAATGTATTCTAGGCAATTCCTTCAGTGATAAGCATGTTTTTGCTCATTTCTGAAGATGCTGTAATCATGCAGTTGAAATAAATTATTACAATGAAACAAATTTAAAGTTTTTTCCTTAATCTATTCTACACATACACACACACACACACACACATATTATATATACAATTTATATATAATACGTATATATACATATATATATTATATATATATATATATATATATATATATATATATAAAGGGATATATATATATATATATACTACACTTGGCCGGAATAATACAAAGCCTTTTTTTTACGTGGGGGTTTGCATGGGGCATTCAGTGAGAATACAACCCTCAAGTCAGTACTAATTGATCTCCAAGACTAAGCTTTTAATAACATAGCCCCTCTACCAAGTTGACACCGGGTAGTCGCTTCTAATATATATATATATATAGCTTTCAAATAATAATATTATATTGATACAGTCTGTATGTGCCTGAAAATTGTGACCCGTGCTAAATGTCAGGTTAATATAAAACTACTGCTTTGTATCTGAGGTGGTTGCATATTCCCAGCTATATATATATATATATATATATAATAAATAAGTAATCCACAGACACGTGTTTCAAGGTTTCACCTTTCATCAGTGCGGCTATACCGTAACAGCTACCTCTGGCCGGGTTCGAGAGCCGAATGAAATTTCGTTCGCCAAACCTTTAACCCGTAACCATTTCTAAGCGGAAATGAAATTCACTAGAGTCCTCAAACGTTTGTAAACAAACGCGAGGGTTAGCTAGACGCCATAACGGTAAATCTGCAATTAAGTCCCTATTCAGAGAACTCAACCATTACTGGGAGTATATATATAATAAATAAGTAAATCCACAGACCACGTGTTTCAAGGTTTCACCTTTCATCAGTGTGGCTATACCGTAACAGCTACCTATGGCCTGGTTCGAGGACCCGAATGAACTTTCCTTCGCATATATATATATATATATTATTATATATATTATATATATATAACTAAAATTGCCATGAACAGGTACTTTGAAAAAAAAAATATTTCAGAACCTTTCTCTAGAATAGTTCACCACAGTATGATGTGACCCAAGTTCACAGAATAGGGGCTCCAGAGAGAATCAAACTTGCTTTACATCATAGTGATGGATCTGTGAGAACTAGCTTGCTAACATATTTACCCCCCGCCAAAGAGTCACTTTTAACAGTACTAGTTATATTTAAAATTTTATTAACAGATTATAAAATTTTATTTAACAGATTTTCAGATTAGGTAACTAGAGTAATATAATAATGAAGAACTATTTATTCAAGAAAGTAGGTGAAGTGGCTTATTGTCAATATCAGCAGGACATCGAGGGAGTCTATCCTCATTTCACTAGAGCTAATACCAGTTAAATTACTGGTCGATTTTGAAACCTTCACAAATCCAGCATCTCTAATGCTCGATTTCTAATTATGTCCTATAATATTGGAAATCTGAACCTTCTTTCTTAGTATAGTCAAATTTTGCACGTATTAGGATCATTGCCTTTTTTAAATTTTATCATAGAAGTATATATATATATATATATATATATATAAGAAGTAAACAAACAAACAACGTGTTTGATATGGCTTTTTAGCCGACAATATTTGGAGAATTCAATTAAGCACATATTATCCAATATTCACACACACACACACACACACACACACACACATATATATATTATATATGTGTGTGTGTGTGTGTGTGTGTGCGTGTGTTGTGTGTGTGTGTCTTAAAGAAAAGGGAAATGAGTTATTAATACTATTAAAGACTGTTCAGAAAAAACACGGTGAAAAATGTTTTCGATACACGGACAACGCCGGGTAGCCGCTTCTAGTACACACACACACACACACACACACACACACACCACACACACACACTATATATATATATATATATATATATATATATATATATATATATAAATAAAATATATAAGGTATAACATATCTATTTATTTGATGGCATAGAACAGTCACTCTCCTAATACTACTGCAATTTGGCGCACCATTCCAGTGAAAGCTGAAGCGGTGACCATCCCTGGCTATATATATATATATTATATATATATAT
>CM042159.1:36114723-36127223 GCA_023376005.1 Doryteuthis pealeii | reverse complement strand
CACCTTAACCCAAGGTTTTTTCAGTGCAACCTGAAGTCAGCAATGAAAAATTCATCAGCTTCACGTAAATAAGATTGACGAAAGGTGAAACAAAAGTGAGGATAGATATTTCTTCAGATCGATAATGCAAAAATACTGTCACTGATGATTGTAAAAAAAGATGATAACCTTCTCCACTTGATTCATAATACATTTACCCAAGTGTGTCACAAGGGACATGGGGCATGATTGTTTTAAGTGAATAAGATTGATGAAAGGTGAAACAAAGTGAGGATAGATATTTCTTCAGATCGATAATGCAAAAAATACTGTCACTGATGATTTGTAAAAACGATGATAACCTTCTCCACTTGATTCAGAATACATTTACCCAAGTGTGTCACAAGGACATGGGGTATGATTGTTTTAAGTGAATAAGATTGACGAAAGGTGAAACAAAGTGAGGATAGATATTTCTTCAGATCGATAATGCAAAAATACTGTCACTGATGATTGTAAAAACGATGACAACCTTCTCCACTTGATTCATATTACATTTACCCAAGTGTTTACCAATTGGGTTATCTGCCCCTATTAGTTCCTGGAATCAGACGCCAGGGGCAGACCCCTAAAATTCCACAGAACAGATACGGCAGGCACTAGGAGAAGACCATTGTCGGCACCCGTGAGAAACACGTCAGCCACGACATGCAGACATAACAGAACCCCAACGACCTTACCGGACAACAGAACCACAGCGACCTTACCGGACAACTTCGAGACATTGCTAAGACCAATACAACTAAGATAAGTGTACTACTTAAAACTCTTTGTATTACCTAAAAATATATCCCCACCAGGAGAAATGTTACGTTGCAATACTCACGGTACTAAAACGATATATGCACCGTAGTCCCTTTTTTCTTTCTTGGTACTAAAACTCCGATAAAAAATCATAACCCGAGAAACATGTCGTCACAACTCCCAGCCTTTATTAACGTGCTCGTCTAGTAGCTTCTACCAGGGAGGAAGGGAGGCAGAGAGAACGAGAGAGAACACTACTAGATTACTGGGCTCTCATGGGGGACCCAATGTCAGGTCCGTACCCTACGACATCCGCAGGCAAAAAGAGGACGAACCCTTTCTTTCTTTCTTCCCCACGTCACCACGTGACTTCCGGTCAACACCCCGACTTCCGGTCAACACCCGACTTCCGCTTGCCCTCAATTCTTCGTTCGGGGTCACGCTACGGTCAAAAACCATCGCTCTCCTCTTTTGGGTCATCACTATTTTTTAAGCCTTTGTTATTTATTCCTCCTCCTTCCATTAGCAGTTCTAGCTCACACAAGTCATATTGCAACACTCCTCCCTTACCATCATTCTAAAATTTTTACCCGTAAAAATTTTCAAAAGTATCTCTTTTTTTTTCAAGAATATGCGTAATTATTCATTAGATTTTTTTTTTCCCTTCTATCCGATATAGACCTTCCTCTCTCCGATAGAGCCACACGAGCATTCAATTTTACAATAATACAAAAAACACATACATATATAAAGTAAAAAGAACATTTACAAAATCATTAATGCAGGTGATATTCTCCTCTTTGTTCCACAATTGTGCTCTGACCTTCCTTACTCATTTGTTCATTTTTTTTTCTTTCTTTTTTTTTTTTTTTCATTTTTTTTTAGGAAATACTCTCTCCAATTTGAATTTAAAAAAAGAAATTACTCATTCATTTTTTTCATTCTTATCAATTGCAGACCTATACTGATTTATAGCTTTTTTTCAAGCAACGGCGTTATCGTCGCCTTCTTCAGCTGGTCAATAATTGTTTCTCTATTATTCCTTTTCTTTTGTATCTATTCATTTTAATCCCTTTCAGTTTTTTCATTTATTTATCTTTTTTTTTTCGTCATTATTCCATCTCATATTCCGTGTAATTCGTATTTTTTTACTCATTTTTCTCATCCTTTTTCCTTTCTTTTTTTTTTTTTTTTTTCATTCATCTATCTCTAATTTATTTCCGAGCGCCAAAACTAGGTTTTTCTGGAAGGTATCTGCTGTGTGAACAAACACTTGAACCACAGGCCTTTAAAGCTATCTTCATAGTCGCTGTCTGGTGGAGTATCATGTTTCCTTGTGGCAGCACTGGTTGACCCGGGTGAGCTCGCTGCTACTACCATAATCATTTGTACTCCCAGCGTTTTTAATGCTTTCTTCCATTGCAACTCTAAGCATAGCTATTTTCCTTTCCATTAGGGGAACATATTCTTTTATTTCTCTGTAGTCACTATCTGACGGTGTGGTATTTACTTTAGCCCTTACTGTTTTAGGGGAATCTTTCGTGATGCTATTCACTGTTGGAGTTATTTTGTGGTTTTCCATTTTAGCCATTTCTCCAAAATTATTTTTATTATTATTAACGTCCACCTGTCTGTTCAATTTCTCTTTCTTTTTCTTTTTTCTATTGGGACATAGTTGTTCATTGTTCCTATCACCTTCACCCGTGTGATTTGTACCCTCGGTATCCACATCACTATGTGAAGTATTAGTGTCCTTATCGGACTTTTCTCTCTTAATAGCTGTATATTTATCCTTATTTTCTGAGATATGTTCAGAGGTCGTAGAATGGACTTGTGTACCCTCCTTAGTTTTGCCATTCATATTAGACAAAGCGTGGTGCTGATTTTTGAGGGCTATCCCATGCTTGTCTCTATTTTTAATTTGTTCGGATGTGCTTTTAGGGGTAGGTGCCATCCACTTTTTATTAATTTTTACGGGACAATTTCTAATGAGGTGATACTTGCTATTACACCCCCAACAACGTCCAGTCTGGTCTCTATTACCTATCTGAGGATGCACATTGCAATTTCCTCACTGTAGGTACGTTTCTACTCCGCTTGTTAAATTTTTTCCTATTGTTACTTGTTCTTAATCTATCCTCTAAAGTGTTCTTTGATAGGCCCTATCCAACCCCTTTTCAACACTTTTTAAAGCACTCGTTACAGAATTTAATGCATCAACCAAGCCTGCGGTGAGATTCTGCAAAAACTCTTTAATAGTCTGAGACTCCATTTCGCATAAACAATTTCAGTCACAGAATAATAGAAGACTTATACTAATATTAATGATATCAATAACTAGTGAAGAGAAAAAAAATACACAACCGTAGAACAAGAGAAAAAAAAAATTATCACCTACCTTGTCACTTCTACGTATATTTTTCTTTTTTTTTTTTTTTTTAAAGTTCTTTTTTTCTTGTAAAGTTCATTAATCCCGTCTTTTTCTTTTTTTTTTTTTTTAAAATCACACGTGGACGTATATTTTTTTCTACACGTGGGTTTCTCCTTCTTTTATAAGTCCTTTTCTTCTTCTTTAATTGTTAGTTGCTGTTGTTTTTTTTTTCTCGTCCTTTTTTTTTCTTCTTTAAATCTTTTTGTTTTCTTCACACGTGGGTCTTTTTTTTTCTTTTTTTTTTTTAAGTTCTCAATTGTTTGTTGACTCGTTGTTGCCGTTCATCTCCTTTAATAAGATTTTAAAAGGTTGCTCCCTTTTCTTTTTTCAAGGTGGGTCTTTTTCTTTGTTTTTCTTTTTTTTTTTAAGCCCTTTTTTCTCCTCAAATGCTCGCTGTTGTTGCTCTTTCTTTTTTCTTTTACTTCTGTTTTTTTTTTCTTTTCTTTCTCTCTCGTTTCTCAACAAGTCACTCCCTTTTTTTTTTTCGTCACACGTGGGTCCTTTTTTCTTTGTTTGTTTGACTCGCTCTTTCTTTCGTTTACGTTAGTTTCTGTTACAATTACGGCCGATGTCTTTTCTTTTTTTCGTATCCCCTCGTTGTGTCGTGGTTAACTGGTTCCTTATGAGTCCGTGTTTGAACTCCGAGGTCAACGGGCACCAAAACGATATATGTTACGTTGCAATACTCACGGTACTAAAACGATATATGCACCGTCCCCTTTTTTCTTTCTTGGTACTAAAACTCCGATAAAAAAATCATAACCGAGAAAACATGTCGTCACAACTCCCAGCCTTTATATAAACGTGCTCGTCTAGTGGCTTCTACCAGGGAGGAAGGGAGGCAGAGAGAACGAGAGAGAGAGACACTACTAGATTACTGGGCTCTCATGGGGGACCCAATGTCAGGTCCGTACCCTACGACATCCGCAGGCAAAAAAGAGGATGAACTCTTTCTTTCTTCCCCCACGTCACCGTGACTTCCGGTCAACACCCGACAACACCGACTTCCGCTGGCCCCTCAATTCTTCGTTCGGGTCACGCTACGGTCAAAACCATCGCTCTCCTCTTTTGGGTCATCACTATTTTTTAAGCCTTTGTTATTTATTCCTCCTCCTTCCATTAGCAGTTCTAGCTCACACAAGTCATATTGCAACAGAAATCCTCTGGCAACTTTTAAAGACATTTACACAATTGTATACTCTAACACAAACATTAATACCTAACCCAATAAACTGTTAACCCAATATATAAACTCTATAAATTGCCTTGTACCTTTCCTTCATAACAACAGTCTTAATAGTTCTACTTGTTTAGCTGTTATTTCTGTTACTACTCGACTCTAGCATGGAAGAAGCCTTTTATCACACTTTTCATTTCCTACTTCAATGTGCCAAGAACGGCATCGGGGTCAATTCAGATAAGGGACCATATGACCTTTAGGCACCCCTTTTGCAATTTTGACTTGTGGGGACACTTTTCTCATTTACACCGTAAAAATCCTGTTGTTTATTAGGAGTTAGGGTTAGGGGTTAGGGTTAAGGTAATAGGTTAGGGGTTAGTTTTATAATTAGAAAATACTCTAAAAATCGTCTGTTAACAATCAACCGGATTTTGACGGTGTAAATGGAAAAAATGTCCCCACGAATCGAAATCGCAAAAGGGGAGCCTTAAGGTCATATGGTCCCAGATAAGTTCCAGTTCTGTCAGGATGTGGTGCAGTTTGGAGGCCTCCAGATAACACCTTCCGGGGTGACCCCTTCTGAGTCTGTGATAGAAGCAATACTAAACTTTCTAGCCCTAAGGACAATCACCGATGCCAGCTCATGGTGGTGCAGCAATAAAGTAGGTCAGACACTTTATCTTATCAGATAGATCATATTTCCATATGATCGATAATCTGTCATTCCATGTCTTTTCTATGCCTATATTGATATCGCTTTCTGTAGATGGGATACTATTACCTGGGTATGTGAATCGGTTTACTAATCTCATCCATCCCCTGAGCTTTGGTTCATGGATGGTGTTACGATTTTACGGGCCATCCCTTATGCTCCAAGCAAGAGCGCCTGTCTAGTAGAAATCCTTGGTAAAGAATACTTTGGTTGTTCCTTGGTGCTCCTCAGTATTGCAAGTCCTTCGTCAATGATTGCAAATGGATGTCTCTCAGTATCAGTGATTAAGTAGTCAACCAGCCACGCATTAGGGCTGTTGATTAGCTGAGGTTTAAACCACGAGACCTTGTCCAGTCTAGAAATTTAAGTGGTGCATTGTAGCACACCTTATATATATATCAAAATATTTGGAGGCGCGTGGTCTAATGGTAAGAGTCATAGAAAATGGACTCGTCGACACAAGTTCAATTCCTGGACGAAGCTGCTTGCATTTCACATCGCGCTGATACCCTTGGGAAGGGTATGAATCCAATTCTCCCTCCAGCTATGGGCAAATAGCAGGGCAGACTGGGCACTTTAACCATGGCTTGGTAACCAGTCTAGGAGAAGGAAAACTCTGCATTCAAATCTGTTGGTTAGAAAATTCAGAAAATTGACCTTGTGTTACATCCTACTCGTGCGGAGGGGTTGATATATATATATATATATATATATATATATATATATATATATATATATATATATATATATATATATATATATATATATATATATATATATATATATATATATATATATATATATATATACTAGCAAATATATGCACCCTCCGGGTGCAAGTATTTAAGTTTTAATATAATAAAATTATCATGTTAAATTAAGAAAGGCTAATGAAACTGAATAAGAATTCAGATAAAATATTTGGAACAGAGGGGTATAATCGGAAAATAGAACAACTTTGAAACTAACTGTTCCACCATTTTCCCTTACTCCCGTCTTTCAGTGGTAAATTTCCCTAATTTAACTATTTAGTTAAATAGGAAGAAAATAATAAAATTTACAATTATTTCTTTATGTTAATAGATTTCTATTAAGATTTATCCCCGAGATTTTTGCTCATATTTATTAAGATAAAACCAAACAATTAGAAATCAATAATACTAAGCAATATATTTATTAAAATCAAATTTTTAAAGATCAATATGCAAATTAGACTTCCCATTCACACTGTAAACCGCTATTTCGTTGAATATATAAATATAATTGCATGTTATTAATATGTAGATATTGTTAACAGTCTTAATGATGTAAAACAATTTTACTAATAATTGAGGTTTAAATAAAAAATAAAATCATGGAGAATGTGTGTAAATAACAAACGGAAATGTGACTTGTATAGTAATATAGTTTCGGTTACAGACAGACAAACCCACAATCACCATTATATATACTAGCAAATATATGCACCCTCCGGGTGCAAGTATTTAAGTTTAAATGTAATAAAATATTAAATTAAATCAGAAAGGCTAATGAAACTAATTAAGAATTCAAATAAAAAGATTTGAAACGGAGGGGGTATAATCGGAAAATAGAACAACTGAAACTTACTCTTTCATCACTTCCGTTTTTCAATGCTAAATTTTCCTAATTTAACTATTTAGTTAAAACAGGAAGTAAAGAATAAAATTACAGTTATTTCTTCTTGTTAATAAATTTCTTTTAGGATTTATTGAAGAGATTTTTACTCATATTCATTAAGATAAAACCAAACAATTAGAAATCAATAATACCAAGCACATTTTTATTAAAATCAGTTTTTTAATTATCAATATGCAAATTAGCTTTACGTTTACACTGAAAACTGGTATTTTGTTGTATATATAAATACAATTGCATGTTATTAGTATTTAGGTAAGGCCAACAGTATTAATAATGTCAAACGGTTTTATTATTAATTGCGGTTTCTTTCTTTCTTTCACCCGTTATCATTTTGTACTTTTAGCTCATCAATTATAAACACAATCATATATATATATATATATATATATATATATATATATATATATATATATATATATATATATATATATATATATATATATATATATATATATATATATATATATATATAAGTATTAATCTGTCTGTCTCACTCTCTCTCTCTATCTTTTCTGTGTGTGTGTTGTCTGTCTGTCTGTCTAATGTCTCTGTCTGGCTGTCTCTGTCTGTCTGTCTATGTGTTGTTGTGGTGGTGTGTGTGTGGTCTGTCGTCTGTCTCTCTGTCTCTGTGTCTGTCTGTCTGTCTCTGTCTATGCTGTCTCTGTCTGGCTGTCTCTGTCTGGCTGTCTGTCCTCTCTCTGTGTGTTTGTGTGTGTGTGTGTGTCGTTGTGTGTGGTGTCTGTCTGTCTGTCTGTCTCTTGTCTCTGTCTCTGTCTCTCTGTCTCTGTCTCTGTTGTCTGTCTGTCTTGTCTCATTCTCTCTCGCGTCTCTCTCCCTCTCTCTCTTCTGCCCTCTCTGTCTCTATCTCTGTGTTGTCTATCTGTCTATCTCTTCTCTCTATCTACTATCTCTCTCTCTCCTCGCTCTCTCTCTCTCTCTATATAAATATATAATATATTATATAATATATATATATTATATATATAACGAGTCTCTTCTTCCTATTATATACCCGATGTATGATGTTATGATGTAGTGTATATATGGCTATACAACAATAACATCTATTGAAAACCGAATTCACTAGTGATGATCTGTCGTTAGCTTTACCCGTTTGCCTTTAGAAACACCGAGGTGCCCCCCTACTCTTATCCGTAAAAGTGTTTGATTTCCTCATTTGAATAAAGTGTTCCGTTTCAAAGTTGCTTCATATTTGGACATCTATAGATTTTGCTTAATAGCAAAGGTTTTTTCCTATGAATATTAAAAACGAAACTTTTGGAAAACCGTCGACATTTCCAAAGATTATGATTGTGTTTATTAATTGATGAGCTAAAAGTACAAAATGATAACGGGTGAAAGAAAGAAAAAAGAAAGAAAGAAAGGAAAGAAAAGAAAGAAAAAAAAAGAAAGAAAAGGAAAGAAAAAAAAAGAAATAAAGTAATTATTTAGAAAGAAAATAATATAGAAAGAAAGAAACAAGAGAGGAAAGAAGTAATGATTTGAAAAAGAAGAAAAGAAAGAGAAGGAAAAAGAAACAACTAATAATTAGAAAGGAAGAAAGGACGGAGAGAAAGAAATAAAGAAATTTAATAAAAAATAACATCGAAGAAAGAAAGAAAGGGGAAAGCTTTGAAGAAAAAGGAACGACAAAATGAAAATAGATAAATAAAAAGAAATTCAACTTTCAGAGAGAGAGAAGAAGAAAGAAAAGAAAGAAGGGAAAGCTTTGAAGAAAAAAAGACGACAGAAGAATAAATAAATAAAAAACGAATTCAACTTTCAAGAGAGAAAGAAGAAAGAAAGAAAGGGGGAAACTTTGGAAGAAAAAAAGGAACGACAGAATGAAAATAAAAAATAAAACGAAAACAAATTTCAACTTTCAGAGAGAAAGACAAAGAAAGAAAGAAAGAAGAAAGAAAAGAAAGAAAGAAAGAAAAAAGAAAGAAAGAAAATAAGATAGAAAGAAAAAAATGTGAAAGATAGAAATAATGAAAGATTTGAGAAGAAAAAAGACACGACGAGAACAAAAGAAAAATTAAAAAGAAAAGAAAATAAAGTCAGAGAAAGAAAGAAAAAAGGAACAGGGGAAAAGAAATAAAAGAATAAAAATAAATTTAGCTTCGAGGAATAAAAAAGAAAGAAAGAACTAAAGATAGAAATGAATAAAAAGAAAGAAAGAAAAGAAAGAAAGAAAGAAAGAAGATAAAATCCACAAAGAAAGAAAGAAAGAAAGAAAGAAAGAAAGAAATAACGTAAGATAGAAAGAAAGAAATTGAAAGATAGAAATAATGAAACATTTGAAAAAAAAAAACGAGAGAAAAAAAGAAAAAATTAAAAGAAAAAGATAAAGTCCAGAAAGAAAGAAAAAGGGACGAGGGAAGAAATAAAGAAATAAAAAATAAATTTAGCTTTGAAGAAGAAAAAAGAAAGAAAGAAAGAAAGAACTGAAGATTAGAAGGAATAAAAGAGAGAAAGAAGAAAGAAGATAAAATCCACAAAGAAAGAAAGAAAGTAGTAGAAAAACCCAGAGAAAGAAAGAAAAAAGAAATAAAGAAAGATAAAAATAAAGTAGATGAAAAAATAGGAAGAAATTAAGATAAAAAGCAGAATGAATGAAAGAAAGAAAGAAAGAAAGAAAGAAAAGAAGAAAGAAAGAACGTAGATAAAAACAGAAATAAACAAAGGAAAACCTAAAAGGAAACAAAGAAGGAAAGAAGAAAATAAAAACCAGAAAAAAAGAAAGCAAGAACAACTGGTGGTAATTTATATCCGAGTGCGAGTCAAAAAGTAACGACGTTTTGTTTATTACAGGTATAATTACCATCACTGGAACATGTACAAAAGCCATACCCAAATTTGTCGGCTGCTAGCTTTTTAAAAACAAATTAAAATTAATTAACTCTATTATTTAAGGTCAAAACTTTTGTCTATAATGATAAGTAGCTAACATAATGACCATCATTAAAAAAAGAAAAATATCATTACATATGCAGTTTATTTTAAAAGATTTAAAACGATTTGTTTTCGTCAATTTCGACGCATCGCCATTTTGGCTGTTTTTCAAGGTTTTAAGCGCTTGTTTACAATTTTAACCTAACATTTGGGATGGAAAAAAAATTACCAAAATCAGGTAATTATCCGATTTTAATGAAATTTTCAGTATTGATTTATCAATTAATGAATTTTATAATGCATCAGTTATTTATTTTCAAAACTTTAATTTAGTATTTTTGCTATGAAAAATTAATATATATACTTCATTTAAAATATGAAAAGCCTGATGTTCAGTTAAAATGTTATATTTTTAGATTCTAAAAATAAATATCTATTTAATGCAAACCTTATTTTATTACAACAAAGTATACTTTTTGAAGAAAACTCGATTAAAAATGTACCCCTCCCCTTTTTAAGCAGAAAAAGATCGATGCATAATTTTTTTCTTCTATAAAATAATAGCCAATTAAATAATTATCGAAATGAGTAAAAAAGAAATCACCAAAAATGTAATTATTTATTATTTTTAACATTTTATTTTTCGATTTTTGGTACTTATTTTCTCATAGAAAAGCCACAGTAATTTTTTTTTGTTTCTATTCATAACTTCGGTCTTTTATCTCTTTATTTACTGTAATTAGAAAACGGAAAGACCAACTTGAAAAAAAAGTGACGCTCCCAACAAAAGGCACAGTTGCACTTATTGCAGTGAAAAGTATCCGGCGAATGTAACTCAATCGGCACTTGGCTAGCATGCATCCCAGTATCACTATTCACAAAAGAAAAATCAGCTCAGATGATGATAGCTCACCACATTCGAATATCTCTTCAAAAATATAAACAAGCAGGAAGAACGGAACTCTGAAAAACAAAAATTCATCCATCCAATATGGAAGACAAGGGATTTTTAATACGTTTGAAACCAATCATCATTTTACATGTTTGATGTGGATAGAACAACAAAGTCTGATATCATGAGTACTGCTGGGAGGGCTCTGGGTAATGATTATTTGGTCTTGAAACCATGCCTAATCCCAAAATCATCTGCTAATGAAGGCCGTGCTCGCGGTACAGCTGTGTGTCTTGTTTCTTTTGCAGAAACGTGTATGGCGTCATATATAATATATATATATATATATATATATATATATATATATATATATATTATATATAATATATGTGTGTGTGTGTGTGTATAAAGTCTTATAGTCTAATTTTCATGGTTCCAGGTCATATTAGCTATTTTGTTAGATTGCCAGAAAATAAGTAAAAAATAAATTACCTGAAAAAAATGAGAAAGTTTTGAAATAAAATGCGTAAAGCATTATAAAGATCATTTATTTATACATAAAAACTGAAAATTTCATTAAAATCCGATAATTCCCTAGCTCAGTCGGTAGAGCGTTCGGCTAGAAACCACAAGGTTCCTAGTTCGATACCGGTCCCTGCCCACTCAGCGTATGAGTAGCACAGGGATCTGTGCGGTAAAGTAAGGAGCTGAATGGTAGGTGTGGCGCTCCACCTCAGATGCTAAAAAACAATCTCCTTGGTCTAGCGCTATTGAAAAGGATAGACTCCCTCGCTGACTGGCTGAACCGACTTTAGGCCGCCCCGTTGACTTTACTTTACTTTTTTATTTTCCCTATTTTTTTGTTAAAAATGCACTCCGAGTTCTCAATTTTGGTATCCCTAATGTATCATATATAAAAATGATGTTGGTCCTGTATGGATCACATCCCTCACTTCTCCACATAGTCACCATTTCTCTCAATAGGATTGTTTCAAATTCTGCCGACTGTTCTTTGAGCCACGTCTTCACTACAGATTTCACTTCCTCGTCACTGGAATAATGTTTGTCTCTCAAATCCTCTTTAGCACTTCTGGAAATACACTTGTACAGGTCGAATCCTTGCTGCATAGCCGAGATAAAGCAACAGGACGCAATGGCCTACATGAGATGCTTGAAAAAAAGTCCATGTGTTATAAACAAGATGGAGATATCTCCACACAAGTCCCGGAGATTAGTAAGGTATTTACCACGCATCCCACATATGCGAGTCAGACATAAGTAAAGTCGTCGGGGCGGCTAATGCCGGTATCAGCCATGCAGCGATGGAGTCTATCCCCTTTTCACTAGCGCTAGAC
The DNA here is from genome assembly GCA_023376005.1 of Doryteuthis pealeii. NCBI lineage: Eukaryota > Metazoa > Mollusca > Cephalopoda > Myopsida > Loliginidae > Doryteuthis > Doryteuthis pealeii. Next base: position 36,115,316 of record CM042159.1, on the reverse strand, counting down.
CAAGGAGATTATTTTAGCGCCTGAGGTGGAGCGCCACACCTACCATCAGCTCCTTACAGTTCCCTGTGCTACTCATACGCTGAGTTGGCGAGGCGGGTAACGAACTAGGAACCTTGTGGGTTCTAGCCGAATGCTCTACCATGAGCTAACATAAGGTCCTATTGATGTTGGAANAAGAGAGAGATATATTCAACCATCAACGCAAATATTAGTAATTACTAAGAAATTTCACTTCTTTACTTTTTTTTTTTTTAAGGCGTTGAAGGCGAGAAAACGTTATTGTTTCAGTGATCGTGTTGGCAATTTAATTGAAAATGCTCAACAACGATCAATATCATTGGCTATTCAGTTATATAGGGTAATCGAAGTCCAGGCCAATAAAACTGGACATTAAGCAATTTATATGCGCCGATTTGGTCACGACATCAAATATCAACATACTTTTAAATCATTATTGATACATTATATGAACGAGAAGTAATGTTCGTTGTATAATTATAAAATGTCTTTTAGGCCATTATTATTATTTTCAGTTCAGGTGTAGATACTTTCAGTGGCATGAATTTTTATATTTATATAATATAATATATATA
>CM042159.1:36069723-36107223 GCA_023376005.1 Doryteuthis pealeii | reverse complement strand
AAAAACGCCAACACTTTAAGCTCACGCGTCGCCACCCATGGCCAACAGATGGGCACATTGGTGGGGTTAGGGGGGTGGTCTTACCACTCCATGGACGTGGTGTCGGCTAATTCTACAGCCCACGCCGATAGGGTTCTAATTGGCTTTTTCTAGGTATACTACGTGAGCAATCCCAAAGGAATGGTTTCCAAAGCGATATGTATGCAGTGAAATTGTATGTCTAATGGCTGCATTGTTATGTTTGTTGTGTACGCGCTTGAACATCCGCTCTGTCGGCTGGGGCGTTAGAATGCAGCGACTGCACCTCTGCAGAGGGGTAAGACTCCCCCAATGGAGCCACCTGTTGGCCGTGGGTGGCGACCCGTGATGCTTAAGGATAGAGCCCAGGTGGATGAGCAGTTCATGACATGCAATACTCCACTTTGGCCCTATCTTGGGCTAGACGGCCCCCTCCGATCAATCGGCTGGTCACGTCAAGCCCTAGCACCTATATGATTTTCCCAACCCTATTGCCCTTATGGCAAGCCCCAACCCCTTTTTATCATATGGGTGCTAGAAGGCGGTGGCTGCGGGTCTACATGTCCTGGGAATGACGTTAAACTCTATCTGATGGTGAGGTTCCAGTTTGGAGGTTTGGGGAATGTGGAGCACACCCATTCATCACCATTGCTCCCTGGTCCACTCTGACCCAGAGTGGTAGTACCTGTTAGGGTCCCATCTATGGGTTAATAAGAAAAATGTATTGATAAAAAATTGTATTATCCATTAAGAATTGATTTATTTCAAAACTTTATCGGCATTAAATGACCCACTGAGGTTGATATGCCGTAAAACAAAACAAACAAACAAGCAAACAAGCGCTTGAGCATGCTTCTGCTCGAGCCCCACTGCTACGCTCAGTCTTATTTAGGCAGTCATTTCTGATGGAGCTCCCAATTGACGCTACCACCATTGTAATGTTCGTACAGTTTTTTCAGTTTTAGAATGCAAATTGCATTTGAAATTCATCGTCATAACGGAAATACATGGGGAGTCGTGCATGGATGTCGAAAATGTCTGCAAGTACGGGGTTTGCAACAACGAAGAATTTTCAACGCTTCTTCAACGATATAGCGGTTAGCTTGTACAAAAACTGTCAATCCTAGCTGGGTTTTTCATAATTCTGTCCTTGTGACCTATAATTCTGTCCCCTGGCGAACGTGTTCGGTAAATACTACAAAATAGCGAGTTCGATCCTCCCAGGGGGTTCTATACTTGTAACCTTGTTTCCCAACCTACTTGTGGCGAACGAGTTTGATGAATGCCAATGTAGGGAATTATCTTCCTTTTGCCGGAAGAGTTATCTCCTCGCTGCGTTACTGTTTGTCCCCACTAGGGGGATCTCTGGTAGTTAAGCGCGGTCATTCAAACGCTGCTTCCTCTTTTAGCTACATCTCCTGAACGACCACATGGGTTAGCCTACTGTCTACCCCGTTCTCGGCGGTGCTACGGCCCCCCTCTTAGTAAGTGATCTTTATGTACGGACGCTCCAGTCCTTTGATGTATGTATGTTTATGTACACTATCTTGTATTTTATGTATCGTTTCCATGTGCTGTTATCTATATAAAATGTTTTGTCTCACAAACGTGTCGGAGTTTGTTATGTTTCAACTGGTTATGACTTTGTTATAACTTTGAATCATACACCAACAACTGAATTGCGAGTTCGATCCTTTCTGGTTGCCCCATACTTACAACTTTGTGTCACATCCTACAAGAGGCGAACGAGTTAAATAAATAACCACAACAAAATAGCGTGTTCGATCTTCATTTTTCTCAAAGGCTAGTTCTTCTTTACCTGTCGCAATACAACGATAAAAACATCCATTAGTTTAATTCAGGGGTCAGCAAACTATGGCCCGCGAAGGCATTTTATCAGGCCCACCGATGGTACTTAAATGTATTTGTTAAAACGTACGGAACGCGAGACGTTCTGATACCATTTAGATTTAAATATCATGTTAATCGTACTAAATCTTCATGGGCGTGACTATGTAAGCAACCCATCGAAAAAGATTGAGTGATAAACAATAGAAAGCAACTCTCTTGATTGGATGTAGCAATTCCAAATCAAACATTGACGATATATTGAAAGGCAACCTGCAGTTTTATAAATCTCAGTAAACCGTTCTGTTAATGTTGCACTCTTTGATAATCTTTTGAAAATAAATATGTTGGTTAAATTTATTTTGTGCATCTTACGCCACTCATCCATGAATATAACATGGAAAGACAAATTTTGTTTTATATCTTTTTACCCAGAGCTTTTGTTTTGGCAAGGAAAAATGAACAAATTATAATGTGGCCCGCGTTCGTTATTTTTTCAATTATCCGGCCCACCTTGAAAAAGCCTGGTGATTCCTGGTTTAATTTATTGTCTTTTTTACCCCAGAAGAATGTAACAATAAGAAGCAGTCTGTCCCATACTTACGACCTTGTGTTACATCCTACCCATGGCGAATGGGTTGGGTGAATATTTACTTTGTTCTTTTTTCATGATTAAGAGAAACATTGTGATATATCCGGGTTAAGGGACATATTCTAGAAGTTGGAAGTTTGTATATTATCGCAGTAGTAATTGGTACATCGGTTAGCAATCCGTCTGTCGTGGTGTCGTCTAGTGAGTAAAGTTAGCTTGTGGGCATTAGGTCGTCGGCTATCGAGTAAGTGTAGGTCCAACACAGTGTCGACTATTTATACATGACACTGTCCAATCAGATTATAGTGAGGGGGTACCAAGGTATTTACATATTCATTATATCACATTGTTTTTCAGAACATTGAAACCAAGTAAAAATATCTCATGTTATAACATTCATTTATTTTCTTTTTTAACCCGTAAAAATTGTACCCCATACTTGCGACCTTGTGTCAGATTCTACTCGAAGAGTACGGGTTGGGCAAATATCTACTTTGTTCTTTCGTTGTAATTAAGAGAAACCTTGATTGTTTTTCCGAACATAGAAACCGATCAAAAATATCTCATGTTATAACATTCATTTATTTTTTTTTTAACCTGTAAAAATTGTGCTCCATGCTTGCAACCTTGCATCATATCCTACTCGAGGGGTACGGGTTGGGTAGATATTTACTTTGTTCTTTCCTTGTGATTAAGATTGATTGTTTTTTTTACAAATATAGGAACCGATCCAAAATATATCATGTTATCCCACCCATTTATTTCATTTTTTAACCCATGAAAATGTAAGAATAAAAAACTGTGAGACCCATATATGCGACTTTGTGTCACATTCGACCCGTGGTGAACGGGTTGGGTAAATTTCTACTTTGTTCTTTCGTTGTGATTAAGAGAAATATTGATTGTTTTTGACGAACATAGAAACCGAGTAAAAATATCTCATGTTATCTCATCCAAAAATAAATAATAAAACAGTATCACTTGAAGAACATTGCTGTTGCGTAATTTGTTAAATTGTTATAAAAGCCTGTAATTTACGCATGCGTAGAACATGTATCCTGTCATTCCAGACCGAACGCAATCACCTAATGTAACAATGTCTGACAATTTGATAGGAATAAAATAAAGAAAACTCGTTATCTTCCACGGTTTCTGTTCATTACAAAAAAAGGAAAGAAAGAAAAAGAATTTCTAGTTATTATAATTATCTTTAACTTGTACTCATGTAAACATTACTTTAAATATTTCACTCTTTGAATGAAAATGAACGAAAAAGTGTCAGGAAAGAAATATATTTAAAAAGTGATACATCACAAAAGTATGTGATTTTGTTAATATTATGTAAAGATTAGAATAAAACGTATGATAAATGTTGTACCGGCCGTTCCTACAGTGGAGAATATACACCTGTTCTCACTATAAATAGTGAAACACCGAGTGAAAAGGTTGTACTGTTACCGTTTAACGGCAAGCTAGCCGTTCCTGTACCATTATTGTAAATACACTTGTCTTATTTTACCCTACCTCGACTTGACTTTTTTTTTACTGTTGGATTAACATCACAACAATAAATATGATACGATTATAGAACGGATAGTATTACAAGGTGTATCTGAAACGTCATGAGACTGCTGTCACAAACTATTCATTTAAAATTCAAACAACAAACTAAATGTTTTCTCCTCGGAAGTAGTCTCCTCTTGAATCTAATGCTATTTTTTACTACCACTTCGGGTCAGAGTGGAACTGAGAGTAATGGTATCTGCAATATATCTATTTTTTCTCAACTCACAAACTAGATCGTAAGCAGCCCCCAGATAATGAATCACCTATATAACTAACATATACCCTTTCCCTCTTCCATTTCTCCTCGCCTCATGCAAACATAGTAGCTCCAGCCCTATTGCCCTCGCAAACACCCCCGAAGATTTAGAATTTTAAACCTCTGTATTCTAGGCAATTCCTTCAGTGATAAGCATGTTTTTGCTCATTTCTGAAGATGCTGTAATCATGCAGTTGAAATAAATTATTACAATGAAACAAATTTAAAGTTTTTTCCTTAATCTATTCTACATACACACACACACACACACACACACACACACACATTATATATATATATATATACACATTTATATATACATACGTATATATATACATACATATATATATATATATATATATATATATATATATATATATATATAAAATATATAATATATATATATATATATATATATATATATATATATATATATATATATATTTACTACCACTGGGCCGGAATAATACAAAGTCTTTTTTTACGTGGGGATTTGCATGGGGCATTCAGTGAGAATACAACCCTCAAGTCAGTACTAATTGATCTCCAAGACTAAGCTTTTAATAACATAGCCCCTCTACCAAGTTGACACCGGGTAGTCGCTTCTAATATATATATATATATATATAGCTTTCAAATAATAATATTATATGATAAAGTCTGTATGTGCCTGAAAATTGTGACCCGTGCTAAATGTCAGGTATATAAAAACTACTGCTTGTATCTGAGGTGGTTGCATATTCCAGCTAATATATATTATATATATATATATATAATATATATTATATATATATATAATAAGTAATCCACAGACACGTGTTTCAAGGTTTCACCTTTCATCAGTGCGGCTATACCGTAACAGCTACCTCTGGCTGGGTTCGAGACCCGAATGAAATTTCGTTCGCCAAACCTTTAACCCGTACGGCCAGAGGCAGCTGTTAAATATAGGAGAATAAATAATCGCTACATTTCTAAGCGGAAATGAAATTCACTAGAGTCCTCAAACGTTTGTAAACAAACGCGAGGGTTAGCTAGACGCCATAACGGTGAATCTGCAATTAAGTCCCTATTCAGAGAACTCAACCATTACTGGGAGTATATATATAATAAATAAGTAATCCACAGACACGTGTTTCAAGGTTTCACCATTCATCAGTGTGGCTATACCGTAACAGCTACCTATGTCCGGGTTCGAGACCCGAATGAACTTTCGTTCTCCATATATATATATATATATATATATAATTATATAACAAAATTGCCATGAACAGGTACTTTGAAAAAAAAATGTTTCAGAACCCTTTCTCTAGAATAGTTCACCACAGGTATGATGTGACCCAAGCTCACAAGAATAGGGCATCCAGAGAGAATCAAACTTGCTTTACAATAGTGATGGATCTGTGAGACTAGCTTGCTAACATATTTACCCCCCTGCCCAAGAGTCATACTTTTAACAGTACTAGTTATATAAAATTTTATTAACAGATATAAAATTTTATTAACAGATTTTCAGATTAGGTAACTAGAGTAATATAATAATGAAGAACTATTTATTCAAGAAAGTAGGTGGACTGGCTTATTGTCAGTATCAGCAGGACATCGAGGGAGTCTATCCTCATTTCACTAGAGCTAATACCAGTTAAATTACTGGTCGATTTTGAAACCTTCACAAATCCAGCATCTCTAATGCTCGATTTCTAATTATGTCCTATAATATTGGAAATCTGAACCTTCTTTCTTAGTATAGTCAAATTTTGCACGTATTAGGATCATTGCCTTTTTAAAATTTTATCATAGAAGTATGTATATATAATATATATATATATATATATATATATATATAAGAAGTAAACAAACAAACAATGTGTTTGATATGGCTTTTTTAGCCGACCAATGTTTGGGAGAATTCAATTAAGCACATATTATCCAATATTCACACACACACACACACACACACACACATATATATATTATATGTGTGTGTGTGTGTGTGTGTGTGTGTGTGTGTGCGTGCGTGTGTGTGTGTGTGTGTTAAAGAAAAGGGAAATTAGTTACTAATACTATTAAAGACTGTTCAGAAAAAAACACGGTGAAAAATGCTTCGATACACGGTCAACGTCGGGTAGCCGCTTCTAGTACACACACACACACACACACACACACATGTATATATATATATATATATATATATATATATATATATATATATATAATAAAATAAATATATAAAGGTATAACATATCTATTTATTTGATGGCAATAAAACAGTCACTCTCCTAATACTACTGCAATTTGGCGCACCATTCCAGTGAAAGCTGAAGCAGTGACCATCCTGGCTATATATATATATATATATATATATATATATATATATATATATATATATATATATATAATATATATATATATATATATATATATATATATACAATGGTTTCAAATAATAATACTATATCATCTCTGTGTGCCTAAAAGTTGTAATCCCGTGCTAAATCTCAGGTTTGTATAAAACTAATGGTTTGTATCTTAGGCGGTTGCATATTCCCAGCTTCTTTAACTGGTCGATTTTGAAGCCTTTAGAAAACCAGTATCTTTGTTACTGTATTTCGAATTAGTTATGTTCTTTAATCTAGGAAGTTTGGTGAAACACATTTCTCCTATTCAAAATCTGAACCTTCTATCTTTGTAGAGTAACATTTTGCACGTATTAGGATCACTGCCTTTGTTCCTTTTATAATAGCAGTATATATATATATAATTATATATATATATATATATAATATATATATATAAAGGGGAATGAGTTACTAACACTACTTAAACACTGTTAAGAACAAAACAAGGTGAAAGGAAAAGTTGGATATCACGGAATGGAGGCGTTAGAAGAAGTTGAATCCATAATGAGAACGAAAGGCAATAAAATATAAAAGAAGGCCACAAAAGAAATCACAATAGTGTAGGTAAGTTACAAATCCATAATGAATAAAATATATGAATATATAGACCGACCGAATAAACGCTATTATGTACATTAATCACACTAATAGACTGGCGCGTAGTCGACTGGTTTATCAATAGTGAATATAAATGTCTTCAGTGTCAGGCAAAAATAAAATAAACAGTATTTTTTTTATAATTTCTTTTTTTTTTTTTGGCTGATGTTATTTTAGTCTAGAACAAGAAGTGATGTTTACTTCTGCCATGGTACATAAGAAATACTAAGTATGAAATGAAATAATCCATTTTTTTATTTATTGAGAGGGAAATCATGAAAAAAGCTGGACGTACGATCTTCTTGCAAGTCTAATGCCCAAAACATCTGCAAATTCGATGCTGCAAACTTTTATGGAGCTGGGAGGGAAAATTCTTCAACAATCTCTAGATCTGTTACTTTCACACACACACACACACACACACACACACATATATATATATACATATATATAATATATATATATATATATATATATATGTGTGTGTGTTGTGTGTACATATTAAAAAGAAAGACCATAAAAATTGAATTTGCTGTATCGCTATGAGGATAGCTTCATCAGGTATCAAATTTTATTTTAACAAAAATGAGGTCTATATGTGACAAGATAGAAATACACTTTCTAATATATATATATATATATATATATATATATATATATGTGTGTGGTGTGTGTGGTGGGTGTGGTGTATCTGTGTGTGTGTATCTGTGTATCTGTGTGGTGTGTGTGTGTGTGTGTGTGTGTGAGAGAGAGAGAGAGAGAGAGAGAGAGAGAGAGAGAGAGAGAGAGAGAGAGAGAGAGAGAGCTACTCATGAACACACCAGTGTGGAACGAGCAACAATAACTTACACCGATCATCAAAGCGGGATACTGAATGCTGTGCAGAAGACCTCTCAGGAGCAATGACCGATAGAGACAGGTGGTGAGGAAGTGCCACTGAGATCCGTTTTATGAGCAAGACATAATATATATAATATTATAAATATATATAATATATGTGTGTGGTGTGTGTGTGTGGGTGGGGGTGGAGGGTGACTGTTGTATATTTTGGCAGCAAGTTATTTTCTAGGCAGGTGTTATTGAACAACACAAAACATTTATTTTTCATAGTCAATAACAAATTCCCCAACAAAATCGTTGATCAACAAATAAAACTATATCTGCAAACCATTCACAAAAATAATAACAACCCCAACAACAATAATATCAGAGTCAATCTATTTTATAGAAATCAAATGCACAAAAACTACAAATGAACATGTAATTACAGATTAACATGTAATTAACAATATCATACACAGACACATCAAACCTGTCGACTAACAAAGAAAAAATAAAACTAATTATCTACTACACCAGATTGAAAACCTCAAACCTCCTCATCAAAATTAACACAAACTCACCTAAAACTTCCCTAAATCAAACTAATATACTCTAGAATTTCATTTGCCCGTTCCGAGAATGCCTCTCAGAAAACAAATCAAATATTAATAGCTACATTGGACATACCACTACAACACTCTCCAGTCGCCTTACATACCAGCTCTCTGATACTAGTACCATAAAACAACATCTAATTACAAAAGAACACCTAGATAAATTAACCTCCTACGACATTAGGAAAATTCTCATCGAAAATCATCTATAAAAATAACGATAAGAAACACCTACAAATTCTTGAGGCAATATGTATAAAAAAAATAAAAAATGCATTAATAAAATGGCATTTAACATCGGTCAAAATATATTAGCTATCTTTTATAACTAATACACTAATAACACAACCCTCTAAAATAATGGACTCTTCTAATTTAAAAACAAAATATATAAAAGAACTAAAACAGAACTAACAGCAAATCATATACCCCCCCCCCCGATGACGACTGAAGAAGCAGTCGAAAGCACTCTGGCAGAAATGGGAAGAATCCTATTTCAACTGGATCCCAACATTCGAAAATCACCAGAAGACTATATATATATAAATAGGTGTGTGCGTGTTTGCCTGTGTCTATTTGTCTGTGTGCCTGAAGAAGACTGCACACTGCCGAAAAAGTAATGATGAACTCATAAGTGACGTTTTCCAGTGGACATCACACATAGACACACCATTTTAGGCCGAAGAGCCAAGAACTACGTCTATAAACTCTGAGCGATTCTGGATGGCGTGTGGAAGACCTGCGATGATCAATCGGGAAGGGTGTAGAGTGAGAGTCAAGGGAATCCGTGTTTTCAGTGGGACTTGATGATTATGATGATGATGACGATGAGGATGATCTGCAAATATTTTCAAAACTTAGAAGGGGTGTAACATAATCACCGGCCACTGCTATAAATTAATAAAACTATTTTTCGTTTATTATCGAATTTGTTCGTCTTTCAATATTTGTCAAGTGAATTTCTCTGAAGAGATTGACCGAAAAAAAGGTAAAATGAAATAAAATTAAGATATAATGGTTCCCTAGCTTTTTTTTTTTTTAGAAATTCAATATTTTTACAATGCATACGCTTTTCGCTCTTTAATATCTATCTATCTATCTAACTATATATATATATATATATATATATATATATATATATATATATATATATATATATATATATATATATATATATATATATATATAGAGAGAGAGAGAGAGAGAGAGATAGATAGATATATAGATAGATATAGATAGATAGATATATAGATAGATAAAATGGTATGAAAAGCACATATGTTGTTAAATTGAATTTATTTTTACAACATTTTCATTGCTAATATTGACAATATTTCGATTGCATCAAAAAATCTTCATCAGAGCATAATGATAATTGGGACCGTTTTAAAATGGGAATAATTTTGATCCGGATTCTTCAAGCCCAAAAATTCCCATCTTAAAACGGTTCCAATTATCATTAACAACATATATTTTTCATACCATTTTCTCTATACATATACCGTCGGGTTCATTACCTTAAACTTAACTTATATATATATATATATATATATATATATATATATATATATATATATATATATACAGGTTTCGTTGAATTGAACAGACAATTCCTGTCTGACAAGTCTTTCACTGATCCGTTCTAATCTTCGGGCCATCCTTCTGGTGTCAGGGTGGAACTGGTATACCAGTCCACTGAATGTTTCAACACTAGCGCTTTCAGCAATACACTTTGCCACTACCAATTGATATTACCTCCCACTAATTCCTTGCTTCTACTCGTTCTCGTTAAAACCGAGACCTGAAAACTATTCCATCGTTTCCCACCTGAGGATGGCAAAGTGTATTGTCGAAAGCGCTAGTGTTGAAACATTCGGTGGACTGGTATACCAGTTCCACCTGACACCAGAAGGATGGCCCGAAGATTAGAACGGATCAGTGAAAGACTTGTCAGACAGGAATTGTCTGTTCAATTCAACGAAACCTATATATATATATATATATATATATATATATATATATATATATATATATATATGAAGGTAAAAATGGATATTGAATCCGACAATATATAAGAAAGTTTTATAGAAAAACAACAAGATGTTAAACATTTTAGCTGACAATATGTTTCGACATTATGAATATGTCTTTTTCAAAGCAACATTGTTAGCGGAAAAATGAAATGAATATATTAGTAATTACAAGGCAACGAACAAATTTCATGTTGCTGGACTTGTTACATTTTTAAACTTTCATTTGTAACCGGAACATTATCCTGAACTTTTTTGATATTCATTTACATTTTTACTACAAACTCATTTGAGTTTTTATGATAAAAATGCTTAATCATTTTAAAAATAAAATTTATTTTATTTTTAACAACAAATATGTATTTTTAAAAAAATTTTCCGGTACTGATCGAGAGCGTTCGTTGCCTTGTAATTACTAATATATTCATTTCGTTTTTCCGCTTACAATGTTGCTTTGAAAAAGACATATTCATAATGTCGAAACAGATATCTGTCAGCTAAAATGTTTAACATCTTGTTGTTTTTCTATAAAACTTTCTTACACACACACACACACACACACACACACACACACACACACACACATATATATATATATATATATATATATATATATCACTCCACACGAGTAGGATCTGACACAAGGTCAATTTCTTAAGTTTATAAGGTGTCAATTTAAAGTTTTCTTTCTCCTAGACTAGTTACCTAGCCAAGGTAACAGAGCCCAGTACTATTTACCCATAGTTACCTAGGTGCGTGCAACTGAATCTAATTCTGGTACAAAGCCAACATATTTGAGCTCTCAGTGACAGTGATAACTCTATACGCAATGGTATAGCCCATCTTTCTCAACGATAGTTTTACAACATAAGTCTATCCTTCTTGAGCTCGAATATGTATTGGTATATTAGAGTCACCGGAGGAAGAGACGTGGAAAATTTCTTCGACGTGAACTCTCGAGTTATTTTTACATTTATCTTCACCTTAACCCAAGGTTTTTTCAGTGCAACCTGAAGTCAGCAATGAAAAATTCATCAGCTTCACGTAAATAAGATTGACGAAAGGTGAAACAAAAGTGAGGATAGATATTTCTTCAGATCGATAATGCAAAAATACTGTCACTGATGATTGTAAAAACGATGATAACCTTCTCCACTTGATTCATAATACATTTACCCAAGTGTGTCACAAGGACATGGGGTTTGACTGTTTTAAGTGAATAAGATTGACGAAAGGTGAAACAAAGTGAGGATAGATATTTCTTCAGATCGATAATGCAAAAATACTGTCACTGATGATTGAAAAAACGATCATAACCTTCTCCACTTGATACACAATACATTTACCCAAGTGTGTCACAAGGACATGGGGTATGATCGTTTTAAGTGAATCAGATTGACGAAAGGTGAAACAAAGTGAGGATAGATATTTCTTCAGATCGATAATGCAAAAAATACTATCACTGATGATTGTAAAAACGATGATAACCTCCTCCACTTGATTCATTTATCCGAGTGTGTCACAAGGACATGGGGTATGATTGTTTTATGTGAATAAGATTGACTAAAGGTGAAACAAAGTGAGGATAGATATTTCTTCAGATCGATAATGCAAAAATACTGTCACTGATGATTGTAAAGACGATGATAACCTTCTCCACTTGATTCATATTACATTTACCCAAGTGTGTCACAAGGACATGGGGTATGATTGTTTTAAGTGAATAAGACAAGGGGTATATATATTTACCAACCCCTCTGCACAAACAGGATGTGCCACAAGGTCAATTTCTTAAGCAGAGTTTACCAAGTTTGAATTCAATGTTTTCCTTCTAGATTAGTTACCAAGCCAAGGTTTAAAGAGCCCAGTCTGCCCTACTATTTACCCTATTGGATTCATACTTTTCCTAAGGGTATTAGCGCTTTGTGAAATGCAAACAGCCTCGTCCAGCATTTGAACTCGGGTCGCCGACTCCATTTCATACGACTCTAACCATTACACTACGCGCCTCCATAAGGACATGGAATATAATTGTTTATTAACTGAAGCGTCTTTGACTTACTAGAACTTACTTCTACATTAGCATCCTTGTACCATTCGTCCTTGTTTCTCCAGCAGTGTCGAGCCTGTCTTGTTCGTCTCACTCGGATGATTTATGTAATAGGAGACAAGTATCCGTACAACTGCTTTCATGTGGGGTGTTATTGCCGTGATTTTTAAAAGATCGAATAAAGCATTCCTGTGCAACTCCCATCAATTTTTTTCTCCATTGTTTTCTACACTCGTAGATATGACGAGATTATTAAAGATATCCCGCGCAAGGTGAAGATTGTAGATGATACACTGCTACTATCAGAAATTGGGTTATCTGCCCCTATTAGTTCCTGGAATCAGACGCCAGGGGCAGACCCCTAAAATTCCACAGAACAGATACGGCAGGCACTAGGAGAAGACCAGAGTCGGCACCCGTGAGAAACACGTCAGCCACGACATGCAGACATAACAGAACCCCAACGACCTTACCGGACAACAGAACCACAGCGACCTTACCGGACAACTTCGAGACATTGCTAAGACCAATACAACTAAGATAAGTGTACTACTTAAAACTCTTTGTATTACCTAGAAATATATCCCCACCAGGAGAAATCCTCTGGCAACTCTTAAAGACATTCACACAATTGTATACTCTAACACAAACATTATTACCTAACCCAATAAACTGTTAACCCAAGATATAAACTCTATAAATTGCCTTGTACCTTTCCTTCATAACAACAGTATTAATAGTTCTACTTGTTTAGCTGCTATTTCTGTTACTACTCGACTCTAGCATAGAAGAAGCCTTTTATCACACTTTTCATTTCCTACTTCAATGTGCCAAGAACAGGCATCGGGATCAATTCAGATAAGGGACCATATGACCTTTAGGCACCCCTTTTGCAATTTCGACTTGTGGGGACACTTTTCTCATTTACACCGTAAAAATCCTGTTGTTTATTAGGAGTTAGGGTTAGGGGTTAAGGTTAGAGGTTAGGGTTAGGGGTTAGTTTTATAATTAGAAAAAAAACTCTAAAAATCGTCTGTTAACAATCAACCGGATTTTGACGGTGTAAATGGAAAAATGTCCCCACGAATCGAAATCGCAAAAGGGGTGCCTTAAGGTCATATGGTCCCAGATAAGTTCCAGTTCTGTCAGGATGTGGTGCAGTTTGGAGGCCTCCAGATAACACCTTCCGGGGTGACCCCTTCTGAGTCTGTGCTAGAAGCAATACTAAACTTTCTAGCCCCAAGGACAATCACCGATGCCAGCTCATGGTGGTACAGTAATAAAGTAGGTCAGACACTTTATCTTATCAGATAGATCATATTTCCATATGATCGATAATCTGTCATTCCATGTCTTTTCTATGCCTATATTGATATCGCTTTCTGTAGATGAGATACTATTACCTGGGTATGTGAATCGGTTTACTAATCTCATCCATCCCATGAGCTTTGGTTCATGGATGGTGATACGATTTTATGGTCCATCCCTTAGGCTCCAAGCAAGAGCGCCTGTCCAGCGGAAATCCTTGGTAAAGAATACTTTGGTTGTTCCTTGGTGCTCCTCAGTATTGCCAGTCGTTGGTCAATGAAATGCAAATGGACGTCTCTCAGTATCAGTGATTAAATAGTCAACCAGCCACGCATTAGGGCTGTTGATTGGCTGAGGTTTAAACCACGTGACCTTGCCCAGTCGAGAAATTTAAGTGGTGCATTTTAGCACACCTTATATATATCAAAATATTTGGAGGCGCGTAGTCTAATGGTTAGGGTAATAGGAAATGGACTCGTCGACCCGAGTTCAATTCCTGGACGAAGCTGTTTGCATTTCACATAGCGCTGATACCCTTTGGAAAGATATGAATCCAATTCTCCCTCCAGCTATGGGCAAATAGCAGGGCAGACTGGGCTCTTTAACCATGGCTTGGTAACCAGTCTATGAGAAGGAAAACTCTGAATTCAAATCTGTTAAATTCCGCTTAAGAAATTGACCTTGTGTCACATCCTACTCGTGCGAGTGGTTGGTATATATATATATATATATATATATATATATACATATATAATATAATATATATATATATATATATATATATATATATATATATTCCAACATTAATAGGACATGTTAGCTCAGTCGGTAGAGCATTCGGCACGAAACCACGAGGTTCCTAGTTCGTTACCCGCCCTCGCCAACTCAGCGTATGAGTAGCACAGGGATCTGTGCGGTAAAGTAAGAAGCTGATGGTAGGTGTGGCGCTCCACCTCAGACGCTAAAATAATCTCCTTGATCTAGCGCTAGTGAAAAGGGGATAGACTCCATCGCTGCATGGCTGATACCGGCATTAGGCCGCCCCGACGACTTTACTTACTTTACTTATGTCTGACTCGCATATATGGGATGCCTGGTAAATACCTTACTAATCTCCGGGACTTGTGTGGAGATATCTCCATCTTGTTTATAACACATGGACTTTTTATCAGACATCTCATGGAGGCCATTGCTGTCCTGTTGCTTTATCTCGGCTATGCAGCAATGATTCGACCTGTACAAGTGTATTTCCAGAAGTGCTAAAGAGGATTTGAGAGACAAACATTATTCCTGGGACGAGGAAGTGAAATCTGTAGTGAAGACGTGGCTCAAAGAACAGTCGGCAGAGTTTGAAACAATCCTCTTGAGAGAAGTGGTGACTATGTGGAGAAGTAAGGGATGTGATCCATACAGGACCAACATCATTTTTATATATGATACATTAGGGATACTAAAATTGAGACTCAAGTGCATTTTAACAAAATGACTTTAGACCCCCCCCCCATCCCTAGGGAAAATAATTTACCATAAATCAGGGAATTATCGGATTTTAATGAAATTTTCAGTTTTTATTTATAAATAAATGATCTTTATAATGCTTTACGCATTTTATTTCAAAACTTTCTCATTTTTTTTAGGTAACTTATTTTTTACTTATTTTCTGGCAATCTTACAAAATAGCTAATATGACCTGGAACCATGAAAATTAGAGTATAAGACTTTATATATATATATATATATATATATATATATATATAAAGATAATCTACTGAGTCAGACGAACCTACTATTAGTTTCGCATAAAGCTCTTCAGGGCTAAAATCTGACTCAGATTTTAGCCCTGAAGAGCTTTAGCCGAAACTAATAGTAGGTTCGTCTGACTCAGTAGATTATCTTTATTACTTGGCTCTACTTAGGTATCGAGCAATTTTTACAGATTAGCTTCTAGCGGTTATATGAATCTATATATATCTTATATACATATATATACATATAAATTGTTTTTCCTTTTGGCCAAATACTATACCAATAGATTATTTGTTGGTACGAATATCTTGGTCTTTTCTTTTTTTCAAAAATTTTTTTCTTCCTGGTTGATGTTTGGTAGTATATTTTTACAATCAAACTCTCTGCTGGGTTTTTCTCTCCGCAAGGATCTACCAACACGCTTGGTATATATATATATATATATATACATATATATATATATATATATATATATATATATATATATATAATATATATGAATAGTGAATGAAAAATGAGAAAAGTATTTGCATGGAAAGGTGCTCAATGCTAATAAAGCAGAGCAGTTTTATAATTAATGTTGATATTATGATTTCACACTCATAACTTCAAGTTTCTTGGTAGTCCAATCATCAGATGAGAAGTGGTTGAGATGTAAAAAACCAGTCGTGAAATGGTAAAAAATCAAATTTTGTAGCGTTTATATGCAGCGTTTTTCACGCGATGGGAAATGCAAAGCTAAAAAATTGTTTTTTTAAACTGTGGCTTGTTTAACGTTTATGTGACGTGGATTGTATTCACGTGATGTAATGTCATGACGTTAAATTTGTATTTAAAAACATTATAATCAAACAAACTTGCATTGGTGTTAATGCACGCGGTGTTCAGATAATTTTTTTTTTTTTTTTTTTAAATAAATAAATAAATAAATAAATAAAAAAATAAATAAATAAATAAAAAATATATCATATTATATCGATAAACACAACTTTAAAATATTAAATCGTAACAACAACAACCAGATTAATAGATGCAACTGTCGCCTTAAAAATGAATGCCCATTAAGTGGCAATTGTTTGGCTAACAACATCATTTACAAAGCCACAATAAAGGACAATGTAAATAACAACGAGGAAAAAACATACATTGGTGCCACTGAAAACAATTGGAAAAGTCGGTGGTACAACCACAATTTAAGTTTCAACAACAAAAGATATGAAAATAGTACCACCTTATCAAAATATATATGGCAGATCAAGGAAAAAACGGGCAGAACACCTACAGTAAAATGGGAAATAATAAAAAAAGCCCAGGCATACAAAGGCGGACAACGTTGCGATCTTTGCTTAGAAGAAAAGTTGTGCATACTACAAAATGCAAGCAATAACTTATTAAATAAGAGAAGTGAACTCGTTTCGAAATGTAGGCATTTAAACAAATTTTACTGTGTCACTTACCACCTGACCCTAATTGATCCCTGAATTTTCGCTCTCCTTTTTTTTTTTTTTTTTTTTTTATTTATTTATTTATTTTATTTATTTATTATTTATTTAAAAAAAAAAAAAAAAAAAATTTATCTGAACACCGCGTGCATTAACACCAATGCAAGTTTGTTTGATTATAATGTTTTTAAATACAAATTTAACGTCATGACATTACATCACGTGAATACAATCCACGTCACATAAACGTTAAACAAGCCACAGTTTAAAAAAACAATTTTTAGCTTTGCATTTCCCATCGCGTGAAAAACGCTGCATATAAACGCTACAAAATTTGATTTTTACCATTTCACGACTGGTTTTTTACATCTCAACCACTTCTCATCTGATGATTGGACTACCAAGAAACTTGAAGTTATGAGTGTGAAATCATAATATCAACATTAATTATATATATATATATATATAATATTATATATATATATATATATATATATATATATATATATATATATATATGACGCCATACACGTTTCTGCAACAGAAACAAGAACAACAGCTGTACCGCGAGCACGGCCTTCATTAGCAGATGATTTTGGGATTAGGCATGGTTTCAAGACCAAATAATCATTACCCAGAGCTCTCCCAGCAGTACCTCATGATATCAGACTTTGTTGTTCTATCCACATACAAACATGTAAAATGCTGATTGGTTTCAAACGTATTAAAAATCCCTTGTCTTCCATATTGGATGGATGGAATTTTATTTTTCAGAGTTCCGTTCTTCCTGCTTGTTATATTTTTGAAGAGATATTCGAATGTGGTGAGCTATCCATCATCTGAGCTGTTTTTTCTTTGTGAATAGCGATACTGGAGTGCATGCTAGCCAAGTGCCGATTGAGTTCACATTCGCTCGGATACTTTTCACTGCAATAAGTGCAACTGTGCATTTTGTTGGGGGCGTCACTTTTTTTTTCAAGTTGGTCTTTCCGTTTTCTAATTACAGTAAATAAAGAGATAAAAGACCGAAGTTATGAACAGAAACAAAAAAAAATTACTGTGGCTTTTCTATGAGAAAATAAGTACCAAAAATCGAAAAATAACATGTAAAAAAATAATAAATAATTACATTTTTGGAGATTTCTTTTTTACTCATTTCGATAATTATTTAATTGGCTATTATTTTATAGAAGAAAAAATTATGCATCGATATTTTTTCTGCTTAAAAAGGGGAGGGGTACATTTTTAATCGAGTTTTTCTTAAAAAAGTATACTTTGTTGTAATAAAATAAGGTTTGCATTAAATAGATATTTATTTTTAGAATCTAAAAATATAACATTTTAAACTTAACATCAGGCTTTTCATATTTTAAATGAAGTATATATATTAATTTTTCATAGCAAAAATACTAAATTAAAGTTTTGAAATAAAATAACTGATGCATTATAAAATTCATTAATTGATAAATCAATACTGAAAATTTCATTAAAATCGGATAATTACCTGATTTTTGGTAATTTTTTTTCCATCCCAAATGTTACGTTAAAATTGTAAACAAGCGCCTAAAACCTTGAAAAACAGCCAAAATGGCGGATCGCGTCGAAATTGACGAAAACAAATCGTTTTAAATCTTTTAAAAATAAATTGCATATGTAATGATATGTTTCTTTTTTTAATGATGGTCATTATGTTACTACTTATCATTATAGACAAAAGTTTGACCTTAGATAATAGAGTTAATTAATTTTAATTTGTTTTTAAAAAGCTAGCAGCCGACAAATTTGGGTATGGCTTTGATACATGTTCCAGTGATGGTAATTATACCTGTAATAAACCAAACGTCGTTACTTTTTGACTTGCACTCGGATATAAATTACCACCAGTTGTTCTTGCTTTCTTTTTTTCTGGGTTTTTATTTTCTTTCTTTCCTTCTTTGTTTCCTTTTAGATTTTCCTTTGTTTATTTCTGTTTTTATCTACGTTCTTTCTTTCTTTCTTTCTTTCTTTCTTTCTTTCATTCATTCATTCTGCTTTTTATCTAATTTCTTCCTATTTTTCATCTACTTTATTTTCTCTTTCTTTCTTTCTTTTTTCTTTCTTTCTGGGTTTTTCTACTTTCTTTCTTTCTTTGTGGATTTTATCTATCTTTTCTTTCTTTCTCTCATCTCTCTCCNTTAATTTATTTCTCTAATCTTCAGTTTCTTTCTTTTCTCTTCTTTTTCTTAACTCAAAGCTAAATTATTTTATTCTTTATTTTTTCCCCTCGTCCCTTTTTCTTCTTTCTGGACTTTATCTCTTTTTTCTTTTATTTTTTTCTTTTCTGGTTTGTTTCTCTCGTTCGTTTTTTATTTTTTCGTGCAAAATGTTTCATTTATTTCTATCTTTCAATATTTATTTCTTCCTTACTATCCCTTATACACCAGCGATAGACACGCTCACATTATCCTCCTTATCCCTCTCCTTCACTTATACATCACTTTTCTTTTCTCTCTTTACTTTTCCTCGCAAACACCTTACCTCCAGAGCGCGATCTTGAATGTATAAATGTGATTTTACTGCTCTTTCTTCTTATTCGGATCCACGTTCTGTAATCCATTCACAGTTAACATACGACTACAGCACCCACTCTACTGACTGTTCTTATTCCACACTCTTTTTCCTATTTCCCATTTTCTACTACTGTACTCTATCTGCCATTACGATCTCACCACTACATTAATATGCCTTCTCCCTCCCCGCAACTCATTGTACTAGGCCAGCCCAGACGACAACAATAACCCTCACAACGGCGCAATCTCCCCTGCGTCCTCGCGACACATCACTACCGCACCCTTCTGCTCGCCACCAACACGCACCTCACACACACCACGCCACAAGACCGACCAAGTACGCTACGAGGCACGCAGCATCCCCGAACGTCAGAACACCCACCAGCGCATGATATCCCACCACGCGCTCCAACCTCAACCACTACCCACCAACCACGAGCACTCATCCATCAAACACGCATCGTCACTCATCACACACACACTCCTAGGCCTCGATCCCATGGCACCGACACGATGTTCAACCTCTTCAACACCCGACAGCTCCACTGCCTACTACATCAAAAACCCTAACCGTCATCTCCATGACCGCGTCTCACTGTATCCCAGCGCAACCATCGTGATCACATACCAGCAATCCGCACTCACACTCATCAACGTCTCGGTTCGTAAGCCCGAACCCACAGACCTACGCTGCTCACCGCCGCCGACTCAAGCGCAATCACATAACTCGATACGACTACGGCTACCACGCCACCGCTACAGGAACTCTCTTCTCCAGATACATCTCCTTACATTAAAGCAGAACAAGCCCGTAGTCTACACAACAACACCCTCCGTGTTTGGCCCGACGTACCATCGATCTACACGATCCGAAGAAACCCAAGAAACGAAAAAAATCATATAGACAGAAGAAAAGCACGACTGCATCCAGCACTGCACCATGTGCCCTTTGAAGTCTCTACGACCGCCCCAGCAACCCTCAGCGCTCTTGAGAATGCCGTCTTCCCCTACCAGAATAACATACAAATACCACCGAACGCAGCTCCCGGACCACATACGCATCACGAAACAGTAGAACACCCAATCATACCGATAACGAACATCACTCACTCAATCTCCCCAAGACACAATTTGCGACCCTGTCACCTAAAACTAGCCGCCTCGATAACCTCAGTGCCAAAACCGCCTATAGCGCCGCATTCTTTTCACTCAGACCCCCTGAGTGCTTATGTCGGAGTTTATTTTTTTCTTTCTCTGATCTTTTTTTTTTTTTTTCTGTTGGCTTGTATTCTTTCCTTCTTCTCTTTTCTGTTCTTTACTTCTTCCTCATTTCTTCCATTCTCTACACCTTCATTCTCTATGTCTTCGAGCTAAATTTATTTTTATTTCTTTATTTCTTCCCTCGTCCTTTTTCTTTCTTTCTGGACTTTATCTTTTTTCTTTTAATTTTTCTATTTTCTCTCTCGTTCTTTTTTCTTCAAATCTTTCATTTTTCATCTTTCAATTTTTTTTCTTTCTATCTTATTTTTCTTTCTTTCTTCTTTTTCTTTCTTTCTCTCTTGAAAGTTGAATTTCTTTTTTATTTATTTATTTCATTCTGTCGTTCCTTTTTCTTCAAAGCTTTCCCCTTTCTTTCTTTCTTTCTTTCTTTCTTTCTTTCTCTCCTTGAAATTGTCTGTTTATATTCTATTTCATTCGTCTCCCTTTTCTTCAGCTATTGTCTTCATTCCTCTTCTTCAATCGTTATCTTCTTTATTCTCTTCTTTTCTTCTCTCGTCCTTCTTCCTTTTTATCTCTTAATTCTCTTTCTCTCTTCTCTTTCTCTTTTCTTCTTCAATATTATTCTTTCTCCTCTGTTCTTCTTTCTAAATAAATTACTTCCTTCTTCTTTCTAATAATTACTTCTTTTCAACTTTCTCTTTCTCCTTTCCCTTATCATTTTGTACTTTTAGGCTCATCAATTATAAACACAATCATATCTTGGAAATGTCGACGGTTTCCAAGTTTTCGTTTTTATATTCATAGGAAAAAACTCTTTGCTATTAAGCAAATCTATAATGTCCACAAATATGAAGCAACTTTGAAACGGAACACTTTATTCAAATGAGGAAATCAAAACCTTTTACGATAAGAGTAGGGAGGGCACCTCGCGTGTTTCTAAAGGCAAACGGGTAAAGCTAACAGATCATCACTAGTGAATTCGGTTTCAATAGATGTTATTGTTGTATAGCCATATATACCCTACACTATACATCATACATCGGTATATAATAGAGTGAAGAGACTCGTGTTATATATATATATATATATATATATATATAGAGAGAGAGAGAGAGAGAAAGAAGAGAGAGAAGATAGGCAGACAGACAGACAAACACAGAGATAGAGACAGAGAGACAGAGAGAGAGGAGAGAGGGAGAGAAAGAGAGTGAGACAGATAGACAGACAGACAAGAACAGAGACAGAGACAGACAGACAGAGACAGAGACAGAGACAGACAGACAGACACACACACACACACATAGAGAGAGAGAGAGAGACAGACAGACAGACAGAGACAGCCAGACAGAGACAGCATAGACAGAGACAGACAGACAGACACAGAGACAGAGAGACAGACAGACAGACACACACACACACACACACACACACACACATAGACAGACAGACAGAGACAGCCAGACAGAGACATAGACAGACAGACAGACACACACACACAGAAAGATAGAGAGAGAGAGTGAGACAGACAGACACACACACACACACACAGAGAGAGAGAGAGAGAGAGAGAGAGAGAGAGAGAGAGAGAGAGAGAGAGAGAGATTTGATCTTCCTTGTTGCTTGATTTCTTCCTGCTTATCTTGTGTGGCTGTTACATTTTCTTCTTTTCTTGGCCGTCATGTTGTCTAGTTCTCTTCTAAGGGATTCTTTTAAGGATCGTTTTTAGTCATGCAATTAATCAACTGACAAGACTTTTATTTCCTTAATCAAAATTCATTTAACCCATTCTTATTCGCCGCGCGGAGAATCAACCTCGCAGTAGCACGTCTACTCGCGTCCATTTCAGGTTGAAACTGAATCTCGTTGATTGTTCTCTAGGAGTCAGATCGGGTTACTTACAGTCCTGGTATTTTCCACTGGCTGATCTGAAAACCAATAGCCCCTTCACGCTACCGGGTTTGTCAACAATTTTATGCTACCACATAAATATGTTACATTGTGCAACAAATAAACTACGTTAGGAGTCATCCGTGGTGTAATGGTTTTCCTCTTAAGCAATGAACACGATGAACCGAGTTCAAAATCTCAGAGGAGGTTGTTTACATTTCACATAGTGCTAATGCCTTTGTGAAAAGTATGTATCCAAATATGCTCCCTCTAGGTATAAGTAAAAAAAAAAAAAATAATCCTCAATGTTAGACAAGCATAGCTTATATATTAAACAGCACTAGTGTAATATTTAGAAAAGTGTCCGAAGATAATAATGCCCAGTCGGCTCGGGTTTAGATACGCGAGCTACCTTCTGCAAGGAACGCCTGAGGTATGCAGGTGCACTACAGCCCTAGGACTGCCCCTTACGACACGGTCTGAAGAGAATATCGCTAACTATCTATTTTTGCTTTTAAGTTTCGTCAGACAGCCAATTTTTTTTCAATAAAGTTGATACGCCGACCTGTACCTCTGCAGAGGGTAAGCCACCCCCTAATCGGGCTAACTGTTGGCCGTGTGTGACGACCCGTAGGGTCTGAAGAGAATAGTCGTAACTATCTATATATGCCTTTAACGTTTCGTCAGACAGCCAATTTTTTAAAAAATAAAAGTTGGCAATCTGACGAAGCTCATGGGTATGTATAGGATGCTTCTGGATAAAATAGATCTATTACGGCTAAAATTACCGATTTTAATGCTTTTTATTTACCAAATATATTGCTCTGCTAAGAAATATTGAATAATGAGCTCTCAAATTAGACCAGAAAAACTTTATCATTCCATTGTTAAAAAAGTCCACCTTAGAATCCTCCTAACCCCATATATATTATATATATAAATATATAATATATATATATATATATATATATATATATAATATATATATATATTTGTATATCACTGCCTTATCATTGTGAAATTTGAATCAAATAACCAGTGTGACCATTTTCACCACTAAGTCACTTTTTTCCACAAATACCATATAATAATATATATATATATATATATATATATAATAATATAATATATATATATATATATTACACGCATTTTTTTATATTTGTTTTCTTCAAGACGCGAATTTAATTTGACATACTATACATTTCGGGTAACAACGAAATAATCACTATTTACGATTATTTTAGTCTTTACAATTCATTTTCTCAAATAAGGGAAATATTTTGAAGAAAAATATTTTTTATGGTAAATTTCTTTGTCAATTTGCAACTTCGTTCCAATGTGAGAGGTTACAGTGCTGAAATCGACCTACCCTATTGTCTTAAAGTAAGAAGCAAGGTATGGCTACAGAGAAGACATTTAAATAGGTGATACTCTTTTTATTTTTTATTTTTTGAACGCATCAAATATCTCATTTCTAATGTTTACATGTTAACAATGTTTTCTCTTAGTATTTATTTCTAAAGGATACTTGTCATAATTCAATGTAATATTTGCAATAAAGTTTTAAGATGAGGTTCTATTTCACTTCATAAATTTGCCGTTAATATGACTGTAGACAAGCATACATTATGAGAATATGACAAAAATGACAAAATGTGGTATTGTCTTTAAAAACTTTAAAAAATATCTTATTCGAAATATTGGAGAGAGTATTTACTCTTCGATTTCTGTTTACATATTTCGGTGTTCACGTCTAACGCTGCCAAGACTAAGAAAACTCGACAAACAGAAGTTATTTGCCAAAACAAAAATATTATGGTGTTTGGTTGCGTACGTGTATGGCCAAAGGAAACAAAAACTCTTACCAAGGAAAGTATCATACGAATATTAGATAGATTTATATACAAAATTTTGAAACGAGACAAAAGTCTGCTCTAACGTCTACAAAGAACGCCCTTACTTATCTCCTTACGCGAGGTGCCACTAGTGTAACGGTTATCGTCGTAGTAAAACGAATAGGCTACCAGAGTTCAATTCCTGGGTAAGGATGTTTGTGTTTCATTTCGCGCTGATGGCGTTGTGTTACATAATTATTAGATACCTAATATTTATGTGCAATTGTGTAGAAATCAAAATGGCCGTTATAAGCTGCAGCCCATGCCTTGAAGATTTGAATGACAAGGCTTGACTTGTCCTGATCCTTCCTTCCGTGGATACCGTGAGAATCGGTGGAGAGACCCTCTTCCGGTTTAGATTAGAAATAGATTTTAGTCAGTCGGCGAGAAACCACGACGGTGGTGAGTCGTGTTATACACGTTCCGACTCGATCTGCGCAGGTAGTCTGGTGGGGATTTCGAGAATAAAATATGATCAAAGTAAATCGAAGTCTGTGTTATTACCTCTAAAAACTAACAATGACACAGGGCTTCTGATGAAGAGAAATCCCCAATAGAAGACCAGACCCGAAGTCCCAAGAAAGTCCAGACCTTAGAATATTCCAGACCAAGACAAGATGTTATAAGATTCCAAAGACGGCCAGAAGAATAGAGTAAGAAAGAAGTAAGTAAAGAAGTAAAGAAGAAGGGCATACAACAGTTGGAACAGACATTGATTCGTTTATTTCCCACCAGCTATGGGTAAACAGTTGCACAGACTGGGTTATTATTAGCTCTTGTTAAGCAAAAAGAAAAATTAAGAAAGAAAAGAGAAAATGGGTAATTTCATGTCAAATCATTCAGGCCATGTCACCCACCCCCATCAACTTTTAAGAAAGTTTGTCCCGGTGTGGATTATGTTAAAGTTAGACAATCCCAAAAAATGTTGCTTCCAAATCCAAAGGGAACAGGACAAGGAAAGTTGGTGGGTAAGAGGACGTTTGGTAAGTGTTGAGTTCTTTTTGTGATATATAATGTGGTTGTTCCATTCAGAAATAGTAAATCATTATTTTTGCTTTATTTTATTTGTATTAATCCTATTTTTATCAATATTTTCATTATTGTTATTATTTCTTATTCATAATCTTATTATTACTAATTCTTAATTTTACTATTGTTATAGTGATACACCCTATAAGACTGATGGAATGCGCCGACGGTTACTATAAGTAACAGGGATGATTGTGGCTTGAGAGTAAGCCAATGCGAGTCAGCTCACAATGTTATTTGTCGGACGTAATTCCCACTTCTCTGTATTGTATTTGTCTACTTTGTGTTAATACATTTTCCTACATATTGTTACCCGTCGTTTTGTCCTTATTTGACCCCTTAAAACATCACAACAATTATTATTACTAATATTATTATTTTTATATTAGTTTTGTCCCCTTTTTCTTTATTAATACATTATAGACCCTTGTTTGTATACTTGAACCGACCCTACTGGTCATAATTACACCGGCATCCATGGACAACGGACATAGGATTTAAATCACTGGACCTTTACCAATATATAGAATAGGACTTATATGCTTACCAAAGGATTCCATAACATAGGACTTTCTTTAAAACCCTTTTCAACTGGCCAAGGATAGCATTTTAAAAACTTTACAGTAAGTGTAGGAGGCGGGGAAAGTGGTTAAGTGCAAAGGAGGAGAAACATAGTAGGTGGGAAATTAGGTTAACATTCTTTGATTGGCTCGGGGATAATTTTGATTCATAGAAGTAGAGAGGAAGGTGTAGGAGGTAGGGAGAGGGGTGTGACTTGGTAGTATGGGAGTGACGGTCAGCTTTTTGGGGAAAAGTTTTTTTATGGACAGCAGTTTTATCTATTTCTACTTCTGATTTTGTTTTCTTACCCACCCACTTTCCTTGTTCCTGTTCTTTTTTACTCGTACCTAGTGCGACCAAAATCGCCAAAAACTTCCCCTAGCCCACTAATGAATTACTACCCTTCCCTCACACCCTACTCACTCATCTATAACTTCTTCCCTTCTACTTCAATTAATCAAATTTCTCTCCAAGCCAACCAAAGAATGTGACCTAATTTCTCCCCTATCATGCTTCTCTTCCTTTACACTTAAACACCTTACTCATCATATCTCTTCCAACTCACCCCTCTCCTTTGATCTTATCCTCTCTCAAAAAGATTCCTTCTGACCAATCAAATCCTCGCAAATGCTATCCCATCCACCTGACTTCATCCCCAAATTCACCCGTCTTCCGTCCACTTCATCTTCGATAAAACACATGTATGATGCATTAATGATCTAATAAACGACTGATGAAGCCGAGCTCAGTGCACGGCGAAATATAACTCCTACATATACTTGTCTGAGTTTTGTTCTCTTGTCCACATTTTCCTCTATCCTTACTTCACACAAACACACGCAACACACACACACACGCATACACACAACACACATACACACACACACACACACACACACACACACATATATATATATATAATATATATATATATATATATATATATATCTGTGTGTGTGTGTGTGTGTATGTGTGTGTGTAAAATGAGTTATAGCCTAACGGGAGAAAAATATAAAAATGTTACATGAGTACGGCAGTAAAACTAGTAAAATGTTTATGGCGGTAAATATACAATAGTTTGGAATATAGGAAGAGTGCAGGCAAAATATCAAAATAGTACAATGATAAATATATTTAGTCATAAAAACGACTACTCAGAATTTCAGTCCACCGCAGACTTAGTTAGAGGCAACTCCCCTGACGACTTGTTCAAGAAACTCTGATTCGATAGCGTTTATGACCTAAACATATTTATCATTGGTTACTATTTTGATATTTGCCCTGCACTCTATCCTATATTCCAAACTTATTGTTATAATCTTACCGCCAAAACATTTATTTACTATTTTACTGCTCGTACTCATGTAACATTTTTATAATTTTTCCTCACGTTAGGCTTAACTCATTTTACCACACACACCAGTACGACACACACAACCACACACCACGAATAGCATTATAACTATAATAATATATATATACTATACTATCACTATGTGTCGTGTGTGCGTGTTACAAGTGTCGCTGTGTATGTGTGTGTATGTGTAGGTGCGTATGCGTGTGTGTTGTGTGTGTGGCGTGTGTAGGCTTGTGAAGTAAAGGATAGAGGGAAATTGGGACAATAGGAACAAAACTCAGACAAGTATATGTAGAGTTATATTCGCCGTGCTACTGAGCCTCGGCTTCATCAGTCGTTTACTTATTAGATCCATCTAATTGCATCCATTACAATAGTCGTTTATCGAAGATGTAAAGTTGGACGGCAGAGACGACGGGTGAATTTGTCGGGGATGATAGTCAGGGTATGGATGGGATAGTCATATTGCGAGGATTTTGCATGCTCAGAAGGAATCTTTTTCTCGAGAGAGATAAGATCAAAGGAGAGGGAAATTGTGACTTTAGAAAGAATGAGATATGATGTGCGAGCTAAGTGTTTAAGTGTAAAGGAAGAGAAGGCAGATAGGGGGAGAAATATATGGTCAACATCTCTTTGTTGCTTGGAGAGAAAATTGATTAATTGAAGTAGAAGGCGAGAAGTTATAGATGAGTGAGTAGGGGTGAGGCGAAGGGTAGTAATTCATTACGTGGGCTATGGGACAGTTTTGGCGATTATGGTCCACTAGGTACGCACGTCAAAAAAAAGAACAGGACAAGGAAAGTGGGTGCGTAAAAAACAAAATCAGAAACGTAGAAATTAGATAAAACTGCTGTCCATAAAAAACTTTTCCCCAAAAAAGCTGACGTTCCACCCCCATACTAACCAAGTTCACACCCCTCCCCCTTACCTCCTAACACCTTCCTCTCTACTTCTATGAATCCAAATTATCCTCCGAGGCCAATCAAGAATGTTAACCTAAATTCCCACCTACTATTTTTCTCCTCCTTTGCACTTAACCACTTTCCCCGCCTCCTACCACTTACTGTAAAGTTTTACATGCCTAATCCCTTGGCCAGTTGAAAAGGGTTTAAAGAAAGTCCTATGTTAATGGAATCCTTTGGTAAGGCATATTAAGTCCTCGCATTCTATATATTGGTAAAGCTCCAGTTTATTTAAATCCTCCATGTTCCGCTTGTCCATTGCGGCATGCCGGTGTAATTATGACCAAGTAGGGTCGGTTCAATATACAAACAAGGGTTCTATTAATGTATTAATAAAGAAAAAGGGGACAAAACTAATATAAAAAAAAATAATAATAGTAATAATAAATTGGTCTGCTTGTGATGTTTTAAGGGGTCAAAATAAGGACAAAACGACGGGTAACAAATGTGTTAGGAAAATGTATAACACCAAGTAGACAAATTACAATACAGAGATGAGTGGAAATTACGTCCGACAAATAAACATGTGAGCGACTTCGCATTGGACTTACTCTCAAGCCACAATTCATCCCTTGGTTACTATTATAATAACCCGTCGGCGCATTCCATCTCAGTCTTATAGGTGTATCACCACTATAACAATAGTAAAATTAAGAATTAGTACATAATAAGATTCCATGAATAAGAAAATAATAACAATAATAACAATATTGATAAACATAGGATAATAACAAATATAAAAAACGCCAAATAATATCAATGATTTAACTATTTTCTCGAATGGAAAACAACCCACATTTTAATACCAAAAAGCAACTCCAAACACCTTACTCACAACCAGTCCTCTTACCCTACCCAAACTTTCCTTGTCCTGTTCCCTTGGATTTGGAAGCAACATTTTTTGAGGATTGCTTAACTTTACATTCAATCCACCACCGGCGACAAACTTCTCTTAAAAGTTTGAGGGGGCGGGACATGGCCCTGAATGATTTTGACATGAAATACCCGTTTTTTCTTCTTTTTCTTTAATTTTCTTTTTGCTTAACAAGAGCTAAATAAACCCAGTCTGTGCAACTGTTTCACCCATAGAACTGGTGGGAAATAACGACCATCAATGTCTGCTCCAACTGTGTATCCCTTCTTCTTTACTTCTTTACTTCACTTTCTTCTTACTGTATTCTTCTGGCCGTCATTTGGAGATCTTTATTTAACCATCTTTGTCTTGCGTCTGGGCAAATATTTCTTCAAGGTCTGGACCTTTTCTTGGACTTCGGTTCTGGTCTTCTATTGGGGATTTCCTCTTCATCAGAAGCCCTGTGTCATATGTTAGTTTTAGACGGTAATAACACAAGACTTCGATTCTTGATCATATTTTATTCTCGACAATCCCCCACCAGACTCACCTGCGCAGATCGAGTCGGAACGTGTATAACACGACTCACCACCGTCGTGGTTTCCTCGCCGACTGACTTAAAATCATATTCTCTAATTTCTAAACCGGAAGAGGGCTCCTCCACCGATTTCTCACGGTACTCCACCGGAAGAAGGATCAGAACAAGTCAAAAGCCTTTGTCATCAAATCCTTCAAGGCCATGTGGCTGCAGCTCTATCACAGCGGCATTTTGATTTCTAACACCAATTGCACATAAATATTAGGTATCTAATAATTATGTAAACACAACGCACATCAGCGCCGAAAATGAAACACAAAACATCCTTTACCCAGGAATACCTTGAAACTCTGGTAGCCTATTTCGTTTACTACGGACGCGATAACCGTTTACACTAGTGCACCTCCGCGTAAGGAGATAAGTAAGGGCGTTCCTTTGTAGACGTTAGAGCACGAACTTTTGTCTCGCGTCTTCAAATTTGTATATACAATCTATCTCCAATATTCGTATGCCAACTTCACATTTAAGTAAGTAGTCTTTGTTTCTCTTAATGTCGGCCTCCCATCACACCGTACGCAAACCAAAACACCATAATAGTTTTTTTTGCAAATAACTTCTGTCTTTGTCAGTTATTTCTTAGTCTTGGCAGCGTTTAGACTGTGGAACACCGGAATATTGTAAACAGAATCGAAGAGTAAATACCTTCTCCAATAGTTCGAATTAGATAGTTTTTAAAGTTTTTTTTAGAAGACAATACCCACATTTTGTCATTTGTCATAGTTCTCATAAGTATGCTTCGGCTACAGTCCATATTACACGGTCAAATTCATGAAGTGCAATTAGGCGAACCTCATCTTAAAAACTTTATTGCAAAAATATTACATTGAATTAATGACAAGTATTCCCTTTAGAAATAAATACTAAGAGAAAACATTGTTAACATGTAAACATTTAAGAAACATGAGATATTTGATGCGTTTCAAAAAATAAAAAATAAAAAGAAGTTCACCTATTAAATGTCTTCTCTTTTAGCCATACCTTTGCATTCTTACTTTTAAACAATAGGGTCAGGTTCGATTTCAGGCACCTGTAACCCTCTCACATTGGAACGAAGTTGCCAAAATTGACACAAGAACATTACCATAACAAAAATACTTTTTCTTTTCAAATATTCCCTTACTTGAGAAAATGAATTTGTAAAGACTAAATAATCGTCAAAATAGTGATTATTTCGTCTGTTACCCGAAATGATACAGTATGATCAAATTAAATCTCGCCGTCTTGAAGCAAATACAAAATATATAAAAAAGATGCCGTGTAAGTCAATACTCATACTCTCATATATCTATATATATTATATACATAAATAATCTATATATATATATATATCGGTATTGTGGCAAAAAAATGACTTAGTGGTGAAAATGGTCACACTGGTTATTATGATTCAATTCACATATGGATAAGCATGTGATATACAAATAACTTATATATATATAATATATAATATATATATATATAATATATAACGTATATAATAATAATATATATATATATAATTGGGTAGAAGGAATTCCTAAGGGTGGACCTTCTTAACAACTGTAATGATAAAAGTTTTTCTTTGTGTGCTAATTTGAGCAGCTCATCTATTCAATATTTCTATGACAGCAGAAGCCAATATATTTGGTAAAAAAAAGGCATTAAAAATCCGGTTTAATTTAGCCCGTAATAGAAATCTATTTTATCCAGCACAGCATCTTATACATTACCCATGAGCTTCGTCAGATTGCCAACTTTATTTTTTTTAAAACGAGCAAATATGACTCTGTCTGACGAACAACCTTAAAGGAACATATACTAGGATATTCGACGATATTCTCTTCACCGGCACCACAGGGTCCCGCTCAACGACACGGCCAACAGTTAGACACCGACTTAGGTGGCTCGGCTTTACCCCTCTGCAGACCGGTACAGTCGGTCTCAAGATCACCTTTATTGAAAAAAAATCTGGCTGATCTGAGCGAAACTTAAAAAGCAAAAATACATAGTACGATATTCTCTTCAGACCCAGACAGAGTTCGCTCACACAAATGGCCAACAGCTTCAAGCCTCCATTAGGGGTGGCCTTACCCCTATCTGCAGAGACGTTACAGTCCGGCGAAATCCTTCAAAACCACAGACCGAATCCTGACGGCCATTATTATACTTTTCGGGAAACACTTCTAAATATTACCTAGCGGCTGTTTAATACTACGTAGCTATCCTTGTCTCAACCACTTGCAGGATACTATCTTTTATTTTCTTTTTTACTATATACCTAGAGGCGTAAGCATTATATCTGGATACATCACACTTTCACAAAGGCATAGCCACTATGTGGAAATCGTAAACAACTCACTCCTAGAGATTCTTTGAACTTCAGGTTCAATCGTGTTCATTGCTTAAGAGGACAACCATTACACCACGAGCATGGACTCCTCAACGTAGTTTATTTGTGCACACGTATGTAACTAGAATCTCATGGAGGGGTACGTGCATAAATTTAGTTGCACCAACCCCGGTAGCTGAAGGGGCTTATGGCGTTTTTCCAGCATCGAGCCAGTGGAAAAAATACCCAGGACTGTAAGTAACCCGATTCTACTCCTAGAGAACACATTCACGAGATTCAGTTTCAACCTGACATGGACGCAGGAGACGTGCTACTGCGAGGTTGATTCCTCCCGCGCCGGCGAAAAGAATGAGTTAAATGAATTTGGATTAAGGAGAATAAGTCTTGTCAGTTATAATTGCACTTGACTAAAAACGATCCCTAAAAGAATCCACTTAGAAGAGACTAGACAACATGACGGCCAAGAAAAGAAGAAAATGTAACAGCCACACCAAGATAAGCAGGAAGAAATCAAGGGCAACAAGAGAAGACTCCAAAATGCTCTTCTCTCTCTCTCTCTCTCCTGTCTGTTCACTCTCTTCTCTCTATCTTTCTGTGTGTGTGTGTCTGTCTGTCTGCTATGTCTCGTTGGCTGTTCTTGTCTGTTGTCTATGTGTGTTGTGGTGTGTGTGTGTTGTCTGTCTGTCTGTCTCCTTCCTGTGTCTGTCTGCTGTCTCTGTCTATGCTGTCTCTGTCTGGTGTCTCGCTCTGGCTGTCTGTCTTCTCTGTGTTGTGTGTGTGGTGTGTGTTGGTCTGTCTGTCTGTCTTGTCTCTCTGTCTCTGTCTCTGTCTCTCTGTCTCTGTCTTCTGTATGGTCTGCTGTCTGTCTCATTCTCTCTCGCGCTCTCTTCCCTCTCCTTCTCGCCTCTCTGTCTCTATCTCTGTTTTGTCTATCTGTCATTCTCTCTCTATCTACTTATCTCCTCTCTCTCTCTTTCTCTCTCTCTCTCTATATATTATATATATAATATATATTTATATATATAATATATTCATATAAGACGAGTCTTCTTCCTCTTTTATATCACCCGATGTATGATGTATGATGTAGTGTATATATGGCTATACAACAATAACATCTATTGAAAACCGAATTCACTATGATGATTCTGTTAGCGTTACCCGTTTCCTATTAGGAAAAACACGCGTAGTTGCCTCCCTACTCTTATCGGTAAAAGGTTTTGATTTCCTCATTTAATAAAGTGTCCGTTTTCAAAGTTTTTCGTTTTTATATTATAGGAAAAAACTCTTTGCTATTAAGCAAATCTATAGATGTCCAAAATATGAAGCAACTTTGAAACGGAACACTTTATTCAAATTAGGAAAATCAAAACCTTTTACGATAAGAGTAGGGAGGGCACTCGCGTGTTTCTAAAGGCAAACGGGTAAAGGCTAACAGAATCATCACTAGTGAATTCGGTTTTCAATAGATGTATTGTTGTATAGCCATATATACACTACATCATACATCATACATCGGTTATATAATAGAGAGAAGAGACTCGTTATTATAATATATATATATTATATATATATATTATATATATATATAGAGAGAGAGGAGAGAGAGAGAGAGAGATAAAGATAGATAGAGAGAGAGATAGGGACAGATAGACAAACACAGAGATAGAGACAGAGAGGCAGAGAGAGAGGGAGAGAGAGCGCGAGAAGAATAGACAGACAGACAGACATACAGACAGAACAGAGACAGAACAGGACAGAGAGACAGACAGACAGACAGCACACACACACACACACACACACACACACTGGAGAGAGACAACAGCCAGACAGAGACAGCCAGACAGAGACAGCATAGACAGAGACAGACAGACAGACACAGAGACAGAGAAGACAGACAGACACACACACAACACACACACACACATAGACAGACAGACAGAGACAGCCAGACAGAGACATAGACAGAAGACAGGGACACCACAACACAGCAGAAGATAGAGAGAGAGAGTAGACAGACAGACACACAACACACCACACAGAGAGAGAAGAGAGAGAGAAGAGACGAGGAGAGAGAGAGAGATTTGAGTCTTCCTTGTTGCTTGATTTCTTCCTGCTATCTTGTGTGGCTGTTACATTTTCTTCTTTTCTTGGCCGTCATGTTGTCTAGTCTCTTCTAAGGGATTCTATTAAGGGATCGTTTTTAGTCATGCAATTAATCAACTCACAAGACTTTTATTTCCTTAATCAAAATTCATTTAACCCATTCTTATTCGCCGCGCGGGAGAATCAACCTCGCAGTAGCAAGTCTACTCTGCGTCCATTTCAGGTTGAAACTGAATCTCGTGATGTGTTCTCTAGGAGTCAGATGGGGTTACTTACAGTCCTGGTATTTTTCCACTGGCTGATCTGAAAACCAATAGCCCCTTCAGCTACCGGGTTTGTCAGAAATTTATGCTACCACATAAATTATGTTACATTGTGCAACAAATAAACTACGTTAGGAGTCATCCGTGGTGTAATGGTTTTCCTCTTAAGCAATGAACACGATGAACCGAGTTCAATTCTCAGAGGAGGTTGTTTACATTTCACATAGTGCTAATGCCTTTGTGAAAGGTATGTATCCAAATATGCTCCCTCTAGGTATAAGTAAAAAAAAAAAATCCTCAATGTTAGACAAGGCATAGCTATATATTAAACAGCACTAGTGTAATATTTAGAAAAGTGTTCCGAAAATAATAATGCCCAGTCGGCTGTGGTTTGAAGGATACGCCGACTGTACCTCTGCAGAGGGGTAAGCCACTCCTTATGAGGCTAACTGTTGGCCATGTGTGACGACACCTCGGGTCTGAAGAGAATATCGTAACTATCTATATATGCTTTTAAGTTTCGTCAGACAGCCAATTTTTTTTTTCAATAAAGTTGATACGCCGACTGTACCTCTGCAGAGGGGTAAGCCACCCCTAATTGGGCTAACTGTTGGCCGTGTGTGACGACCCGTAGGGTCTGAAGAGAATATCGTAACTATCTATATATGCCTTTAAGTTTTTTAAAAATAAAGTTGGCAATCTGACGAAACTCATGGGTATGTATAGGTACTTCTGGATAAAATAGATCTATTACGGCTAAAATTACCGATTTTTAATGCTTTTTATTTACCAAATATATTACTCTGCTAAGAAATATTGAATAATGAGCTCTCAAATTAGACCAGA
This sequence comes from Doryteuthis pealeii, assembly GCA_023376005.1. NCBI lineage: Eukaryota > Metazoa > Mollusca > Cephalopoda > Myopsida > Loliginidae > Doryteuthis > Doryteuthis pealeii. The sequence continues at coordinate 36,071,479 of CM042159.1, read as the reverse complement.
AAAAATTTATCATTCCATTGTTAAAAGGCCCACCTTAGAATCCTCCTATATAATATATATATATATATATATATATATATATATATATATATATATATATATATATATATATATATATATATTGTTATATCACTGCCTTATCATTGTGAAATTTTAATCAAATAACCAGTGTGACCATTTTCACCACTAAGTCACTTTTTTCCACAAATACCATATATATTATATATATATATATAATATATATATATATATATATTACACGCATTTTTTTTATATTTGTTTTCTTCAAGACGCGGATTTATTTTGACATACTTATTATCATTTCGGGTAACACCGAAATAATCCCTATTTTCTGATTATTTTAGTCTTTACAATTCATTTCCTCAAATAAGGGACATATTTAGAAGAAAAATATTTTGTATGGTAATTTATTTATGTCAATTTGCAACTTTCTCCCAATGTGAGAGGTTACAGTGCTGAAATCGACCTACCCTATTGTCTTAAAGTAAGAAGCAAGGTATGACTACAGAGAAGACATTTAAATAGGTGATTCTCTTTTTATATTTTATTTTTTTTGAACGCATCAAATATCTCATTTCTAATGTTTACATGTTAACAATGTTTTCTCTTAGTATTTATTTCTAAAGGATACTTGTCATAATTCAATGTAGTATTTTGCAATAAAGTTTTACGATGAGGTTCTATTTCACTTCATAAATTTGCCGTTAATATGACTGTAGACAAGCATACATTATGAGAATATGACAAAAATGACAAAATGTGGTATTGTCTTTAAAAACTTTAAAAAATATCTTATTCGAAATATTGGGAGAGTATTTACTCTTCGATTTCTGTTTACATATTCGGTGTTCATGTTTAACGCTGCCAAGACTAAGAAAACTCGACAAAACAGAAGTTATTTGCCAAAACAAATATTATGGTGTTTGGTTGCGTATGTGTATGGGCCAAAGGAAACAAAAACTCATACCAAGGAAGTATCATACGAATATTAGATAGATTTATATACCAAATTTCTGAAACGAGACAAAAGTCTGCTCTAACGTCTACAAAGAACGCCCTTACTTATCTCCTTACGCGGAGGTGCACTTGTGTAACGGTTATCGTCGTGCTAAAAACGAATAGGCTACCAGAGTTCAAATCCTGGGTGAGGATGTTTGTGTTTCATTTCGCGCTGATGGCGTTGTGTTACATAATTATTAGATACCTAATATTTATGTGCAATAGTGTAGAAATCAAAATAGTCGTTATAAGCTGCAGCCCATGGCCTTGAATGATTTTAATGACAAGGCTTGACTTGTCCTGATCCTTCCTTCCGGTGGATACCGTGAGAATCGTTGGAGGAGGCTCTCTTCCGGTTTAGATTAGAAATAGATTTTAGTCAGTCGGCGAGAAACCACGACGGTGGTGAGTCGTGTTATACACGTTCCGACTCGATCTGCGCAGGTAGTCTGGTGGGGGATTTCGAGAATAAAATATGATCAAAGTAAATCGAAGTCTTGTGTTATTACCTCTAAAAACTAACAATGACACAGGGCTTCTGATGAAGAGAAATCCCCAATAGAAGACCAGACCCGAAGTTCACAAGAAAGTCCAGACCTTATAAGATTCCAGACCAAGACAAGATGTTATAAGATTCCAAAGACGGCCAGAAGAATAGAGTAAGAAAGAAGTAAGTAAAGAAGTAAAGAAGGAGGGTATACAGCAGTTGGAACAGACATTGATTCGTTTATTTCCC
>CM042159.1:36054723-36064723 GCA_023376005.1 Doryteuthis pealeii | reverse complement strand
AGATTTGAAATATAACAAATTAAATACAAATAAGTACATGAAAACCGAATATAAACAAAAAAAACAACCACAGATAACATTAATATTAGCTATGAATATGATATGAAATATTTTCATTTTAACAGCATTGTGTATTTTCATATCCTTTTATCTATCTATCTATCTATCTATCTATCTATATATATATATATATATATATATATATATATATATATATATATATATATCCTTAGAGCGCTCACAACGCAGGGAATCTGTTCGTGTGGCTACTCTGTTATGCATGCGCCTACGCCGGCTCCTGGATGCGTTTTGCTGTCACATCCAGTCTTGGCCTGGCAGTCGTTTTTTATAGATCTCCCGAATGACGCTACTAACAAGTGTAAAGTTATTCGGTATATAATTAATTCATTAGTTATTATACATTGAGCTCTATTAGGGATTCATAAAAATCCTTGTATGAATCTATGTTTACACCTACATGAGCATACAGCATATATGTACAGTGAGATTTTGATGAATCATCCCTTACTTACCAGTAAATTGGATTATTTTACCTTTATATATATATATATAGTTTGGTGGTTGGGTTTGAAGGCTATCAACGGAAGTGTAAAGAAAAATAAGGTAACTATGGTGTTGCTTGTTAACCTGTGAATTATTCTTAAAATTTCGATATAAAATCTCTTCTATAGCTGAAACTGAAGCTGTTGCTATCAACCGTCTATTTGCTAGCAACTGATTCAGCTTCAGAAATCTTCTGTAGAAGAAATTTTATCTCGAAATATTAAGAATAAATCACAGGTTAACAAACAACATCATAGTTACCTTATTTTTCGTTACACTTGCATTGTGATAGCCTTTAAAAGCAACCAATAATGATTCGAGTTCAATTCCTAGACGAGGCTGTTGGCATTTCACATAGCGCTAATACCCTTGGGAAAGGTATGAATCCATATATTCTCCCTCCAGCTATGGGTTAAATAGTAGGGCAGACTGGGCCCTTCCGTCTTGGGTAGGTTACCAGTCTAGCAGAGGGATAACTCTGAATTCAAAATTCCCTCCAGCTATGGGTTAAATAGTAGGGCAGACTGGGCCCTTCAACCTTAGGTAGGTAACCAGTCTAGGAGAGGGATAACTCTGAATTCAAAAATGCCTGAGGTCGGTCGTTGATTGGGTTTGTGGCAACCCTTGATGCAACCCATTCTTTCCTATCGATTGTGCCAAAAAGTGTGGATGGTCCAACAGAAGCCTTCACCACTATAAACAAATCACTGTGTGGGTGTTCATTGTGTGTGTGAACCCTCATGCGTCGAAAATCGACGAGAGAGTCCATAATATATATATATATATATATATATATATATATATATATATATAATATAATATATATATTTGATCTCTCAGTGACCGAATGATACATACACTTTCTATGTATTTAATAGTTTAAAAACACCAGTCCCGCATCAGCTGTCAGTGGGCGAGGGGATAAGATATCGGACTACCATACGGACAGTCTGAGTTCGAACCCTACCCAAGGATAGTTGTGTCTAGCCACACTGAGGAGGCATGATATGCCGAAACACGTGTCTGTGGATGACTTATTAATTATTATTAATTATTAATATATATATATATATATATATTGATAGAGAGACACAAAGAGTGTTTTAGATATTTATCACCCTCAATTGTTGTAATTTGGCACCAGTAATGTGTCCTGAAAAAATGTTTTGCATCGTTATGTTAGAATACAATAATATTAAGTAGTCTTTTGACGACGTGGTTCACACACACACACACACACACACACACTCATACTCATATATATATATATATATATATATATATATATATATTATATATATATATAACTGTGTTATAATTCCAGCTGCTATATATCGTTTAACTTTAGAAGATCATTCTATATTTTTAATTCTATATTTTAAATTTTGCTATTATCAGGAAAAAAAATAGAACTTACTAAAACAATGGACAGCAAAGTAATTACAATTTATAGAAAATATAAACATGTTTCAATAATCACAATTTTGTAAACATATTCACTTGTTTCTTTTTTTAAAATTCATACTTTTAAAATATTAACCCATGATTATATTATTATGCATAGACACGCATACACACATATATATTTATCAATAAATTGCGATATATACCCAGTTTTTAATTTGGTAGTGAACATGACATAGGCACAGGCACACATAGACCAATATATATATATATATATATATATATATATATATATATATATATATATATATTTACCAACCCCTCCGCACGAGCAGGATGCGACACAATTTCTTAAGCGGAGTTTAACAGGTTTGAATTCAGAGTTTTCCTTCTCCTAAACTGGTTGCCTAATCAAGGTTAAAGAGCCCAGTCTGCCCAACTATTTACCCATAGCTGGAGGGAGAATTGGATTCATACCTTTCCCAAGGGCCTCAGCGCTATGTGAAATGCAAACAGCTTCGTCCAGGAATTGAACTCGGGTCGACGAGTCCATTTCCTATTACCCTAACCATTAGACTACGCGCCTCCAAATATTTTGATATATATAAGGTGTGCTACAATGCACCACTTAAATTTCTCGACTGGGCAAGGTCACGTGGTTTAAACCTCAGCCAATCAACAACCCTAATGCGTGGCTGGTTGACTATTTAATCACTGATACTGAGAGACGTCCATTTGCATTTCATTGGCCAACTATATATATATATATATATATATATATATATATACGTGATACGTCGAAACACGGTCTCTGTGGATGACTATATGTATATATATATAAATATATAGTCATCCACAGACACAGTGTTTCGACGTATCACGTCACTTCAGTGTGGCTAGACATTTGTAAGCTACCTACAGCCGGAATAGAACCCCGATCGATTCATCATCAGCCAGGCTGCTCAACGCTCGGCCATCGTCACCTACAAAATAGGAAAATGATTTTAACTGTTTTAATACACACACCTCTATGTATGTAAAGGCCGCCATAGAGTGCTCCATCCGTTTTATAGAAGAACGTTGCGTTTATGCTTTAGTTGGCAGTCGTCAGCGAAATCCCCTCTAAAGATCTCAACCCCTGGGGCATGGGGAGCATATATAGTAATCCACAGACACCGTGTTTCGACGTATCATGTCTCTTCAGTGTGGCTAGACATTTGTAAGCTACCTACAGCCGGGATAGAAAGCCGATCAATTCATCATCAGTCGCGTTGCTTAACAGCTCGATCACTGTCACCTACAGAATGGGAAGTGGATTTTAACTGTTAAATACACCTATCTGTATGTATGTAAAGCCTGCCATAGAGTGCTCCATCCATTTCATAGTAGTTTATGCTTTAATTGGCACTCGTCAGCGAAATCTCCTCCAAAGTTCTCAACCCCCTGGGGGATGGGGAGCTAATAGAGTCATCCACAGACACCGTGTTTCGACGTATCACGTCTCTTCACTGTGGCTATACATCTGTATGTATGTAAAGGCCGCCATAGAGTGCTCCATCCTTTTTATAGGAGAGCGTTGTGTTTACGCTTTAGTTGGCGGTCATCAGCGTGTGTGTGTGTGTGTGTGTGTGTTTGTATGTGTGTGTGACCGATTATCTTAACAACTTCTTAAAAAACCGCATTAGAATAACAATTGTTTAGCTACGTGTCTGATGATTGTGCACAACAGAGGAACCTTTAAGAAACGGATTCTAGTGTTCATTGAATATGATATTTGGTTTCATAACCGCTCTTCGATAATAGCATAGAACACTTTTTACTCATTTTTTTCCTTCGGTTTAGGACATGGTATTTATGTATTTTGCAAGTGCTAACTGTAAATGCCACACCTCCAATTTTATTGATTGAGGGTTGACACTGGATCGTTTTTAACTCTGATTTAGGCACTCCATTATTTGGCAACAATCGTTTAATGAATATGTTCTTGATACAGTCAATTTATCAGGTATGGGCTGAATATATATATATATATATATATATATATATATATATATATATATATATATATATATATATATATACATATATGTGACGTGTTCTCTCTTTCCTAATTCGCATTCCATTTTAAATGAATAAATAGAAAAAATTATATATATTTATACAGATATGCACACACACATATGTTTATATATATATATATATATATATATATATATATATATATATATATATAAACATAATTAAATATATATTATATATATATATATATAAACATAATTAAATATATATATATATAAACATATATATAACATAATTAAATATATATATATATATATATATATATATATATATATATATAAACAATTAAATATATATATGTATATACATATATATATATTATATGTATATATATATGTATATATATATACATCTAGAAAACACGCACGCACACATACATATATATATATATGTAAAGATATGAACCTAACTAAATATATATATATATATATATATATATATATAATATATATATATATATATATATATATAGATAGATAGATAGATAGATGGATAGATAGATATGAACCGAATTAGATCCGTGTACAAATAAATATATATATATAGCGATCAACATAATCATATATATATATATAATATATGTGGTGTGGTGTGTGTGTGTGTGTGTGTGTGTGTGTAAAATGGAAATAATCCGATATATATGTAGAAAAAAGGATTGGAAGCACAATATATACACTTTTGTATGGATAAAATTTATTACTGTAATTTGTCAAGACGTTTTTCGATCAGAATTCGTTTACACACACACAGTATTTTATTTAAGATTATTTTAAATAGACAATTATATATATATATAATTATATATCTCATACATAACATTATTTCATTCAATCTTATATTTAAAATAATTTTAAATAGAATACTGCGTGTGTAAACGAATTTTTTTCAACAATAAATTACATCCATACATAATTTGACGTCCTAAACGGGTTAACTCAAACGTAGGCTTGTTAGACTATTAGCGGTATGTGATATACCAGATGTCGCCACTTCTATTTATGCACTTTACCCCCAAAAGTACACTTGTTATACCTAGGATTTCAGGGACTACAACTGGGTCCTCTGCTGCAACAAGTACACTCTTGTTCTATTAACGATTTCAAGAAATACAACAGACTTTCGGACCATATGATCTTTAGGCACCCCTTTTTTTATCTCGATTAAGAAAGGACATGTTTTTCATTTATACCGTCAATATCCGGTTGTTTTAACAGACGATTTTTCGATTTAAAAAATTTTTTTAAACTAACCCCTAAACCTAACCCCTAACCCTAACCCTAAAACAAACAACCGGATATTGACGGTGTAACGACCAATCAGCTGGTCACATCAAGCCCTAATACCTATATGATTGTCCCGATCCCATTGTTCTTATGGCAAACCCTAACCCTTTTTATCATATGGGTGCTAGAAGCAGTAGCTGAGGGTCTTCAGGTCCTGGAAATGCCGTTAAACTAAATCTGATGGTGAGGTTTCAGTTCTGGAGGTCTGCGAAATGTGTAGCACCCCTTCATCCCCATTGCTGCTAGGTCCAGTCTGACCTGGAGCGGTAGTACCTGTCTGGGTCCCAGCTATGGGTTGAATAGAAATATGTGTCTATAAAAAAAATGAGTATTCATTAAGAATTGGTGAGAGCCGGTATCGAACCAGGAACCTTGCGATTCCTAGGCAAGTGCTCTGCCGACTGCACAGGGATCTGTGCGGTAAAGTGAGGAGCTGATAGTAGGTGTGGCACTCCACTTCAGACACAAAAACAATCTCCTTGGTCTAGCGCTAGTGAAAATGGTATAGGCTCTCTCGCTGTCTGGCTGATACCGATATTAGGCCACCCGTCCGTTTATTCATTAAGAATCAATTTATTTCAAAACTTAATCGGCATTACATGACCCACCGAGGTTGATAAGCCGTGAAATAAACCAAACCAAACCAAACCAAACTAGATATTATTGTAGTAAGTATCGGTTTTTATCAACTGTCTATATTCCAATATTCTAAATAAATTGATTCATTCGAACAACGACAGACGATTGATTTCTTTTCAAGACGGAATACCATTGTTACCAGTTTCTCCCGTTTATTATTTCTCTCCTCCAATTTGAAAAAAAGAAAAGATGTCTGCCGAGAGTCCCTCTTTTTATTGACTGTTAGCACATCGTTAAAGATGTCCAACCCTGACTGCTGCGATATTAACCCTTAACTTAAACACAGAAAACAAACCAGAATAATTGTTTGCTTTATTTTATAAGCGGCCTTTTCTCTTCCCAAGAAACAATTATTGAAATCATATAGTCGATGGGGTACCACAGGCCAAGAGCTTAATTTGTAAAAGTGTAAGGGGTGAAACGAGTACAGGGGGAAAGACGATGGAGGTGAGGTATGCGGAACAACGGCAAGGCTCTTTTCAGTAGTCATTTCGATCTTCCCAGCTCTCTTTCTCGGATAAATAACGAGTGAAAAACCAGCCATTTATATTCATCAAACAATGTTTGAACGTTCTATTTTTGCAGTCGGGTTTTTCTGAAGATCACCTTGTTGGAGGTCGTTCGTCGCAAGAGTCTTTTGTCGAAATGGTGGGGAAAGACTTTATGATAATCGATTACCTCTCACTCTTCTAGACGAATGAAACTCTGAATGTCTCAGACTCGATCATTTAAGAAGGGGAGGGGGAGGTGACATGAAAGGAGAGGAGAAATGAAAGAAGAACAGATAGAGAGGCATGGAAGGAGAGGGAAAAGAGAGATAGAGAGGCAATGAAGGAGAGGGAAAAGAGAGATAGAGAGGCATTGAAGAAGAGGAAAAAGAGAAATAGAGAGGCATTGAAGGAGAGAAAAAAGAGAGATAGAGAGGCATTGAAGGAGAGAAAAAAGAGAGATAGAGTGGCAATGAAGGAGAGGGAAAGAGAGATAGAGAGGCATTGAAGAAGAGGAAAAAAGAGATATAGAGAAAGGGGGCATTGAAGGGGAGGAAAAAGATAGACAGGCAGAGAAGGAAAGTTAAAAGAGATAGAAAAGTATTGAAGGCGAGGAGAAAGAGAGATAGAGAGACAGAGAAGGAGAGGAAAAAGAGAGATAGAGAGGCATTGAAGGCGAGGAAAAAGAGAGATAGAGAGGTATTGAAGGAGAGAAAAAAAGAGAGATAGAGAGGTATTGAAGGAGAGAAAAAAGAGAGATAGAGAGGCATTGAAGGAGAGGGAAAAAGAGAAAAGAAAGAAAGAAAGAAAGAAAGAAAGAAGAAAAAGAAAGAGAGGCAATTTCAGGAGAGGAAAAAAGAAAGAAAGAGGAATAGAGAGGCATGGAAGGAGTGGAAGAGAGAGAGAGAGAGAGAGAGAGAGAGAGAGAGAGAGAGAGAGAGAGAGAGAGAGAGAGAGAGAGAGAGAGAGAGAGATGCATGGGAGGAGAGGAAAAAAGAAAGAGAGAAGCATTGCAAGAGCGGAAAAAGAGAGATAGAGAAGCACTGAAGGAGAGGAAAAAGAAAGAAAGAAGGAAAGGCAACTTCAGGTGAGGAAAAAAAAAAGAAAGAAAGGGAATAGAGAGGCATCGAAGGAGTGAAAGAGAGAGAGAGAGAGAGAGAGAGAGAGAGAGGAGAGGGGGGAAGGAGAGGAAAAAAGATATTGATAACATGTGAAAGGGTGATATAGAAAGAAGTAGAGAAAGAATAATAAGTATGTGATGAAGTGGAATAAAATGAAAACAATGAAAAATATAAATAAAAAAAAGAAGAAAGATTATTTTCTGATATGATTTGAAATTTGAATTTTCTTTTATTATCTAAAAACAAATACATATACGAGGGTCATTCAATAAATAGGGGTCATTTTATGCAAAAAAAAAAAACAAAAAAACAAAACAAAACAACAACAAAATATTAATCTTTTTTAGAATACATTGCTTTAAATACACATTCTGCATTGTTTGGTATAGTTTATTTAAAAAGTCGGCAAACCAAACATAGTCCTTCAGTCATAAACAGCGGTTTCTCATCACATTTGTGGTGGTTGAAAAGTGCAGACAATGTGAAAAGCAAAATATTTTTTTTTCCGATTTATTTCATAAAACTAAATTCTGCATTACTTGCCAATGGTTAATTCAAAATGATGACAAATCAAACGGAGTACACCAGGCTTGAACAGAGATCTGTCATCATATTTATGGTGGCTAAGAAATGCAAACTCTTTAGAAAGCAAGACACATTTTTTCAGATTTTTTCCATAAACTATATAAAATACTAGCAAAAGTGCCCGATCCATGACGAGTTAAAAAAAATAGTAACGCCAGAGAGGGAGGGAGAAAGAGAAAACGGGAGTAAAAGAGAGAATATGATTTATCAAATTAAGAAAAAAGAGAGGAAAATGATTAATCAAATTTGAAAAATCGCTGATAATTCGAATAGTACAATGTTTGTTTAATTAAAGGAAATATTTTTCTTCTTGTTTACATTTAAAATATCATTTTTTTAAATATATTCCTAAACTTGAGTTTTTGAAATATATTTTTTCAAAAACGTTTTGTATTCATGACAAAAACTTAAATTCCATTGCTTGTTGCGTTAAAGTGATAAAAATGAATTGGTTTAGTTTATTTTCTTTTTTACCCCTTAACAATTTAAAGTAGCTAGGTATTCATTTAGGTCTGCCGGCTGGGACTGTATAATACACCGATTGCACCTCCATTGAGGACTAAGAATTAAATATTTACAATTGTCCGTATTCCATTTTTGTTTTGTTTATAATAGTGTTTTATTTATCTATTTCTAAAACTCTTTTGTACATACGAATTCATCAGTTTGATAGCAGGCAGCGCGGAGGTCCAAAGCCAATTTTTAATTTTTTTTAACTCGCTGTAAAAAACGATTCAATTAATAAAAACACATACAAATTACATATTTAGAAAGATTATATTCTTTTCTTTCTAACCATATAAATATTTAAAGATTTTAAAGATTTTGACCATAAATAAGCGAGAGTTTCCGAGCTGAATGGTATAGACTGTCATTTTATCAACAAAAATGTTGTTCTCTAAACTACTGGTATCACTATAATAGCAAGCAGAGCGGATGTCCAAAGCCATTTTTTAAATTTTCTTACTCGCTGTAAAAAACAATTCAACTGATAAAAACACATACACATTACATGTTTACAAAGATTATTTTCTTTTCTTTCTAACCATATAAATATTTTGAAGATTGGATTATATATAGTGAGAGATTCCAAGCTGGACGGCCCAGACTGCCATTTTGTCAACTAAAATTTTGTTCACTAAACTGCTGGTATCGCTATAATAGGAAGCAGGCAGAGGACAGTATTTTATTAGCAGCATGAGCTGGTATAGGGACAGTTCCGCAAATTGGTTGATTTTGGTTTAATTAATTAATTATATCCCTTAATCAGTAAAATTCAATAATCAAATTTGGCATGTTTCTTAGTTAGAAGGATTTTATGTGTATGCAAGATTTCGAATCTGAGTAAACTCCCGTTTAGGAGTTATACATCGACACGTACATACCAAACTTCCTTTATATATATATATATATATATATATATATATATATATATATATATATATATATGTGCATTGTTTGGTATTGGCTTATTTATAACAGCGTGAAATCATAGTACACCAGGCTTGAACAGAAGTCTGTCATCGTATTTATGGTGGCTAAGAAATGCAAACTATTTGGAAAGCAAAATACATTTTTCAGATTTCTTCCAATAAACTATGTATTGTTTGAGATTGGCTTATTCAAAATGACGGAAAAACAAACATATTATACCAGACTTGAAGAGAAGTCTGTCATCACATTTGAGATGGTTAAAAAGGGCAAACCCTTTGAAATTTATATAATGATTACTGATGTATATCGCGAAACAGGTAGTAGTTAAAAGACGGTTACAAATGGGTTAGATTACGGTCAAGTCACGTTAAAAGCACCGGTTTCCGCTAGATCACCGAGATTA
>CM042159.1:36047223-36049723 GCA_023376005.1 Doryteuthis pealeii | reverse complement strand
CTACCTCGTTCACTCTCCATATCACATAAGAACATTGTTTAGATACCCGCAACATGTGCGAGTATATAACATCACAACGAAGTGATAACAAGTATATTTTACTGCCTGAGCAAACTTAATAGAAGAGTTTGGTTTGGTTTGTTTTGTTTTACTTTATGTTCATCTGACCTGATGGCAGTAAATGTCGTTAATTGACGAGTTATTTATATTGTATTTTTATAGAGTTATTTTGGTTTATAAATTTAACTGCAACCACAATATACAATTTAAAGTAGTTTAGTGGGTTTTATTAAGTTCCTTTTGTGCTGACCATTAGTTTCTGTGGTCTATGAATCCCTAACCGGAAAATAGTAAGGGGAACTTACATACGAACCCGCTTTTTGTTTACACCCTGGTCATGACAGGCGACACGGTAAGAAGTTGTCCCATTCGATGTTATACTTTTTCTGAATGTTATTTTGTTTTTCCGGGCCATGTGACATTTAGGCACCCCTTTTGCTTTGCTGATTCCTAAGTACATTTTTTCATTTACACCGTCAACATCCGGTTGTTTGTTAGGGGTTAGGTTTAGGGTTAGGGTTAGGGGTTAGTTTTATAATTTAAAAAAAAAACTCTAAAAAGTGTTTGTTAACAAACAACCGGATGTTGACGGTATAAATGAACAAAATGTACTTATGAATCAGCAAAGCAAAAGGGGTGCCTAAAGGTCATATGTTATATTTTTCCTTGTACAGTTCGACAGTGTTTATCAAAATAAACTTGATGACATCAGTAAGAATGCGTCCCTTTTTACGAAGACCAGTGGCATTAAAAGTGGCATGTCACATTACTTACTAGTAATTGAAGAAGTCAGATTTTCTCTCAGCTAACCTCTCACGTTCACATTCACTTAACGTAAGTATAGGTCAAAACGCTACTGTACATAATTAACAGGCTCGCCATCAATTATGTAATAAGGTTTTGGGAGAAAATGGGAAAATAACAAAAAGCGAAAGAAGTGAATTTAAAATTTACAAACATCTTAATCAGTATCTATCGTAATCGATGTGTCAATACTATAAATAATTAATCAAATTTGGTGCTCACAGTGTTCCTAATATCTTAAAATGATGTATCTATGATGGATTGATTTATTTTAACGTCAGGTCACAACGTTTAGGTGTATTTTATTCCGTAAGGTTATTTCTATTTGTTGGTGCATAATGTGAGTTCAAGTTCCTTAAGATAGTTTTTTATACGAATATTTTTAAACACACACACACACACACCACACACACACACACACCACATATAATATATATATATATATAATGAATAAAGAATGAATGAGAAAATGAGAAAAGTATTGGTATGAAAAGGTGCTCAATGCTAATAAAGCAGAGCAGATTTATAATCAATTGTAATATTATGGATTTGGACTCATAACTTAGAGTTTCATGGTTATGCAATCATCAGATAAATCAAATGGTTGAGATTTAAAAAAAAAAATGAAATGTTTTTTTTTTAATCTCAACCATTTGATTCATCTGATGATCGCATAACCATGAAATTCTAAGTTATGAGTCCAAATCCATAATATTACAGTTGATTATATATATATATATATATATATATATATATATATATATATATAGTATCTATATAATCAGGTTCGTTGGTTTTAGAATGTTTTATTGGGTAGAGCTTTTTTAACAAAGGACTGTTAGAGCTGTTATGGATCTAAGTTGAAAGGTCAAAGCTTAGTATTTGTTATTTATTTGTAAAGTAAAAGACTTAAGAATCGGACATTTTTGTGGTAAGAGATCCATTTCTACCCGTAATTATTTATATATATATATACCTATGTGTTTCGTCAGACCAACTAATCTATTCTATTTACTATTTCGATAAAGTATTATGACAACTAGAGACAAACCAATTAATACGCAGACACATGAAACAGACAAGCGCCCGAGCAAAACAAATACATGAGTAGCGGCAGCAAAGAAGAAAGGAGGTCACTAACAGCGACCGCCCACACACCACCCAATGACGTCCCAACAGATGATGCTACTAGCTCCAACAATCGAGGATATAAAAAAAAAGCCTGGACGACCAAACCTAAGAGTTTCGAAGAAGAGGCATAAACGGCCCCGAAAATTTAACGAAATAAAACGAAACTTAACATTAAAAAACTGAATTTCTTATATTTCATATCTAATGCTTCATACGGTATTCTACACATCGAGCCATCCTTTACTGGGATTACACTTGTCAAGTTTATTTTCTATAAGAAAAAGTATCGAATTTTATGCGATACATGCGTTGTAAGTGCCTTCAAGTAAAAATTTAATATATACTTTATCAGCAACGTTTCTAAATAAACAAACATCCAAAAATCTTATTCACTTCGCCGAAGGGCATTCGGGCTGTTTGTTGTAATTATTCTCTCAATAGCGCCCCCTTACCTATTATGGTAGAGGCGCGTAGTATCGCTTGACAAGCTTAATTCCGCTAGGAT
>CM042159.1:36027223-36042223 GCA_023376005.1 Doryteuthis pealeii | reverse complement strand
TCATTTTCCTTTAGCTTCACCCTGTGAACTGCTGGCATTGCAAAATCCACCAGTTGACAAGTTCTTTCTTCTTTGTTTATCAACACTAGGTCTGGTCTTCTTGCTGGGATAAGGTGATCCGTTTTTATTTCAAAGTCCCAGAGAATTTTATGCGTTTCGTTCTCAAGAACAGATTCTGGTTTATGCATATACCATTTTGTTGTATGGTCAAAATTATTTTTTTTGCATAACTCCCAGTGGATCACCTTCCCAACCGAGTCGTGTCTAGTTTTGTATTCTCGTTGTGCTAATTACTATTATTATTATTATTATTATTATTATTATTATTATTATTATTATTATTATTAAAAAGCCTCTAGTCAGTGCCAGTGTGAAAACCCAATAATATTCCAAACAAAAATTAATACCCCCCGGCGTATCGGTGAAATCCGACATTGAAATTATTATAATATTGTTATATCGAAGAAAGATATAAATCAGTTGAGAATATTATAATAAAAAATAATTTAAAAAAAAAACCCACAAACAATGAATAGATCAATAGACACGTAATATTTTTACAGCACATAATTTTTTATTTTATTTTTACTATAAGTATCGCTGTATTCAGCTTTTATCTTTTGAAAAGCCATTGTTATGCTCCTGTCCGGCCGCAAAAAAAGACAGGCGTATATTTAAGAACAATATAATGAGAGAGAAAAGGAGATTTTTGACCACCATAAAACAACCATACAAAGATAGGAACAACTAGGTTTCTCATTTGATAACAATGCTCTTAATGCTATTGTTTGGTCTATGTGCTTTTTGTACGTATCAGTTCTTTTTAAGTTCAGAAGACAGATGTCTCTCTAATATCAGCAGAAATGTGTATACAACATCAAGTCATTAAAAGTGTGTATGAATTACGAATGAGATATATCGATAGATTTTTAGATAGATAGATAGATAGATAAATTGTAGAGAGATTATGTATATTGATCAATTATAACAAATTTAGATAGATAGATATATAGATCGATCGATCGTCGGAGGACAAGGCATATAGATCGAAAGTACACACACACACACACACACACACACACACATACATATATATATATATATATATATATATATATATATACATATATGAGAGAGAGAGAGAGAGAGAGGAGAGAGAGAGAGAGAGATAGATAGAGAGAGAAGAGAGAGAGAGATGAGAGAGAAGAAGGAGAGAATCAACAAGAAGTACTTAGGACTATACAGATATAAATAAACTAGCATAGTAAAAAAGAAAGAATATATATATTGATGAGACGAAAATTTGGGGAGCCGGAAAAACTTAGATATGGCCCCAATTTCGTCGAAAAAAATATGGATTACTGTAGATCTCCTTCCTTATTGATAAAATGCCTGTTAATAACTAAATGTTATTTTACATTGAGCTCTCTTTAGTGAAAGATTTGCTGTATTATAACGGTACAACAATATCTTAACAGTGGATCTTAGAAATCACAATAGAATCATCCCACTACCAATTGGAAAACTTAATATATTATATATATATATAATAATAAGTATATATAAAAAGAGAATAAGATAGATAGTAGAAGTATAAATCATCGGGATATTAGGCATATTGAGAAACAGTAACATATTTAGATAGATAGATAGATAGGTAGATATATAGATACCTTGCTAGTGACTATACATATATGAACAAACCAGCATAGATAGATCGGATAAAAGAAAGATAGATCTTAGTGGACAAATAAGAGTACAAGGGTTGTTGAACATTTAGTTCGGTCAGATGATGTCTACTATACGAGTATTATTTATGATTATTTGGTAGAAATATTGTTTATGTAGAGTCTGGATACTTATACAATCTGTCTACTTATGACCCCCCTTCTTTCCTTATGGATACTTATTTCCTTTAGTGGACCCCATACCTTCTTCTTCTTCTTCTTCTTCTTCTTCTTCTTCTTCTTCTTTCTCTTCATTTCTGCATCCATTCACATCAACCAATCCTTTCTAATAATTCCAATTCATTCTTTCTTTCTTTCTTTTCTTCCCCTCCCCCTCTCCCCCCCTCTCTCTCTCTCTCTTTCGGACTTCTTCTCTTCTTCTTCTTCTTCTTCTTTCTTCTTCTCTTTTCTTCTTCTTCTTCTTCTTCAGCCTTTCACATCAACCACTCTTCTTCTTCTAACAATACCAATTCATTCTTTCTTTCTCTTCTCTCTCTCTCGGGTCTTCTTCTTCTTCTTCTTCTTTTCTTCTTTCTTCTTCTTTTCTTCTTTCTCTCTTCTTCTTCTTCTTCTCTCTTCTTCTTCTTCCGCATTCCATCTTCTCATCAACCACTCCTCTTCTAATAATCTATACCAATTCATTATTCATTCCTCTTTCTCTCAACACGGGTCTCTTCTTCTTCTTCTTCTTCTTCTTCTTCTCTTCTTCTCTCTCCTCTTCTTCTTCATCAACCACTCCCTCTCTTCTTTCTCTCAATCCAGACATTCATTCTTTCTTTCTTCTCTCTCTCCTCTTCGTTTTCTTCTTCTTCTTCTTTCTTCTTTTCTTCTTCTTCTTCTTCTTCTCTTCTCATCCATTTCTCATCAACCCACTCCTCTTTCTAACAATACCAATTCATTCATTTCTTTCTCTTCCTCTCTATCACGGGTTTTTCTTCTTTCTTCTTCTTTCTTCTTCTTCTTCTTCTTCTTCTTCTTCTTCTTCTTCTTCTTTCAGCCTTTCACATCAACCACTCTTCTTCTTCTAACAATACCAATTCATCTTTCTTCTCTCTTCTCTCTCTCTCGGTTTTCTTCTTCTTCTTCTTCTTCTTCTTCTTCTTCTTCTTCTCTTCTTCTTCATTTTCTGCATCCATCTCTCAAACCACTCCTCTTTCTAATAATACCAATTCATTCATTCTTTCTCTTCTCTCTATCACGGGTTTTTCTTTCTTCTTCTTCTCTCTTCTCTTCTTCTTCTTCTTCTTCTTCTTCTTCTTCTTCTTCTTCTTCTTCTTCTTTCTTTCTCTTCTTCTTCTTCAGCCTTTCACACAACCACTCTTCTTCTTCTAACAATACTTAATTATTCGAACTTGTGGACACCTTCTTTACTCATGATATTTATTTTCTTCGGTGGACCCCCATAACAATTTGATGTTTCAAAAATCCTATCATGTATCATGATTTAAAATTATTAGCAATTGTATAATATTTAAAAATATATATATTGTCGATTGTAGAGGTATAACTAATTTATTACGCATAACCTTTAGCAATATTCACTAGGGAAATGAGTCATAAATATACTAGGATATAATTATTAAAAATACAAGCAAATGGTCATGTCCGTATTTATGACTCTGATTTGCACCGAATAATCACGTGACCATTCTCTATCCACCCACCCAAATAGTGACGTAGTTTCGGTTATAGACAAAATAAAGACCGAATTTCTATATTATTATTATTATTATTATTATTATTATTATTATTATTATTATTATCAAAATAAAAAAATGCCCTCTGGGCGACGTAAAATAAATATTGCATCTTTAATATCAGAGAGTTTGTATCATAAGTAAAGTAAAGTCATCAAATTTATTAAAGGATTAAAAAATTAAATAATTTTATTAAAGAGGTAAAAAATTTTAAAAATTGAAATTGAAACTTAGTCCTGATAACTTTAAATATATATTTAAAAATAATATATATATATATATATATATATATATATATATATATATAATACCTGGTATTATATCTCTCTCTCTCTCTCTCTATATATAATATATTATATATATATATATATATATATTATATAATATATAGAGAGAGAGAGAGAGAGAGATAATACCAGGTATGCATTTATTAAAACTTGTTTAAAAAAACAATGAGGAGTGTCTAACATTGCATGCTCAAATGAATTTAACCATTACACCACGCGCTCCCACTTGGACTTATATATATATATTACAGAGGGAACATACAGGTTAGGAACACCAACTGGATTTTGTGAACAAGAACAGAACTGAACGCTAACAATAGCGACTCAGATTCTAACACTAATTACCTTTTGTTTGTGAACGACATAACTGCAGAATCCATTATTACTAAGTGAAGCTTCATAAGTCTATCAAATCATCCACAATGATCTCGGTTTCCATAAAAAAAGAGTGCGGCTACTGTAGCGTAATTATCATGGTCTATGGGAAATTTAGGGACTTAAAATAAAACGGTATTCGGGTTTCTAGAGAAAGAGAGGAAAAAGAAATAAGAACAAAGAGAGTTTGGAACTCAGTTGATCGACCAATGACCCCGAAATTAAAGTTAAAAATAAAACCGGAAGTTTTAGTTTCTGTGGACGAGCGGAAGTAACCCTCCCATCCCTGGGACGAGAAACGGAAGGAGAGAAAATCTTTCCTTTTCGGCTGGGCTTTCGTGGGAGTCAGAACAGCCCCTTGTGACTATACAACTTGAGTATGTTGTTTCTGAATTAACGACTACTACTACGACTAACGACTTATACTACAATTCGAGTTTGGCCCTATGCAATACTACTTTTAGAATCTCCACTGTATTCTCAACTCTCTTTGTGCAAGTTTCGTTTTATTTATGAACAACATAAATGCAGAATCCATCCATTATTCATAAGTGCGACTTCAAAAACGAGCTTCATAATTTTACACCACTTATGATCACATTAAAAATCTTAAGATGAATAAGATTTTCAGTGAGTGAAAACAGGGATTGTAATATATTCCATAACTAATATGTTCACTGAAGAATTTCGTTCATGTTGCCTATGCATTATGTCGTCAAAAGACGCTAAAATGTCGAGTTTAAAGAAATAAAAGCTAAAATAGTTTTACTGATTTTTTTAAAGCTAAAATATAGTAAAAAATCGTGTCGTATAACGGTTATCGTTATAAGACATGGATAACCTGGCTACAGACGAATTCTGTTGCCCATATAGAATTTTGAATAAAACACCATGTTTTATATGTTCTCATATTCATTTTCTGTAAAAATTATTGATTTAGAATAAGTTACAAGATTTTTAAAATAAGGAAGGGTTTACATTACATCCCCATGCATCTCTCTGTCTCTCTCTCTCTCTTCTCTCTCTCTCTCTGTCTGTCTGTCTGTCTGTCTCTCTCTCTCTCTCTCTCTCTCTATATTATATATATATATATATATATATATAATATACTAGCAAAAGTACCCGGTCCATGTCCAGGGGGTGTTCCAAAATATAACATTTTTTTTAAATTATCGAAAATTTGTGTATTACAGTGTATATTTTAGGGATTCTTTTTTGTTAACATTGAAAATATTTAAAAGAAATGTAATCCTAAATTTTGTTAGTGTTTTGAAACAATTTTATGTCATAATATTGATATTTTTAGCAGAATTCAGAATTCATGTATTTTTAAATATTAAAAACAAACCGTATAGATACTTATAAAACTCTTCTGATATAATTATTCAGACTATTGCCTTTATAGAAAAAAATTTAAAAATCGTAAAAAATATTTCCCCAAACATATTTTAAGAAAAAAACTATTTCAAACATATTTTCATCAGCGGATGAATAATTACCAAATATTTAGCGAAAGTTTGACTATTAGTTGGTTTTTCCTATAATTTGTTGACTACTTAAACGTTCAATTGATTTAATGGTGCGAAAATGTAAATATTGTTTTCGTTCATAATTTTCATTATATCTGTAAGCTGAATTTTTAAAAAAATCATCAGGAGTTCTTTTTAAATGTTTCTTCTTTTGAATGGTCCAAACATTATGAAGATAATAATAATCTTTATTCAAGTTACATTGTGTTAAATATAGGGTGGATTTAACGCAGCAGATTGGACGTCCCTATGTTGTAAATAGAATATTGCTGTTGTCTACCAAAAACTTTCACTGAAAAGCGAATGGTTCGGTTTCTAATGCATTTAGTAATTTTAAAATAATAATAGTATTTTATTTTATATCCCATTTTTTTAGTCGCTAAGAAATTTGCGATTATTTTGAATGATCTTTTTCTAAAACCTTTTTCGTACGTAACACTATTTTAAATTCAATTTTTAATTGCTTGATGAGTTAGAAATACAATGTAATATTGTAATTTATTTATTTCAATTTTTTGTTAATGACAACAATTCTAATCCAGTTCTTGATTGCTGGTTGAGTTAAAGTTAAAAGAAATGTATTCGTTTAATTTAACGATAAAAAGAAGCTATGAAGCGAAAATTTAAATTCTTCGTATAGCAATATTTATTTTTGCTTAAACTCCAGATAGTATTTTAAAAACACATTGTTTTAAAACGTTTTCATTAGTTCTCTAAAAAAAATTATGACTTTTTTACGATTAGTATTAATTACAAAACAACTCGTTTTATCATTTTTTATTTACATTTAATATATATATACAAATATGTAACCCTATAATGGTGAATATTATAAAATATCTTCATGATATTTTATTTCCATATAAAATATTATTTTTTAAAGAATGTAACCGTAAACTTGTGTTTTGAAACAATTGGTTTAATTAATCAATTATACCACTTAATCGGTAAAAATCAATTTTAGCGTGTTTCTTAGTTAGAAGGTAATTAATGTGTATGCAAGATTTAGAATCTGAGTGACCTCCCGTTTTGACGTGTTGAAGTTATACGTCGACACGTACATACCAAAATTAAGCAGTGAGTTGCCATTGTTGATATGCACAAAGAGGACAGGTTCAACTTTTATCTACTGGCTGATCTTCTAAAGATCTATCTATCTATCTATCTATCTATCTTTCTTTCTTTCTTTCTTTCTATGGTTATTTAATTTGTATAGTGACTATCAAGCTCTCTTAGTATATTCAAATATTCTATCTCTCTAAATATATTGTTATCGATTTATATGGCTAGTCTCCCGGCGATCTCTCTATCTATCTATCTGTATCTATCTCTGTCTCGCTCTCTGTCACTCTCTCTCTCTCTCTCTCTCTCTCTCTCTCTCTATATATATTATATATATATTATATATTATATATATATATATATATATATGTCTGTTTATCTATCTATATCAATATAAATATTTTCTATCTAATTATGTTCCTATCACTGTCTCTATGTCTCAGTGTACATCTACACACACACACACACACACACACACACGCACACACACACACACACACACACACAACATAATATATATATATATATATATATATACTCATATATATCCCTCTATCTATTTATCTAAAGTCTATTCTCATCTATCTTAAAACAGTTCTCTTTTACCTCTCCCCGTCTCTCTCTTCCCCCTGTCATTATGCACTCACGCACACTCAAATATACACATACATGCATATATATGTGTTTGTATGTGTGTGTGTTTGTATATATATATATATTGTGTGTGATAAAAGAGAAGGACAGAGAGAGAGAGAGAGAAAGAGAGAGAGAGAGAAAGAGAGAGAGAGAGAGAGAGAGAGAGAGAGAGAAGAGAGAGAGAGAGAGATTATCCTAATCTGTCTTCTAGTCAGTCTTAATTAGGCTTAAGTGGTCCCATACCATCACTGCCACACACGACAAGAAGACATTCATCTTATTTACTAGCACTACTGACACACAAGCACGAAAAGACAATTACACCTTGTGTAGGAAGCTCGTGGTGTAATGGTTAAAGTCATGGAAAATTGACTCGTCCCCCCGAGTTCAAATCCTGGACGTGGTAATTGCATTTCACTTAGCGCTAATACCCTTGGGAAAGGTATGAATCCTAATCTCCCTCCAGCTATGTGTAAATAGCATGGCAGACTGGGTTCTTCAACCATGGCTAGGTAACCAGGCTAGGAGAAGGAAAACTCTGAATTCAAACCTGTTGAACTCCGCTTAAGAAATTGACCTTATGTCGTATCCTGCTCGTGCGGAGGAGTTGGTATATATATATACACCTTGTAATACTAAAAGGAGGCGCAGTAAGAGGTTAAAAAGGGAGCATGTTACCTTTAGGCACCCCTTTTTGATCTCGATTAAGAAAGGACATGTTTTTCATTTACACCGGTTGTTTGTTAGGTGTTAGGATTAGGGTTAGAGTTAGGGTTAGGGTTAGGGGTTAGTTTTTATAATTTAAAAAAAATCTAAAAATCGTCTGTTAAAACGACCGGATATTGACGGTGTAAATAAAAAAAAATATTGTCCTTTCTTAATCGAGATCAAAAAGGGGTGCCTAAAGGTCATATGGTCCTAAAAAGGAAATACAGACAGAAGAAAGAAAATTGATAGACCAGAAAGAATAAAGAATAACGAACAAGCGGAAGGCGGATCAATTTATTTGAGGCGATAAAATGAAGCGATAATAAACACAAACAAATTCCCCTAACCATTTTGGATGTTTTGGAAAAACAGTCAGACTTTTGGAGAAACTTCAAGGAAGCCACAGCTGGATTTAGTAAACAAGTCCACGGATTTCTCCCCAGCGAACCATCTGCCGAGCATTAAACAACATTATCGAATTTTTCATTGATACTGTCGTATTTTATTCAAACTCTTCTCGCAACTTTTTATTTTCATTAAAACTCTACCTTTCTATTTAACCTCATAAACTATCTTCGATTCTCTAGTTTCTTTTTGCCTGAGACGTTTTTCTTCCGAATACCAACACCTTACGATTGATATTCCCCTAATAGAAAAACGAAGAAAAAGAAGAAAAAGGAAAGAAAAGGAAAGAAGGAAATAATGAAGAGAGAAAGAAAAATAGAGTAATTCTAAAAGCTTAAGATTCTTATTTTTTAAAGAGGAAAAAAAAGAAAAGAAAAAGAAAAGAAGAAAGAAGGAAAGAATGCAGAAAGAAAGAGAAATAAAAAGAGAATAATTCCAACACATTACGATTCTTATTCATCAGATAGGAAAAAAGAAAAAAGAAAAAAAGAAGAAAAGAACGGAAGAAGAGAAAGAAGGAAAGAATGAAGAAAGAAATAGAAAAAGAGAGAAAGAGAAAAACCATTGATTACTCACTATCTTTATTTCTATATCTTCCTTTTTGTCTAAAACGTTTTCATTCCGAATCCCGACGCTTTATGATTCTTATTCTCCTTAAAGAAAAAAGAAAAAAAGTAAAGAAAAAAAAAGACAAAGGTTGAATTAAGAAAGAAAGAATGAAAAAATAGATTAATTCGAACACTTATTGTTTCAAAATCCAAAAACAATCTCCTTGGTCTAGCGTTAGTGAAAAGGGGATATACTCCCTCGCTGATTGGCTGATACTGACTTTAGGCCGCCCCGACGAATTTTCTATGGTTCGTATTCTGCAAATCGTAAAATGAAAAGCGAAAAGAAAAAAAGAAAGAAAAAAGGAATAAAGAAAGAAAAAAAGAAAAGGAAAGTGCTATTCGAACACCTTGCGAGTTTTACAAAAAAAAAAAAAATAATAAATTAAAAAAAATAAAGAAAGACAGAAAGAAAGAAAGAAGAAATAGAGTAATTTAAACACCTTTCCATTCTTATTCCCAAATAGAAAAAAAATAAAAATAAAAAATAAAGAAGAAAGAAAGGAAGAAAGAAAGAAAGAAAGAAAGAACGAAAGAAAATAAGTAAAAAGTTTAAAATAGGGTTAAGTTTTTTTTTAAGTTAGCGAAGTGGCCTATTGTCGGTATCAGTCGAGCAGCGAGGGTGTCTATCTTCTTTTCACTAGTGCTAGACCAGGGAGATTGTTTTTGCTGAAGATGAACGCCACACTTGAAAGTGAGAAAGGATTAGAGGAGAGGAAAAAGCTGGGTAGCTAGGGGATCTATCCACTTTTCGCTAGCGCTAAATCAGGGAGATTGTTTATGCTCAGGCGGAGGCCACATCCACTGTCAGCTTCCGCACTTTACCGGATAGATCAGATTACCCAATATGCACTACACATGCGCTGGGTTGGTGGGAACCAGTATCGAACCCAGAACCTTGTGGTTCTGGGGGTGGCTGCTCAACAGAATGGGATGAAAGAGAGAAAGAGAAAGAGAATGGAAAAGAGGAGAGGGAAAAAGAATGTTGAATAAATTGGAAAAGAAAGAAATTGGAAAACAGAGTATGAGAAAATGAGGAAAAAGAAGAGAAAAATGAACGCAAAGAAAGAGAAATAAAAAAGAAAGTGAAAAAAAGAGAAAGACAAAGAGGAAAAGAAATAAGTTTTGAAAAAAAAAAAAGAAAAAAGAGAAACATGAAGAGAAAGAAAGAGGAAAGTAAAGAATGAGAAAAAAAAAGAAGGTAATAAAAGAAAAATAAACAAGAAAGTTCGGACCATATTACCTTTAGGCACTCCTTTTTGATCTCGATTAAGAAAGGACATGTTTTTCATTTACACCGTCAATATCCGGTTGTTTGGTAGGGGTTAGAGTTTGGGGTTAGGGTTAGGGCTAAGGTTAGGGAAAGTTTTATAATTTTAAAAAGATCTAAAAATCTTCTGTTAAAATAACCGGATATTGACGGTGTAAATGAAAAACATATCTTTTATTAATCGAGATCAAAAAATGGGTGCCTAAACTTGGTATAGACATGGTCCGCTATATATATATATATATATATATATATATATATATATATATATATGGGAAGTAACGGATGGAGTAAATCCGACAAAATGTGTTTGAAAATAGAGAAAAATGCGGATAAAACACAAAACAACTAAATTCAAATGATATTTTGCCTCGGTATTTTACAGAGCTTTGTCAAATTTATTTTGAAGACAACTGGGATCTACATATTGTCATATGGTCCGAAAGTTCTTATCTATGTATAATGGAGATTCGGTGTCAGACTAATCAAAACTACATCACTGATTACGTCGCAATGCCCCCAGGAATTGCTTAAGTTTATCAATGAGTATTTAATTCATAGTGAGGCATGGTATTTTTATGTGTTCATTTAGTGCCATCGTGGAAATTTGATAGTCTGGTAGGAAGTTCGTGTGTGGCGACTAGGTGTCTGTATAGGTTTGCGAAACTGGGGGATTGGAATATTATTTTCAAATCCATTCCTTTCCTTTCCCCTCACATCTTATTACGCATTTCTCCCACCCCTCTACTTCTGCCCTTCACAATTACCTTTTCAGCATAAACGTAGACTGTAGAATAAATTTGACAAAGCTTCGTAACATACTGGGGCAAAATATCATTTGAATTTAGTTGTTTTGTGTTTTATACGCATTTTTCTCTATTTTCAATCACATTTTTTCCGGATTTACTCAATCCGATACTTCCCATATAATATTTATATATATAATATATATATATAATATATAATATATATAGCGGACCATGTCCTATACCGAGTTAGAGTTGGCCATCGATAGTTGAGATGTCTCTTTTGTTTTTTTAAAGACAACTCAGACAATTCTTCCTGGTCGATGTCGTGTCAGTACTGCTGTACAGCTGCACCACCTGGACCCTTACGAAGTGACTAGAGAATAAACTAGATGGAGCTGCACAAGAATGTTGCGTGTGATCCTGAACAAGACATGGAAATAACAACCCACGAGAAAACAGCTGTACGGCCACCTGCCAAATATCACCCAAACCATCCGAGTAAGACGGACGAGACACGCAGGACACTGCTGGAGAAGCAAGGACGAACACATAAGTGACGTCCTCCTGTGGAAGCCAGCACATGGGCACGCCAGTGTGGGCCGACTAGCAAAGACGTACATTGACCAGCTCTTTGCGGATACAGGATGCTGCATATAGGATCTCCAGAGAATGATGAGTGATAGGAACGGATGGAGAGAGATTGTCATCGATATCCCTGTTAACAGCGTGACATAATGATGATGATGATATATATATTAGCATGGCCTGTGATCATACTACACTATGGTAATTATTACAATATGTTTACTTAATATGATAGCCGTCGTACAATTAAGGAACGCGAGTGTTCATATATATATATATATATATATATATATATATGTGTGTGTGTGTGTGTGTGTGTGTTTACGAGGTCTGAACGTAATGTAATCAGGCAATTTGAAAATCAAATGACCCAATTTGCCCGCTTTAACTGGACAATGAATTAGGGTGAGGCATTACCGTATGAAGTGTGAATAAAATGTTGAAGGGTTAATCACTCGCTAGTGAGATGCCCTTCGGGGGTTGGGCTTTTCAATTATTACATTCACACAGAATATGCATCTAATTTGGCGGGAAACTTGGCAGTTTATCCGCAGAATCCTTACGAATTATGAAGGATTCCGATTATTATTATTATTGAATTGAACAAATCCTAGAATTTTGTTATCGATGAATCAAACGCGGTCCCCCCCCCCTTCCGTTGAAAGTGGTTTACAATGGGAAGTCTTATAAAAGGTTGAAGGCTCAAAAATGTTGGACGCGTGAATGCCGAAATAAAAATCGGTTATTGGCTGTGAAAGACTTAAGAGAAATGTATAATTCAGCATTTAGAAAGTATATCATTTTGGGTAATTTTCACCTTTAGTTGTCAAAATTCCTAGCAAATAAGACCATTAGAGTAACCTCCCTTGACTTTGAATTTGTACCAAGCCGGTAGCCATTTTGAAAGTCTCTGTGCGAAATAAACAAATCTTAGAAACTTTTTTCGAAAACAATACAACTTGCTTTAACACAAAAATATCATAGAATGTGTTCTTAATAACAATTAAGTTCATTTCAGATAATTTTATGCTAGCAATTTAGCCAACTGACTTTCACTTTGAAACAAGCCGGTAGCCATTTTGAAAGTCTTCGTGCCAAATAAACAAATCTTAGAAACTTTTTCGAAAACAATACAACTGCATGCTTTAACACAAAAATATCATAAAATGTGTTCTTAACAACAATTAAGTTAATTTCAGATAATGCGCATGCACAATTTTATGCTAGGAATTTTGACAACTATAGGTGAAAAATACGCATTTTGAATAAGTCAACTACCAGTTTTTCGCGTCCTCATGTTTTTTTTTAATTAACATATTAGCATTTTTATTAGAATACTATTTACTAGCAGGACCGGGATAAAACCTAATGTTTCATAGTTTATACCTTCTTTAAGTAGTAATCATATATACTGTTATGTTATTATGAAAATATATATTCTAAATATTGTTAAAAGAAGAAGATTAGACTGCTTACCTAGCCAAGGTTACAAAGCCCAGTCTGTCCAACTATTTACCCGTAACTGGAATTATAGAATATATAGTTTGTTATATTTATAATTAAAGTGTGGTTAATATCGGTTTAGGGGCCGGTTTAGCTCAGCCGGTAGAGTGTTCGGCTAGGAATCACAAGGTTCTTGGTTCGATACCGGTCCCCGACAACTCAGCTTATGAGTAGCACATGAGCTGATGGTAGGAGTGGCGCTCCACTTCAGATGCTAAAATAATCTCCTTGGTCTAGCGCTAGTGAAAAGCTTCCTCAGTTCTTCGCGTCTGAAGTGACGAAATATTTTTCTCCCACTTTGACTTGTTTGAGTCATCATTTTTGTTCATTCTTCCTTTTACCTCACCTCATACCACAGTATGATAATTTAATCATTACAACGTTTGATGTTTAATTAAGAGCTATTGTTAAATAGTTCAATATGTAAAAAGTATGATAATCTTGATTTAACTTTTCATTCTTTTTTCTTTCTTTCTTTCTTTCTTTCTTTCCTTTCATCTTTTCATTATGTTTGATTGTACCTGATTAGCGTAATCGCTACCGTGCCCTCACCCCCTCTCTATATCGTTCACTTAATTCTTTTCTTTCTTTCTTATTATATTTTTCTGTGTAGCATGACCGTTTTCGTCCATTTCTTTATAATAAAAACGGAATGGTACATTATTTAGATGAGGTGACGACACTCATGAGAAATAAGATCAGATGAGGAACTCTTACTTGTTAACTCGGCCGCCATATTCTTCAGGGCTTATTTCTCGGCTGATCACGTGGGTTACCAATTCGGGCTGGTCATTTCTTGCTTTTAATAATCAATTAACAAACAAGACTGCTTGTTTTTCTTTTAACCTTTTTATTTCACACAGCCCAGCCAATAAAGATTCAACCGCGCGGTGGATAAACGACTCCCAGAGCGAGAACACCTTCCACTCTCGGCCAGCAACTAGTCGCTTCTAATCTAAATCTCTCACACCTCTAATAGCGCGTTTATCAAGGGGTCAAATAAAAAAAGCTATTACCCGTCAATAACCATCGAGGTAACTTTTCATTGGACCTCGGTTATGCTGAATCAAACGAACCCTGATTCAAAATATTCTTACTGCGCACCGTACATAATTCATTGACTATTTATGAATTATGTAACACTTGTAAAGGTGTGCTTATATTTATACAGAGGTTGGGAAATAGACTCGTCGCCCCGAGTTCAAATCCTGGACGTGGTAATTGCATTTCACTTAGCGCTAATACCCTTGGGAAAGGTATGAATCCTACTCTTCCTCCAACTATGGGTAAATAGTAGGGCAGACCGGGCACTTTAACCATGGTTAGGCAACTGGTCTAGGAGAAGGAAAACTCTGATTTCAAACCTGATAAACTTAAGAAATTGACCTTGTGTCGCATCCTGCTCGTGCGGAGGGGTTGGTAAATATATATATATATGTTGCATAGCCCTTCTTCGCTACACTGGATCGTCTATCATCTATCTTGGTCTGGTATATCTTCTAAGGTCTTGTCTGGTCTTCTATTGAGGATTCCGGGTCTGGTTTATGTTGGGATCACTCCTTATCAGAAGCCCTATGTCATTGTTAGTTTTAGTAATAAACACAAGACTTCGATTTACCTTTGATGTTACTTTATTCATAAACCCCCAGACCAGACAATGCGCGCGGATCCTTACATCTTGCTAGATCGGCTTCTAAGTTCTTAACTCTAACTAACTGAGTTGCTTACCCTTAAACCGGAAGGGCCTTCTATCGGGTTCCGTTTCTCACGGTTTATCCCCAGAACGCAAGGTGAGATCGAGTTTTCCCAAAGCGGGCCGTCACTCACCTTTCAAGGGGGAATTTTTCTTCCTCTCTTTT
>CM042159.1:36006819-36027123 GCA_023376005.1 Doryteuthis pealeii | reverse complement strand
AAAAATGGAGAGAGATAGGTAGGTCCAGTCTAGGAGAGGGATAACTCTGAATTCAAAATTCCTGAGGTCGGTCGTTGATTGGGTTGTGGCAACCCTTGATGCAACCCATTCTTCCTATCGATTGTGCCAAAAAGTGTGGATGGTCCAACAGAAGCCTTCACCACTATAAAACAAATCACTGTGTGGGTGTTCATTGTGTGTGTGAACCCTCATGCGTCGAAAATCGACGGGAGAGTCCATAATATATATATATATATATATATATATATATATATATATATATATATATATATATATTTTTTGATCTCTCAGTGACCGAATGATACATACACTTTCTATGTATTTTAATAGTTTAAAAACACCAGTCCCGCATCAGCTGTCAGTGGGCGAGG
This sequence comes from Doryteuthis pealeii, assembly GCA_023376005.1. Classification (NCBI taxonomy): domain Eukaryota; kingdom Metazoa; phylum Mollusca; class Cephalopoda; order Myopsida; family Loliginidae; genus Doryteuthis; species Doryteuthis pealeii. The sequence goes on along the minus strand of CM042159.1, from coordinate 36,026,731 downwards.
GGATAAGATATCGGACTACCATACGGACAGTCTGAGTTCGAACCCTACCCAAGGATAGTTTGTGTCTAGCCACACTGAGGAGGCATGATATGCCGAAACACGTGTCTGTGGATGACTTATTAATTATTATTAATTATTAATATATATATAATATATATTGATAGAGAGACACAAAGAGTGTTTAGATATTTATCACCCTCAATTGTTGTAATTTGGCACCAGTAATGTGCCTGAAAAAATGTTTTGCATCGTTATGTTAGAATACAATAATTATTAAGTAGTTTTTGACGACGTGGTTCACACACACACACACACACACACACACTCATACTCATATATATATTATATATATATATAATAAGTGTTTAATTGGAGTCGTACCTAATTTTGAAAATTAATTAATTAATAATGAATTAGGCGGAATACCTATTAAATGTATGGCTAAACAAATCGAGAAAAATCAATCTCTGTATGTACATTTCGGCCTATTAGGCCTCATCAGAGAGCTATAGATCGGAAGACCGCCTGTGCGTGGTTTGAAACCGGACTGCAAGCTGACAGGCCGATCCCATAACCCCAACACCAAACGAACTTCTTAGATTTTTATGATTTGTTTAGAGTAACTTGTGTTATAATGCCAGCTGCTATATATCGTTTAACTTTAGAAGATCATTCTATATTTTTAATTCTATATTTTAAATTTTGCTATTATCAGGAAAAAAAATAGAACTTACTAAAACAATGGACAGCAAAGTAATTACAATTTATAGAAAATATAAACATGTTTCAATAATCACAATTTTGTAAACATATTCACTTGTTTCTTTTTTTAAAATTCATACTTTTAAAATATTAACCCATGATTATATTATTATGCATAGACACGCATACACACATATATATTATCAATAAATTGCGATATATACCCAGTTTTTAATTTGGTAGTGAACATGACATACGCACAGGCACACTAGACCAATATATATATATATATATAATATATATATATATATATATATATATTTTACCAACCCTCTGCACGAGCAGGATGCGACACAATTTCTTAAGCGGAGTTTAACAGGTTTGAATTCAGAGTTTTCCTTCTCCTAAACTGGTTGCCTAATCAAGGTTAAAGAGCCCAGTCTGCCCAACTATTTACCCATAGCTGGAGGGAGAATTGGATTCATACCTTTCGCAAGGGTATCAGCGCTATGTGAAATGCAAACAGTTTCGTCCAGGAATTGAACTCGGGTCGACGAGTCCATTTCCTATTACCCTAACCATTAGACTACGCGCCTCCAAATATTTTGATATATATAAGGTGTGCTACAATGCACCACTTAAATTTCTCGACTGGGCAAGGTCACGTGGTTTAAACCTCAGCCAATCAACAGCCCTAATGCGTGGCTGGTTGACTATTTAATCACTGATACTGAGAGACGTCCATTTGCATTTCATTGACCAACGATATATATATATATAGACGTGATACGTCGAAACACGGTGTCTGTAGATGACTATATGTTATATATATATATATAAATATATAGTCATCCACGACACCGTGTTTCGACGTATCACGTCACTTCAGTGTGGCTAGACATTTGTAAGCTACCTACAGCCGGAATAGAACCCGATCGATTCATCATCAGCCGGCTGCTCAACGCTCGCCATCGTCCAGCTACAAAATAGGAAAATGATTTAACTGTTTTAATACAACACACCTCTATGTATGTAAAGGCCGCCATAGAGTGCTCCATCCGTTTTTATAGAGAACGTTGCGTTTATGCTTTAGTTGGCAGTCGTCAGCGAAATCCCCTCTAAAGATCTCAACCCCTGGGCATGGGGCATATATAGTAATCCACAGACACCGTGTTTCGTCGTATCATGTCTCTTCAGTGTGGCTAGACATTTGTAAGCTACCTACAGCCGGGATAGAAAGCCGATCAATTCATCATCAGTCGGGTTGCTTAACCGCTCGGTCACTGTCACCTACAGAATGGGAAGTGGATTTTAACTGTTAAATACACCTATCTGTATGTATGTAAAGGCTGCCATAGAGTGCTCCATCCATTTCATAGTAGTTTATGCTTTAATTGGCACTCGTCAGCGAAATCTCCTCCAAAGTTCTCAACCCCCTGGGGGATGGGGAGCCAATAGAGTCATCCACAGACACCGTGTTTCGACATATCACGTCTCTTCACTGTAGCTATACATCAGTATGTATGTAAAGGCCGCCATAGAGTGCTCCATCCTTTTTATAGGAGAGCGTTGTGTTTACGCTTTAGTTGGCGGTCATCAGCGTGTGTGTGTGTGTGTGTGTGTGTGTGTGTGTGTGTGTGTGCGTGTTTGTATGTGTGTGTGACCGATTATCTTAACAACTTCTTAAAAAACCGCATTAGAATAACAATTATTTAGCTACGTGTCTGATGATTGTGCACACCAGAGGAACCTTTAAGAAACGGATTCTAGTGTTCATTGAATATGATATTTGGTTTCATAACCGCTCCTCGATAATAGCATAGAACACTTTTTACTCATTTTTTTCCTTCGGTTTAGGACATGGTATTTATGTATTTTGCAAGTGCTAACTGTAAATGCCACGCCTCCAATTTTATTGATTGAGGGTTGACACTGGATCGTTTTTAACTCTGATTTAGGCACTCCATTATTTGGCAACAATCGTTTAATGAATATGTTCTTGATACAGTCAATTTATCAGGTATGGGCTGAATATATATATATATATGTGACGTGTTCTCTCTTTCCTAATTCGCATTCCATTTTAAATGAATAGATAGAAAAAAATTATATATATTTTATATAGATATATATGCACACACACACACACACACACACACACCACATACACACAACACACACACATATATATATATAAACATAATTAAATATATATATATGTATATTATATGTTATTATATATATATATATATATATATGTAGATGTATACATCTAGAAAACACGCACACACACACACATATATATATATATATAAAGATATAAACCTAACTGAATATATATATATAATATATATATATATATATATAATATATATTGATAGATAGATAGATAGATAGATATGAACAGAATTAGATCCGTGTACAAATAAACATATATATAGTGATCAACATAATCATATATATATATATATATATATATATATATGTGTGTGTTGTGTGTGTGTGTGTGTGTGTGTGTGTGGTGTGTAAAAATGGAAATAATTCGATATATATGTTGAAAAAGGATTGGAAGCACAATATATACACTTTTGTATGGATAAAATTTATTACTGTAATTTGTCAAGACGTGTTTCGATCAGAATTCGTTTACACACACACAGTATTTTATTTAAGATTATTTTAAATAGACTATTATATATATATAATTATATATCTCATACATAACATTATTTCATTCAATCTTATATTTAAAATAATTTTAAATAGAATACTGCGTGTGTAAACGATTTTTTTTCAACAATAAATTATATCCATACATAATTTGACGTCCTAAAAGAGTTAACTCAAACGTAGGCTTGTTAGACTATTAGGGGTATGTGATATACCAGATGTCGCCACTTCTATTTATACACATTACCCCCAAAAGTACACTTGTTATACCTAGGATTTCAGGGACTACAACTGGGTCCTCTGCTGCAACGAGTACACTCTTGTTCTATTAACGATTTCAAGAATTACAACAGACTTTCGGACCATATGATCTTTAGGCACCCCTTTTTATCTCGATTAAGGAAGGACATGTTTTTCATTTATACCGTCAATATCCGGTTGTTTTAACAGACAATTTTTAGATTTTTTTTAAATTTTAAAACTAACCCCTAAACCTAACCCCTAACCCTAAAACAAACAACCGGATATTGACGGTGTAACGACCAATCAGCTGGTCACATCAAGCCCTAATACCTATATGATTGTCCCGATCCCATTGTTCTTATGGCAAACCCTAACCCTTTTTATCATATGGGTGCTAGAAGCAGTAGCTGAGGGTCTTCAGGTCCTGGAAATGCCGTTAAACTAAATCTGATGGTGAGGTTTCAGTTCTGGAGGTCTGCGAAATGTGTAGCACCCCTTTATCCCCATTGCTGCCAGGTCCAGTCTGACCCGGAGCGGTAGTACCTGTCTGGGTCCCAGCTATGGGTTGAATAGAAATCTGTGTCTATAAAAATATTGAGTATTCATTAAGAATTGGCGAGAGCCGGTATCGAACCAGGAACCTTGCGATTCCTAGGCAAGTGCTCTTCCGACTGCACAGGGATCTGTGCGATAAAGTGAGGAGCTGATAGTAGGTGTGGCACTCCACTTCAGACACAAAAACAGTCTCCTTGGTCTAGCGCTAGTGAAAATGGTATAGGCTCCCTCGCTGTCTGGCTGATACCGATATTAGGCCACCCGTCCATTTATTCATTAAGAATCAATTTATCTCAAAACTTAATCGGCATTACATGACCCACCGAGGTTGATAAGCCGTGAAATAAACCAAACCAAACCAAACCAAACTAGATATTATTGTAGTAAGTATCGGTTTTTATCAACTGTCTATATTCCAATATTCCAAATAAATTGATTCATTCGAACAACGACAGACGATTGATTTCTTTTCAAGACGGAATACCATTGTTACCAGTTTCTTTCATTTATTATTTCTCTCCTCCAATTTGAAAAAAAAGAAGATGTCTGCCGAGAGTCCCTCTTTTTATTGACTGTTAGCACATCGTTAAAGATGTCCAACCCTGACTGCTGCGATATTAACCCTTAACTTAAACACAGAAAACAAACCAGAATAATTGTTTACTTTATTTCATAAGCGGCCTTTTCTCTTCCCAAGAAACAATTATTGAAATCATATAGTCGATGGGGTACCACAGGCCAAGAGCTTAATTTGTAAAAGTGTAAGGGGTGAAACGAGTGCAGGGGGGGAGGAAGACGATGGAAGTGAGGGATGCGGAACAACGGCAAGGCTCTTTTCAGTAGTCATTTCGATCTTCCCAGCTCTTTTTCTCGGATAAATAACGAGTGAAAAACCAGCCATTTATATTCATCAAACAATGTTTGAACGTTCTATTTTTGCAGTCGGTTTTTCTGAAGATCACCTTGTTGGAGGTCGTTCGTCGCAAGAGTCTTTTGTCGAAATGGTGGGGAAAACTTTATGATAATCGATTACCTCTCACTCTCTAGACGAATGAAACTCTGAATGTCTCAGACTCGATCATTTAAGAAGGGGGAGGGGGAGGTGACATGAAAGGAGAGGAGAAATGAAAGAAGATAGATAGAGAGTGGAAGGAGAGGGAAAAGAGATAATAGAGAGGCAATGAGAGAGGGAAAAGAGAGATAGAGAGGCATTGAAGGAGAGAGAGAGAAAAGAGAGATGAGAGGCAATGAAGAGAGGAAAAAAGAGATTAGAGAGGCATTGAAGGAGAGAAAAAAGAGAGATAGAGAGGCAATGAAGGAGAGGAAAAGAGAGATAGAGAAATGGGCATTGAAGGAGAGGAAAAATATTAGGGAGACAGAGAAGGAAAGTTAAAAGAGATAGAAAGTATTGAAGGCGAGGAAAAAAGAGAATAGAGAGACAGAGAAGAGAGGAAAAAGAGAGAGAGAGTATTGAAGAGAGAGATAGAAGGCATTGAAGGAGAGGAAAAGATGAGAAAGAAAGGCATTGAAGGAGAGGGAAAAAGTGAGAAAGAAAGAAATAAAGAAAGAGAGGCAATTTCAGGAGAGAAAAAGAAAGAAAGAGGAATAGAGAGGCATCGAAGGAGTGGAAGAGAGAGAGAGAGAGAGAGAGAGAGAGAGAGAGAGAGAGAGAGAGAGAGAGAGAGAGAGAGAAGAGATGCATGGGAGGAGAGGAAAAAAGAAAGAGAGATGCATTGCAAGAGCGGAAAAAGAGAGATACAGAGGCACTGAATGAGAGTAAAAAAGAAAGAAAGAAAGAGAGACAATTTCAGGAGAGGAAAAAAGAAATAAGAAGAAATAGAGAGTATCGACGGAGTGAGAGAGAGAGAGAGAGAGAGAGAGAGAAGAGAGAGGAGAGAGAGAGAGAGAGAGAGAGAGAGAGAGAGAGGGGGGAAGGAGAGGGAAAAAGATATTGATAAAATGTGGAAGGGTGATATAGAAAGAAGTAGAGAAAGAATAATAAGTATGTGATGAAGTGAAATGAAATGAAAACAATGAAAAATATAAATAAAAAAAAGAAGAAAGATTATTTTCTGATATGATTTGAAATTTGAATTTTCTTTTATTATCTAAAAACAAATACATATACGAGGGTCATTCAATAAATAGGGGTCATTTTTATGCAAAAAAACAAAAACAAAACAAAACAACAACAAAATATTAATCTTTTTTAGAATACATTTCTTTAAATACAAATTCTGCATTGTTTGGTTATAGTTTATTCAAAAAGTCGGCAAACCAAACAGAGTCCTCCAGTTATAAACAGCGGTTTATCATCACATTTGTGGTGGTTGAAATGTGCAGACCATGTGAAAAGCAAAATATATTTTTCGGATTTATTTCATAAAAATAAATTCTGCATTACTTGCCAATGGTTTATTCAAAATGATGACAAATCAAACGGAGTACACCAGGCTTGAACAGAGATCTGTCATCACATTTATGGTGGCTAAGAAATACAAACTCTTTAGAAAGCAAAATACATTTTTTTCAGATTTTTTCCATAAACTATATAAAATACTAGCAAAAGTACACGGTCCATGACCAGATAAAAAAAATAGTAACACCAGAGAGGGAGGGAGAAAGAGAAAACGGGAGTAAGAGAGAGAATTTGATTTATCAAATTAAGAAAAAAGAGAGGAAAATGATTAATCAAATTTGAAAAATCGCTGATAATTCGAATAGTACAATGTTTTTTTTTAATTTAAGGAAATGTTTTTCTTCTTGTTTACATTAAAATATCATTTTAAAAAAATGTATTCCTAATCTTGAGTGTTTTGAAATATATTTATTCAAAAACGTTTTGTATTTATGACAAAAACTTAAATTCCATTGCTTGTTGCGTTAACGTGATAAAAATAAATTCGTTTAGTTTATTTTCTTTTTTATCCCTAAAAAAGTAACAATTTAAAGTAGCTATGTATTAAACTTCCTTATTCATTTAGGTCTACTGGCTGGGACTGTATAATTCACCGATTGCACCTCCGATGAGGACTAAGAATTAAATATTTACAAATGTGCGTATTCCATTTTTTTGTTTGTTTATAATAGTGTTTTATTTATCTATTTCCAAAACTCTTTTGTACATACGAATTCATCAGTTTGATAGCAGGCAGCACGGCTGTCCAAAGCCATTTTTTAATTTTTTAACTCGCTGTAAAAAAAACAATTCAATTGATAAAAACACATACACATTATATATTTAGAAAGATTATTTTATTTCCTTCTAACCATATAAATATCTTAAAGATTGGATCATGAATAGGCGAGAGATTCCAAGCTGAATGGACTAGTCTGCCATTTTGTGAACTAAAATTTTGTTCACTAAACTGCTGGTATCGCTATAATAGGAAGCAGGCAGAGGACAATATTTTATTAGCAGCAGGAGCTGGTATAGGGACAGTTCCGCAAATTGGTTGATTTTGGTTTAATTAATTAATTATATCCCTTAATCAGTAAAAATCAATAACAAAATTTGGCATGTTTCTTATTATAAGGATTTTATGTGTATGCAAGATTTCGAATCTGAGTAAACTCCCGTTTTGGAGTTTATACGCCGACACGTACATACCAAACTTCCTTTATATATATATAATATATATATATATATATATATATATATATATATAGAGAGAGAGAGAGAGAGAGAGAGATGCATTGGTTGGTATTGGCTTATTTAAAACAGCGGGAAATCATAGTACACCAGGCTTGAACAGAAGTCTGTCATCGTATTTGTGGTGGCTAAGAAACGCAAACTATTTGGAAAGCAAAATACATTTTTCAGATTTCTTCCAATAAACTATATAAACTATGTATTGTTTGGGATTGGCTTATTCAAAATGACGGAAAAACAAACATATTATACCAGGCTTGAAGAGAAGTCTGTCATCACATTTGAGATGGTTAAAAAGGGCAAACCCTCTGAAATCTTATTATAATGGAGATTGTGGGTTTGTCTGTCTGTAACCGAAACTATATTACTACACATGTCACAATTCCCTTTGTTATTTACACCACATTCTCCATGATTTTATTCATATTTAAACCTCAATTATTATTAAAATTGTTTTACATCATTAAGACTGTTAACAATATCTACATAATAATAACATGCAATTATATTTATATATTCAACGAAATAGCGGTTTACAGTGTGAATGGGAAGGCTAATTTGCATATTGATATTAAAAATTTTGATTTTAATAAATATATGCTTAGTATTATTGATTTCTAATTGTTTGGTTTTATCTTAATAAATATGAGCAAAAATCTCGGGGATAAATCTTAACAGAAATCTATTAACATAAAGAAATAACTGTAATTTATTCTTTTCTTCCTATTTTAACTAAATAGTAAATTAGGGAAATTTACCACTGAAAGACGGGAGTAAGGGAAAATGGTGGAACAGTTAGTTTCAAAGTTTCTTTATTTCCGATTATACCCCCTCTGTTCCAAATATTTTTATCTGAATTCTTATTCAGTTTCATTAGCCTTCTAATTTAACATGTATTTTATTATATTAAAACTTAAATACTTGCACCCGGAGGGTGCATATATTTGCTAGTCTACATAATGATTACTGATGTATATCGCGAATCAGGTAGTAGTTAACAGACGGTTACAAATTGTACGAGCGTTTTCATCTTGCAACACCCTCTGGTTACAAATAAGAGCGTCCAAAATGAAATACAAAAATTCACATCCTGGTTATCTCGTGCTGCTTATTCGCCGGATTCTTATTTCTCATGAGTGTAGTCACCTCAGCTAAATAATGGCCTATTCCGTTTTTATTATAAAGAAAGGGACGAAAAAGAACATGCTATACAGAAACTATGAGAAGAAGGAAAAAGAGAGTAGGAGAAAGTTAGAGATTGGGGGCGATAACGCTAATCAATTTAAATCAAACATAATGAAAAGGAAAGAAAAAAATCTTTGAGAGAGTTAAATTAAGATTATAGTCTTTTACATATTGAACTATTTTAGCTCTTTAAATAAAATAAAAAAATCGAGCACCGTTATAATTAAAGTATCATACTCTGCTATATCCACAGATTCTTCCTATTAATCTTGCATAGTTTACGGACAAGTCACATTGAAAGCACCGGTTCCCGCTAGATCACCGAAGTTAAGCAGCGATTAACCTGTTCAAGACTTAGATTTTTATTCATGGGTGACACTATATGTTACACAATTCATGAGCAGTCATGATTTATGAACGTACCACTCGTTAGAATTCGAATTAGGGTCCATTAATTTAAAATCATAGAAAGTTACCGACAGCTGTGGCGGTTAATAACCTTTAACCCCTTAAAAACGCACCATTAGAGACGCGTGAGAATAAATTAAGTTAGTCAGATTCGACCCGACTTTCAAGCAGCGTAGACGTGTTTTCACCTCCCCGGGTCGCTCTCCTCGCGGCGGAATCAAAATAGACAGGGTTGAAAATAAGGCTTTATTATAAGAAATAACCAAGTGTTGTTGTTACTTAATTATTAAAACAAGAAATGTCCAGCCCATCCTAGCCCAAAGAAGAACTAACAAAGAAAATTAACCCACAGATAGAAGTCAGCCCAGAGAAGATAACGGTCGAAGTAGAAGCAGAGCAAGAACCAACATATAGATATATAATCAAGTAAGACTAAGAACAATCATCTGTATCATATCACTGTTTCTCTCCTCCATTAAATACCCAAATCATCTAAGGGGTATATGTTGGAATATTTGGATATATGAGTAAGTAAAGTCGACGGGGCGGCTTAAAGTCAGTATCAGCGAGGGAGTCTATCCCCTTTTCAATAGCGCTAGACCAAGGAGATTATTTTAGCATCTGAGGTGGAGCGCCACACCTACCATCAGCTTCTTACTTTGCTGCACAGATCCCTGTGCTACTCATACGCTGGGTTGGCGAGGACCGGTATCGAACTAGGAACATTGTGGTTTCTAGCCGAACGCTCTACCAACTGAGCTAACCCGGCCCTCAATTTACCTTCTAAATTTATAGACTAGGCGGGGTCACGTAGTTTATTCCTCTGCCAATCAACAGACATAATTCGTGGCTAGTTGACTACTTAATCACTGATACTGAACAGTCGTTCATTTGCAATCATTGACGAAGGAACTTACAATACTAAGGAGCACCAAAGAATAACCAAAGGATTCTTTACCAAGGATTTCCGCTGGACAAGCGTTCTTGCTTGAAGCTTAAAGGATGGACCATAAAATCGTATCAGTATATAATATATATAGTTCTTAGTGTGTCCATATACGCATTTATTTTTAACGCATTGTGATTAAATCTATTTTAAAGTATTACTCTATTTAGAAAGGAGTCAACTTTTCTCGTGAAAGGTAGAAATCAAATCGGTTGTCTAAGTGAATAAATAAATAATAACTAATTTAAATAAATAAATAAGGAGGGAAAGAAATGAGTAAAAGAAAGAGACCATCTTATTTTTCGTCAATACCATCACCTGTCTCTTCGTGAATTGATCTATTAAAAAAATCTGTTCCACTTAATCTGAATTTACGGTTCAAAATTGTTTTCGTCGCTGTTTCTAATATCGTCTCGTTTCGCTTCTGAATTCTAATTTTGGATGGTTTAGCGAAAAACGAAATGCAGGTGAGTGAGGTTCAAAGTAGCGTCGAGCAATTTAACTAAAAACGGAATGTTGAATTTAAAAATGATAATTTTAGAGGAAACCAGAAAAGAAAGAACAAAACATAATCAAAGCGGGGGATTGGTACAAGTTTCGTATAAAGAAGAAGAAGAAGAAGAAGAAGAAGAAGAAGAAGAAGAAGAAACAAGATGAAAAATAGAAAGAAGAAAAAGAAGAAAAAGAATAGAAAGAAAAAAGAATAGAAAGAAGACGAAATAGAAAAACAAAAAGAAGAAGAAAGTTGAATGAAAGACAAATGAAAGAAGAAGAGAGACAAGAAGAAAGCAGAATGACATAGAAGAAGAAGAAGAAGAAGAAGAAGAAGAAGAAGAAGAAAGAAGAAGAAGAAGAAGAAGAAGAGAAAGAAAAAAAAAAGAATAGAAAGAAGACGAAATAGAAAAACAAAAGAAGAAGAAAGTTGAATGAAAGACAATGAAAGAAGAAAGCAGAATGGACATAGAAGAAAAGAGAAGAAATGTGAAGCAGAATGAAAGAAGAGAAGAAGAAGAAGAAGAAGAAGAAGAAGAAGAAGAAGAAGAAGAAGAAGAAGAAGAAGAAGAAGAAGAAGAAGAAGAAGAATGGACGAAAGGTGCAAATGATTAAAATGGAAGAAGCAAACTAAAAGAGATAAGTAGGAATGGAATATCGTAAAGTTAAAGTAATGAGCCTAAAAGATTAACTGATAAAAAGGACAAATTGAAAAGAATCAATGAGATAAAATTAATCAGAAAGATCGAGCGGGAAGAATTTATAAGTTACAAATGTCACAATTTGAAATGAGAGACGAGCGGAAACGCAATGAAGAAGAAGAAGAAGAAGAAGAAGAAGAAGAAGAAGAAGAAGAAGAAGAAGAATGAAAGATAGAAGAAAAACAAATGGAATGAAAACAATAATAATAATAATAATAATAATAATAAGAAGAAGAAGAAGAAGTATTGTAATTAAACAATCAGTTGAACAACAACAGGGAGAGAGAGAGAGAGAGAGAGAGAGAGAGAGACAGAAAGACAGACAGACAGACAGACAGAAAGATATATCAGCTCTACTAACTTATTGAGCACTTTTATATTCTATATAAACCTGACATATTCGGTTAATATTTGTATCGACGGTCGATGTTGCTATTAATCCGATATTATATTCCCCGATAAGTCATATCTTTATAATATATTATTATATATATAATATATATTAATATATATTATATAATATATTACCACAGGGTATGTTTATCACCTCACACTTGGTGAGTTTTTGGTGGGCCAATATTTGTGGTAGTAAACCACATGAAGTCACGTGGGATCTAGTTAGCTCCTCAGTACCATCCAGGATGTTAAGCAAGAAAGATGTTTCTTGCTTAACATTTGCGCGCCGTGTTAGACCGTAAAGAAAAGTTAGTTAGGAATAAGAGTTTAAAAAAGTAACATGGCGTTGAATCCCTTAGCTAGAAAATTAACCAACAACAAGAACCCAGGTAAGAAGAAGAGATAGAATTCAACATGGCGGCCTGGACGATCACAGATGGCCAGAGAAGAAGAAAGTAAGTAATGCATCTCGTCTGATACTCTGTCTACCTCCCTCACTCTCCATATCACATAAGAACATTGTTTAGATACCCGCGACATGTGTGAGTATATAACATCACGACGAAGAGATAACAAGTGTATTTTACTGCCTGAGCAAACTTAACAGAAGAGTTTGGTTTGGTTTGTCTTGTTTTACTTTATGTTCATCTGACATGGTGGCAGTAAATGTCGTTAATTGACGAGTTATTTATATTGTATTTTTATATAGCTATGTTGGTTTATAAATTTAACTACAACCACAATATACAATTTAAAGTAGTTTAGTGGGTTTTATTAAGTTCATTTTGTGCTAACCATTAGTTTCTGTGGTCTATGAATCCCTAACCGGAAAATGGTAAGGGGAACTTACATACTAACCCCCTTTTTTGTTTACGCCCCTGGTCAGGACAGGCGACACGGTAAGAAGTTGTCCCATTCGATGTTATAATTTTCTTGAATGTTATTTGTTTTTCCGGACCATATGACCTTTAGGCACCCCTTTTGCTTTGCTGATTCATAAGTACATTTTTTTCATTTACACCGTCAACATCCGGTTGTTTGTTAGAGGTTAGGGTTAGGGTTAGGGGTTAGGGGTTAGTTTTATAATTAAAAAAAAAACTCTAAAAAGTGTTTGTTAACAAACAACCGGATGTTGACGGTATAAATGAAAAAAATGTACTTATGAATCAGCAAAGCAAAAGGGGTGCCTAAAGGTCATATGGTCCGTTTTTCCTTGTACAGTTCTACAGTGTTTATCAAAATAAACTTGATGACATCAGTAAGAATGCGTCCCTTTTTACGAAGACCAGTGGCATTAAAAGTGCCATGTCAGACATTACTTACTAGTAATTGAAGAAGTCAGATTTTCTCTCAGCTAACCTCTCACGTTCACATTCACGAACGTAAATATAGGTCGAAACGCTACAGTACATAATTAACAGGCTCACCATCAATTATGTAAAAAGGTTTTGGGAGAAAATGGGAAAATAACAAAAAGCGAAAAAAGTGAATTTAAAATTTACAAACATCTTAATCAGTATCTATCGTAATCGATGTGTCAATACTATAAATAATTAATCAAATTTGGTGCTCACAGTGTTCCTAATATCTTAAAATGATGTATCTATGATGGATTGATTTATTTTAACGTCAGGTCACAACGTTTAGGTGTATTTTATTCCGTAGATTATTTTATTTGTTGGTGCATAATGTGAGTTCAAGTTCCTTAAGGTATTTCTTTTATGTAGATGTTCTTATCGAATACAAATATTTTTTAAACATACACACATACATACACACATACATACACACACACACACACCACACACAATATATATATATATATATATATATAATATATATAATAATATATATAATGAATAGAGAATGAATGAGAAAATGAGAAAAAGTATTGGCATGAAAGGTGCTCATGCTAATAAAGCAGAGCAGGTTATAATCAATTGTAATATTATGAATTTGGACTCAAACTTAGAATTTCATGGTTATGCAAATCAGATAAATCAACTGTTGAGATTTTTTTTAAAAATAATGAAATGTTTTTTTTTAAATCTCAACCATTGATCCTCTGATGATCGCATAACCATGACACTTAATTATGAGTCCAAATCCATAATATTACAGTTGATATTATATATATATATATATATATATATATATATATATATAGTATGTATATAATCAGGTTCGTTGGTTTTAGAATGTTTATTGGGTAGAGCTTTTTTAAACAAAGGACTGTTAGAGCTGTTATGGATCTAAGTTGAAAGGTCAAAGCTTAGTATTTGTTATGTATGGTTAAGTAAAAGGCTTAAGAATCGGACATTTTTGTGGTAAGAGATCCATTTCTACCCGTAAGTATTTATATATATATATACCTATGTTTCGTCAGACCAACTAATTTATTCTATTTACTATTTCGATAAAGTATTATGACAACTAGAGACAAACCAATTAATACGCAGACACATGAAACAGACAAGCGCCCGAGCAAAACAAATACATGAGTAGCGGCAGCAAAGAAGAAAGGAGGTCACTAACAGCGACCGCCCACACACCACCCAACGACGTCTCAACAGATGATGCTACTAGCTCAACAATCGAGGATATAAAAAAGCCTGGACGACAAACCTAAGAGTTCGAAGAAGAGGCATAAACGGTCCCGAAAATTTAACGAAATAAAACGAAACTTACATTAAAAAACTGAATTTCTTATATTTCATATCTAATGCTTCATACAACACATTACAATATATATATTTATAATATATATATATATAATATATATATATATTATATATACTAGCAAATATATGCACCCTCCGGTACAAGTATTTAAGTTTTAATATAATAAAATATCATGTTAAATTAGAAAGGCTAATGAAACTGAATAAGAATTCAGATAAAAATATTTGGAACGGAAGGGGTATAATCGGAAAATAGAACAACTTTGAAAACTAACTGTTCCACATTTTCCCTTACCCCGCCTTTCAGTGGTAAATTTCCCTAATTTAACTATTTAGTTAAAATAGGAAAAAAGAATAAAATTACAGTTATTTCTTTATGTTAATAAATTTCTGTTAAGATTTATTTCCGAGATTTTTGCTCATATTTATTAAGATAAAACCAAACAATTAGAAATCAATAATACTAAGCATATATTTATTAAAATCAAATTTTTTAAGATCAATATGCAAATTAGCCTTCCCATTCACACTGTAAACCGCTATTTCGTTGAATATATAAATATAATTGCATGTTATTAGTATGTAGATATTGTTAATAGTCTTAATGATGTAAAACATTTAACTAATAATTGAGGTTTAAATAAAAAAAAAATCATGGGAGAATGTGTGTAAATAACAAGGGAATTGTGACTTGTGTAGTTTCGGTTACAGACAGACAAACCCACAATCTCCATTATAATAGATATATATATATATATATTATAAACACACACACAACACATATATATATATATATATCAACTAAGAAGCATACGTCGATCCTCTACATTTAGGGTGGGGTTAGCTCAGTCGGTAGAGCGTTCGGCTAGAACCACAATATTCCTAGTTCGATACCGTCCCTCGCCAACTCAGCGTATGAGTAGTACGGGGATCTGTGCGGTAAAGTAAGGAACTGATGGTAGGTGTGGTGCTCAACCTCAGATGCAAAATCTCCTTGGTCTAGCGCTATTGAAAAGGGGATAGACTCCCTCGCTGATTGGCTGATACCGACTTTACTTTTACTTACTTTATATATATATATATATATATATATATATATTATATATAACAATCTAGAGCAAGGAAATATGAGGTCAATTACTATTTTAGTTTATATACTTATTGCAATTTGAATAATACAAAAGAACGAAGTCATTTAGTTTACTATTTCTCTTAATTTTTTAGATGAGGCTCGATAATTCATATTATTTGGATTATTTGGACTATTGTCCTCATCTTTATTGTTATCAACTCTTGGTTTCGTCTGATGGAGTCTCCAGCATTCTTCAGGTCTTTCTTTCTCGAATTCGGAAACCTTTTTGTCGATCTCGGAAGCCTTCATGGAACTTCGAACCGAACACTTTATTCAATCCACAGAGGTAGACTGTTCTAATTCCTTTAACCATGATCGGGTACAAGTGTTCAGATGTGTTAATTATTCTATGTTACTGTCGCCTTTTGCCAGGATTGAACTTGCAGCCTAGAGATGACAGTCACTTATAACTGTATTAATAATCAAAAGTTTTATTAACATTTTTTATGAATATTTTTATTAAACAAATGTGTCAACACTATTCTTTAATTCATTGTTTTGTGGTATTCTTAGTCATGTGACTAATCTTAGCCAATCACATTCCTTTTTGATAGAGTTCGCCGCGGGTCACATGACCCAATTAAAGTCGTCGGGGTAATCAGTGCTAAAAGTTGCTCACTTCCATCTTGAGAATTTCGTTTTAGTCTGTGAAATAATTCATCATTTTGTATTTTTCAATATGCAATTATCTTTAGGTTAACAAGACGTCTATACTAAAAATGTGACTGTCATCACTTATTTTACATCTCTCTCTCTCTCTCTCTCTCTCTCTCTCTCTCTCTCTCTCTCTCTGTCTATATATATATATATATATATATATATATATATATATATATATATATGTAAGTTTCTCCATATCTATCTGTCTATCTGTTTATCTATCTATGTGAGTTTCTTCATATATATGGATCGATCTGTGTATTCCGGGTTTTTCCTATCGATATAGTCATTAGCAAGCCATCTTAGTACGTTCATATCTATCGATTTATCTATCTATCGATTTATGTATCTTTTCTGATCAGTATATCTATCTATCAAGCAATCCATGTAAGATTCTTCATATGTATGTATGTATGAATGTATGTATGAATGTAGATTGGCATTCGTCTGCAATTAACATCTCTCTCTCCCTCTCCCTCTCTCTCTCTCTCTATATATAATATATATATATATATATATATATGGTTGTTTATTTATATTATATCGTCACTGGCAGTCTATCTCAGTCTGTTCATATCTATCTCTCTATCTGTCTATCTATTTATCTATCTATCTATATCTCTTTAGGTCTATCAATATATGCCAGTTTCTTCATATTTATCAATCTATCTATGCTGGTTTTCTCATAATTATATAGTCTTTAGCAAACTTAATCTCTCTCTCTCTCTCTCTCTCTCTCTCTCTCTCTCTCTCTCTCTCTCTCTCTCTATATATATATATATATATATATATATATTATATATATATGTGTGTGTGTGTGTTGTGTGTGTGTGTGCGTGTACGTGTGCGTGTTGTATATATGTGTGTGAGTTTCATTCAGATTTGTATATGTATCCCTCTATCAATCAATCCATATAAGTTTCTTTATATGTATGTATGTATGTATGTATGTATCTATCTATCTATCTATCTATCTATCTTAGAGGACATCTAATACCTATTTGTCTGTATATATTCATGGGCTTAGCGATAATTTACTACCGATGCCAGTTTTTCTCGTTTCTAAAATTGCTTACCTCCTCACACTCAAATTCGACGACTGACGCTTATTTCAAAATAGTTCGGTGATTGTCTTTATCAGGAAACACAGCTATTTGTTTCTATTTAGTTGACATCTTTCCGTGTCCAAATACTTTTAGCAACATTCATCCACCAAGACAAAAACGCTTTGTTTCAATTGTCAATTGTTCGCTTTAAAAGAATTCCCATTTTCCAATTTCTGAATTACATCCGGAAAAAGCAAGAATTATTTACCCAGCGCTGTGGTGTCTGTACAATAAAACCTTTGACTTCGACTCCTATTTTTGATACCTCTGACTCCTCTTTATGTAATTACTTCTTAATAAACATAAAACTATGATTTAAAAAAATATATATTTATAAGGAGAGTGTATTGTATACTTAGCCTAAGCTATGGCGATATTCACTTCGTTAGGGTCCAGTTGGTGCAGCCGTACAGCAGTACTGACACGACAACGGCTTTTAAAAATTGTCTCTTTAATTTGTCTGCCCTACTATTTACCCATATCTGGAGAGATTCATACCTTTCCCAAGGGTATTAGCGCTAAGGGAAATGCAGTTACCACATCCAGGATTTGAACTCGTGGCGACGAGTCCATTTCCCATTACTTTAACCATTTGACCACGCGCTTCCACAATACAGGATGCTGCATAGAGGACCTCCCGAGAATGATGAATGATAGGGACGGATGGAGAGAGATTGCCATGGATATCCATGGATTTCCATATGACTGATAATTTATTTATAGCCGACCATGTCTTTCCCATGCTTGCATCTGCACAAGAATGCTGCGTGTGATCCTAAAGAAGACGTGGAAACAACATCCCTCGAGAAAACAACTGTACGGCCATCTGCCACATATCACCCAAACCATCCGAGTAAGACAGACAAGACACACAGAACACTGCTGGAGAAGCAAGGACGAACTCATAAGTGACGTCCTCCTGTGGAAGGCAGCACATGGGCACGCCAGTGTTGGCTGACCAGCAAATATGTACATTGACCAGTTCTGTGCAGATACAGGATGCTGTATATATATTTACCAACCACTCCACACGAGTAGGATGTGACACAAGGTCAATTTCTTAAGCGGAGTTTAACAGGTTTGAATTCGAGCGGTTGCCTAACAAAGGTTAAAGAGCTCATTCTGCCCTACTATTTACCCATATCTGGAAGGAGAACAGGATCCATACGATTCCCATTAGGGTCAAGGTGGTGCAGCCGTACAGCAGTACTGACACAACAACGGCCTTTAAGAATTCTCTCTTTAACTTGTCTGCCCTACTATTTACCCATATCTGGAGAGAGAGTAGGATTCATACCTTTCCCAAGGGTATTAGCGCTAAGTGAAATGCAATTACCACATCCAGGATTTGAACTCGGGGCGACGAGTCCATTTCCCAAGACTTTAACCATTACACCACGCGTTTCATTAAAGGACAACATGGCCAGGAAAATCATAGGTGCTAGGACCATCTGTCTAAGAGAGAGAGAGAGAGAGAGAGAGAGAGAGAGAGAGAGAGAGAGAGAGAGGGCGGGGATATCCGTGCTGCCAGTACTACATGATGATGATGGGGATGATCATAGTGGTGATGATGATGAAAAGCCTCTAGTTAGTGCCAGTGCGAAAATCGAATCTAAACAAATATTGGACCATATGACCTTTAGGCACCCCTTTATGTTTTGCTGAGTCATAAGTACATTTTTTTTCATTTACACCGTCAACATACGGTTGTTTGTTAACAGACGATTTATAGAGTGTTTTTGAATTATAAAACTAACTCCTAATCCTAACTCCTAACTCCTAACCTTAACCCTAACCCCTAACAAACAACCGGATGTTGACGGTGTAAATGAAAAAAATGTACTTATGATTCACAAAGCAAAAGGGGTGCCTAAAGGTCATATGGTCCCAAATATTAACAGGGTTTGACGTGACCAGTCGATTGATCGGAGGGGGCATTCTCCGACCTCCTGTCTAGGATTGAGAGAGAGTGAGAGAAAGAGAAAGAGAGAGAGAGAGAAAGAGAGAGAGAGAGACAGAAAGAGAGAGAGGAGGGGGAGGTTAAGAAAGAGACGTGGATATTCGTGCTGCCAGCACTATATTATTATTATTAATAACTCCTTTTGAGTTTCACATCAGCATTAGCTGATGGTCTTTCACTGGAGTCTGAGTGACAGCAAGTCTCCCCAGGTCTCCAGGACTCTTCTGAGTATTCTGGCAGATTGCAGCAGTGCAGTATTCTGAATGGTTTCAATCCTTCCTCTGATTTCCAAACTTTCCAAACACTTTTCTAATCCTTTTGGGACTGTTCCAAGTGCACCAACCACAATTGGTATCACTTTCACTCTCATGTTCCATAACTATTTCAGTTCTCTGGCAAGGTCCAGATATTTGTCCATTTTTT
>CM042159.1:35979319-36001819 GCA_023376005.1 Doryteuthis pealeii | reverse complement strand
AGTAACCTTCCCATCTCCGGGATGAGAAACGGAAGGAGAGAAAATATTTCCTTTTCGGCTGGGCTTTCGTGGGAGGCAGAACAGCCCCTTGTGACTATACGACTTGAGTATGTTGTTTCTGAATTAACGACTACTACTACGACTAACGACTGATACTACAATTCGAGTTTGGCCCTATGCAACACTACTTTTAGAATCTCCACTGTATTCTCAACTCTCTTTGTGCAAGTTTCGTTTTATTTATGAACAACATAAATGCAGAATCCATCCATTATTCATAAGTGCGACTTCAAAAACGAGCTTCATAATTTTACACCACTTATGATCACATTAAAAATCTTAAGATGAATAAGATTTTCAGTGAGTGAAAACAGGGATTGTAATATATTCCATAACTAATATGTTCACTGAAGAATTTCGTTCATGTTGCCTATGCATTATGTCGTCAAAGACGCTAAAATGTCGAGTTTAAAGAAATAAAAGCTAAAATATTTTTTACTGATTTTTTTAAAGCTAAAATATAGTAAAAATTCGTGTCGTGTAACGGTTATCGTTATAAGACATGGATAACCTGGCTACAGACGAATTCTGTTGCCCATATAGAATTTTGAATAAAACACCATGTTTTATATGTTCTCATATTCATTTTCTGTAAAATTATTGATTTAGAAATAAGTTACAAGATTTTTAAAATAAGGAAGGGGTTTACATTACCATCCCCATGCATCTCTCTCTCTCTCTCTCTCTCTCTCTCTCTCTCTATATATATATTATATATATATATATATTATATATTATATATATATACTAGCAAAAGTACCCGGTCCATGTCCAGGGGGTGTTCCTAAATATAACATTTTTTTTAAATTATCGAAAATTTGTGTATTACAGTGTATATTTTAGGGATTTTTTTGTTGACATTGAAAATATTTATAAAAAAATGTAATCCTAAATTTTTGAGTGTTTTGAAACAATTTTTATGTCATAATATTGACATTTTTTAGCAGAATTCAGAATTCATGTATCTTAAATATAAAAAAAACCCGTATAGATACTTATAAAACTCTTCTGATATAATTATTCAGACTATTGACTTTATAAAAAAAAAATTTAAAAATCGTAAAAAATATTTCCCCAAACATATTTTAAGAAAAAAACTATTTCAAACATATTTTCATCAGCGGATGAATAATTACCAAATATTTAGCGAAAGTTTGACTATTAGTTGGTTTTTCCTATAATTTGTTGACTACTTAAACGTTCAATTGATTTAATGGTGCGAAAATGTAAACATTGTTTTCGTTCATAATTTTCATTATATCTGTAAGCTGATTTTTTTAAAAAATCATCAGGACTTCTTTTTTAAATGTTTCTTCTTTTGAATGGTCCAAAAATTATGAAGATAATAATAATCTTTATTCAAGTTACATTGTGTTAAATATAGGGGGGATTTAACGCAGCAGATTGGACGTCCCTATGTTGTAAATAGAATATTGCTGTTGTCTACCAAAAAATTTCGCTAAAAAAGCGAATAATTAGTTTTCTAATACATTTAGCAAGTTTAAAATAATAAAGTATTTTATTTTATATCCCATTTTTTAGTCGCTAAGAAATTTGCGATTATTTTGAATGATCTTTTTCTAAAAACGTTTTCGTACGTAATACTATTTTAAATTCAATTTTTAATTGCTTGATGAGTTTGAAATACAATGTAATATTGTAATTTATTTCAATTTTTTGTTAATGACAACAATTCTAATCCAGTTCTTGATTGCTGGTTGAGTTAAAGTTAAAAGAAATGTATTCGTTTAATTTAACGATAAAAAAAGCTATGAAGCGAAAATTTAAATTATTCGTATAGCAATATCTATTTTTGCTTAAACTCAAGATAGTATTTTAAAAACACATTGTTTTAAAACGTTTTCATTAGTTCTCTAAAAAAATTATGACTTTTTTACGATTAGTATTAATTACAAAACAACTCGTTTTATCATTTTTTATTTACATTTAATATATATATATACAAATATGTAACCCTATAATGGTGAATATTATAAAATATTTTCATGATATTCTATTTCCATTTAAAATATCATTTTTTAAAGAATGTAACCGTAAACTTGTGTTTTGAAACAATTGGTTTAATTAATCAATTATACCACTTAATCGGTAAAAATCAATTTTAGCGTGTTTCTTAGTTAGAAGGTAATTAATGTGTATGCAAGATTTAGAATCTGAGTGACCTCCCGTTTTGACGTGTTGGAGTTATACGTCGACACGTACATACCAAAATTAAGCAGTGAGTTGCCATTGTTGATATGCACAAAGAGGGCAGGTTCCATTTTTATCTACTGGTTGATCTTCTAAAGATCTATCTATCTATCTATCTTTATTTATTTATTCCTTTCTATGGTTATTTATTTGTATATGTAGAGTCACTATCAAGGTCTCTTAGTATATTCAAATATTCTATCTCTCTAAATATATTGTTATCGATTTATATGGCTAGTCTCCCGGCGATCTATCTATCTATCTATCTATCTATCTGTCTCTATCTCTGTCTCACTCTCTGTCACTCTGTCTCTGTCTCTATCTGTGCGAGTCTCTCTCTCTCTCTCTCTCTCTCTCTATATATATATATATATATATATATATATATATATATATATATATATGTCTGTTTATCTATCTATATCAATATAAATATTTTCTATCTAATTATGTTCCTATCACTGTCTCTTTGTCTCAGTGTACATCTACACACACACACACACACACACACACACATATATATATATATATATAAATAAATGAATATATATATACGCATATATATCCCTCTATCTATCTATCTATCTAAAGTCTATTCTTATCTATCTAAAAACAGTTCTCTTTTACGTCTCTCCGTCTCTCTCTCTCTCTTCCACTAACTTTATGCACACACGCACACTCAAATATACACATACATACATATACATGTGTTTGAGTGTGTGTTTGTATATATATATATTGTGTGTGATAAAAGAGAAGGAAAGAGAGAGCGAGAGAGAGAGAGAGAGAGAGAGAGAGAGAGAGAGAGAGAGAGAGATTATCCTAATCTGTCTTCTAGTCAGTCTTAATTAGGCTTAAGTGGTCCCATACCATCACTGCCACACACGACAAGAAGACATTCATCTTATTTACTAGCACTACTGGCACACAAGCACGAAAAGACAATTACACCTTGTGTAGGAAGCTCGTGGTGTAATGGTTAAAGTCATGGAAAATTGACTCGTCCCCCCGAGTTCAAATCCTGGACGTGGTAATTGCATTTCACTTAGCGCTAATACCCTTGGGAAAGGTATGAATCCTACTCTCCCTCCAGCTATGGGTAAATAGCATGGCAGACTGGGTTCTTCAACCATGACTAGGTAACCAGTCTAGGAGAAGGAAAACTCTGAATTCAAACTTGTTTAAACTCCGCTTAAGAAATTGACCTTATGTCGTATCCTGCTCGTGCGGAGGAGTTGGTAAATATATATACACCTTGTAATACTAAAAGGAGGCGCAGTAAGAGGTTAAAAAGGGAACATGTTACCTTTAGGCACCCCTTTTTGATCTCGATTAAGATAGGACATGTTTTTCATTTACACCGGTTGTTTGTTAGGTGTTAGGATTAGGGGTTAGAGTTTGGGTTAGGGTTAGGGGTTAGTTTTATAATTTTTTTTAAATTCTAAAAATCATCTGTTAAAACAACCGGATATTGACGGTGTAAATGAAAAATATGTCCTTTCTCAATCGAGATCAAAAAGGGGTGCCTAAAGGTCATATGGTCCTAAAAAGGAAATACAGACAGAAGAAAGAAAAATTGATAGACCAGAAAGAATAAAGAATAACGAACAAGCGGAAGGCGGATCAATTTATTTGAGGCGATAAAATGAAGCGATAATAAACACAAACAAATTCCCCTAACCATTTTGGATGTTTGGAAAAACAGGTCAGACTTTTGGAGAAACTTCAAAGGAAGCCACAGCTGGATTTAGTAAACAAGTCCACGGATTTCTCCCCAGCGAACCATCTGCCGAGCATAAACAACATTATCGAATTTTCATTGATACTGTCGTATTTTTATTCAAACTCTTCTCGCAACTTTTATCTTCATTAAACTCTACTTTTCTATTTAACCTCATAAACTATCTTCGATTCTCTATTTTCTTTTTGCCTGAGACGTTTTTCTTCCGAATACCAACACCTTACGATTGATATTCTCCTAATAGAAAAACGAAGAAAAAGAAAAAAAGGAAAGAATGAAGAGAGAAAGAAAAATAGAGTAATTCTAACAGCTTATGATTCTTATTTTTTAAAGAGGAAAAAAAAAGAAAAAGATAAAGAAAAGAAAAAAGAAGTAAATAATGCAGAAAGAAAGACAAATAAAAAGAGAATAATTCCAACACATTACGATTCTTATTCTCCAAATAGGAAAAAAGAAAAAAAAAGAAAAGAAAAGAACGGAAGAAAAGAAAGAAGGAAAGAATGAAGAAAGAAATAGAAAGAGAGAGTAAGAGAAAAACCCTTGATTACTCACTATCTTTATTTCTATATCTTCCTTTTTTGTCTAAAACTTTTTCATTCCGAATACCAACGCTTTATGATTCTTATTCTCCTTAAAGAAAAAAGAAAAAAAGTAAAAAAAAAAAAAGGTTGAATTAAGAAAGAAAGAATGACAAAATAGAGTAATTCGAACACTTTATGGTTCAAAAAAAGAAAAAAACTATCTCCTTGGTCTAGCGCTAGCGAAAAGGGGATAGACTCCCTCGCTGATTGGCTGATACCGACTTTAGGCCGCCCCGACGACTTTTTTATGGTTCGTATTCTGCAAATCGTAAAATGAAAAGCGAAAAGAAAAAAAGAAAGCAAAAAGGAATAAAGAAAGAAAAAAAGAAAAGAAAGTGTTATTCGAACACCTTGTGAGTGTTTTACAAAATACAAAAAAAAAAAAAAGAAAAAGAAAGACAGAAAGAAAGAAGAAATAGAGTAATTTGAACACCTTTCCATTCTTATTCCCCAAATAAATAAAAAATAAAAATAAAAATAATAAAGAAGAAAGAAAGGAAGAAAAGAAAGAAAGAAGAAACGAAGAAAGTAAGTAAAAGTTTTAAATAGACAGGGTTAAGTTGTTTTTTTTTAAGTTAGCGGAGTGGCCTATTGTCGGTATCAGTCGAGCAGCTAGGGTGTCTATCTTCTTTTCGCTAGCGCTAGACCAGGGAGATTGTTTTTGCTGAATATGAACGCCACACTTGAAAGTGAGAAAGGATAAGAGGAGAGGAAAAAGCTGGGTAGCGAGGGGATCTATCCACTTTTCGCTAGCGCTAAATCAGGGAGATTGTTTATGCTCAGGCGGACGCCACATCCACTGTCAGCTTCCGCACTTTACCGGATAGATCAGATTACCCAATATGCACTACACATGCGCTGGGTTGGTGGGAACCAGTATCGAACCCAGAACCTTGTGATTCTGGGGTGGCTGCTCAACAGAATGGGATGAAAGAGAGAAAGAGAAAAAGAATGGAAAAGAGGAGAGGGAAAAAGAATGTTGAATAAATTGGAAAAGAAAGAAATTGGAAAACAGAGTATGAGAAAATGAGGAAAAAGAAGAGAAAAATGAACACAAAGAAAGAGAAATAAAAAAGAAAGTGAAAAAAAGAGAAAGACAAAGAGGAAAAGAAATAAGTTTTGAAAAAAAAAAGAAAAAAGAGAAACATGAAGAGAAAGAAAGAGGAAAGTAAAGAATGAGAAAAAAAGAAGTAAGGTAATAAAAGAAAAATAAACAAGAGAGAAAGTTCGGACCATATTACCTTTAGGCACTCCTTTTTGATCTCGATTAAGAAAGGACATGTTTTTCATTTACACCGTCAATATCCGGTTGTTTGGTAGGGGTTAGAGTTTGGGGTTAGGGTTAGGGCTAGAGTTAGGGAAAGTTTTATAATTTTAAAAAGATCTAAAAATCTTCTGTTAAAATAACCGGATATTGACGGTGTAAATGAAAAACATATCTTTTTATTAATCGAGATCAAAAAATGGGTGCCTAAACTTGGTATAGACATGGTCCGCTATATATATATATATATATATATATATATATTATATATATATATATATATATATATATGGGAAGTAACGGATGGAGTGAATCCGACAAAATGTGTTGAAAATAGAGAAAAATGCGGATAAAACACAAAACAACTAAATTCAAATGATATTTTGCCTCGGTATTTTACAGAGCTTTGTCAAATTTATTTTGAAGACAACTGGGATCTACATATTGTCATATGGTCCGAAAGTTCTTATCTATGTATAATGGAGATTCGGTGTCAGACTAATCAAAACTACATCACTGATTACGTCGCAATGCCCCCAGGAATTGCTTAAGTTTATCAATGAGTATTTAATTCATAGTGAGGCATGGTATTTTTATGTGTTCATTTACTGCCATCGTGGAAATTTGATAGTCTGGTAGGAAGTTCGTGTGTGGCGACTAGGTGTCTGTATAGGTTTGCGAAACTGGGGGATTGGAATATTATTTTCTTTTGGTATACTTTAGAAAATTTCCACGCTCCTTACCGCAAATCCATTCCTTTCCTTTCCCCTCACATCTTATTACGCATTACTCCCACCCCTCTACTTCTGCCCTTCACAATTACCTTTTCAGCATAAACGTAGACTGTAGAATAAATTTGACAAAGCTTCGTAATATACTGGGGCAAAATATTATTTGAATTTAGTTGTTTTGTGTTTTATACACATTTTTCTCTATTTTCAATCACATTTTTCCGGATTTACTCAATCCGATACTTCCCATATATATATATATATAGCGGACAATGTCTATACCGAGTTTAGGAGTTGGCCATCGATAGTTGAGATGTCTCTTTTGTTTTTAAAAGACAACTCAGACAATTCTTCCTGGTCGATGTCGTGTCAGTACTGCTGTACAGCTGCACCACCTGGACCCTTACGAAGTGACTAGAGAATAAACTAGATGGGAGCTGCACAAGAATGTTGCGTGTGATCCTGAACAAGACATGGAAATAACAACCCACGAGAAAACAGCTGTACGGCCACCTGCCAAATATCACCCAAACCATCCGAGTAAGACGGACGAGACACGCAGGACACTGCTGGAGAAGCAAGGACGAACACATGTGACGTCCTCCTGTGGAAGCCAGCACATGGGCACGCCAGTGTGGGCCGACTAGCAAAGACGTACATTGACCAGCTCTTTGCGGATACAGGATGCTGCATATAGGATCTCCAGAGAATGATGAGTGATAGGAACGGATGGAGAGAGATTGTCATCGATATCCCTGTTAACAGCGTGACATAATGATGACGATGATATATATATATTAGCATGGCCTGTAATCATACCACACTATGGTAATTATTACAATATGTTTACTTAATATGATAGCCGTCGTACAATTAAGGAACACGAGTGTTTTATATATATATATATATATATATATATTATATATATATTGTGTGTGTGTGTGTGTGTGTGTGTGTGTGTGGTGTTTACGAGGTCTGAACGTAATGTAATCAGGCAATTTGAAAATCAAATGACCCAATTTGCCCGCTTTAACTGGACAATGAATTAGGGTGAGGCATTACCGTATGAAGTGTGAATAAAATGTTGAAGGGTTAATCACTCGCTAGTGAGATGCCCTTCGGGGGTTGGGCTTTTCAATTATTACATTCACACAGAATATGCATCTAATTTGGCGGGAAACTTGGCAGTTTATCCACAGAATCCTTACGAATTATGAAGGATTCCGATTATTATTATTATTGAATTGAACAAATCCTAGAATTTTGTTATCGATGAATCAAACGCGGTCCCTCCCCCTTCCGTTGAAAGTGGTTTACAATGGGAAGTCTTATAAAAGGTTGAAGGCTCAAAAATGTTGGACGCGTGAATGCCGAAATAAAAATCGGTTATTGGCTGTGAAAGACTTAAGAGAAATGTATAATTCAGCATTTAGAAAATATATCATTTTGGGTAATTTTCACCTTTAGTTGTCAAAATTCCTAGCAAATAAAACCATTAGAGTAACCTCCCTTGACTTTGAATTTGTACCAAGCCGGTAGCCATTTTGAAAGTCTCTGTGCGAAATAAACAAATCTTAGAAACTTTTTTCGAAAACAATACAACTTGCTTTAACACAAAAATAACATAGAATGTGTTCTTAATAACAATTAAGTTCATTTCAGATAATTTTTATGCTAGCAATTTAGCCAACTTTCACTTTGAAACAAGCCGGTAGCCATTTTGAAAGTCTTCGTACCAAATAAACAAATCTTAGAAACTTTTTCGAAAACAATACAACTGCATGCTTTAACACAAAAATATCATAAAATGTGTTCTTAATAACAATTAAGTTCATTTCAGATAATGCGCACGCACAATTTTATGCTTGGAATTTTGACAACTAAAGGTGAAAAATATGCATTTTGAATAAGTCAACAACCAGTTTTTCGCGTCCTGATGTTTTTTTTTAATTAACACATTAGCATTTTTATTAGAATGCTATTTACTAGCAGGACCTGGATAAAACCTAATGTTTCATAGTTTATACCTTCTTTAAGTAGTAATCATATATACTGTTATGTTATTATGAAAATATATATTCTAAATACTGTTAAAAGAAGAAGACTAGACTGGTTACTTAGCCAAGGTAAAAAGCCCAGTCTGCCCTACTATTTACCCATAACTGGAAGGAGAATATATAGTTTGTTATATTTATAATTAAAGTGTGATTAATATCGGTTTAAGGGCCGGTTTAGCTCAGCCGGTAGAGTGTTCGGCTAGGAATCACAAGGTTCTTGGTTCGATACCGGTCCCCGCCAACTCAGCGTACGAGTAGCACAGGGATATGTGCGGTAAAGTGAGTAGCTTATGGTAGGAGTGGCGCTCCACCTCAGATGCTAAAATAATCTCCATTGATTCCTTCGCTGTCTGGCTGATACTGACATTAGGCCGACGACTTATATATATATATATATATATATATATATATATATATACCAACCCTCCGCACAATCAGGATGTGACACATGGTTAATTTCTTAAGCGTTTTTTTAACAGGTTTGAATTTAGAATTTTCCTTCTCCTAGACTGGTCTTACCGAAATTTTGGGCATACCAATCATTTAATACTTGAAAGAATTGACCAGGTATTATATACACACATCTTGGGTATATAGATGCGAGGGAGAGAGAGAGGGGTGGGGAAGAGAGACGAGTGACGAGGGGATGATAGATAAGATGAGGGTCTCATACTTATTAACTCGGCCGCCGTATTCTTCAGGATTTATTTATCGGGCTGAT
The DNA here is from genome assembly GCA_023376005.1 of Doryteuthis pealeii. Taxonomy (NCBI): domain Eukaryota; kingdom Metazoa; phylum Mollusca; class Cephalopoda; order Myopsida; family Loliginidae; genus Doryteuthis; species Doryteuthis pealeii. The sequence goes on along the minus strand of CM042159.1, from coordinate 35,992,453 downwards.
CGTGTGAGTAGGTTCTTCATGTTGATTTATTCGGGCTGGTCATTTCTTGTTCAAATGAATCAACAAGGCTTTGTTGTTTTTCTTTTGAGCGCCGGTTGATCGTCCGATTAAATGCTATCAAACAAATAAACTATACAATGACTGGCTACGCTGAGCTTTATAAATATCAAAAACAGGATTACTTCATCTCGCAACAAATGTTTAGGAAACCTACTTGCCTATAATTACGACTCTACCAGTTTTATTCACCCTTTTACTCGGGTGTATATATGCGAGAGTGAGACTGAGATGAGGAATAAATAATAGTAATAATTTTCAGAATTAAATAAAATAAATTAAACTAGCAGGACATGTGGATATACCACAGTATGAAAATAGGATAGATGGAGTAAAATACGACAGTATGAGATGAAGTAAAAGGAAGAATGAACAAAAATGATGACTCAAACAAGTCAAAGTGGGAGAGAAATATTTCGTCACTTCAGACGCGAAGAACTTCCTCAGTCTACTGAGGAAGCTCTTCGCGTCAGAAGGACGAAATATTTCTCTCCCACTTTGACTTGTTTGAGTCATCATTTTTGTTCATTCTTCCTTTTACCTCACCTCATACCACAGTATGATAATTTAATGATTACAACGTTTGATCTTTACTTAAGAGCTATTGGTAAATAGTTCAATATGTAAAAAGTATAATAATCTTGATTTAACTTTTTCATTCTTTTTTCTTTATTTATTTCTTTCCTTTCATCTTTTCATTATGTTTGATTGTAGCAGATTAGCGTAATCGCTACCGTGCCATCACCCCCTCTCTCTATCTTTCACTTAATTCTTTTCTTTCTTTCTTATTATATTTTTCTGTGTAGCATGTCCGTTTTCGTCCATTTCTTTATAATAAAAACGGAATGGTACATTATTTAGATGAGTTGATGACACTCATAAGAAATAAGATGAGATGAGGAACTCTTACTTGTTAACTCGGCCGCCATATTCTTCAGGGCTTATTTCTCGGCTGATCACGTGGGTTACCAATTCGGGCTGGTCATTTCTTGCTTTTAATAATCAATTAACAAACAAGACTGCTTGTTTTTCTTTTAATCTTTTTATTTCACACAGCCCAGCCAATAAAGACTCAACCACGCGGTGGAGAAACGACTCTCAGAGCGAGAACACCTTCCACTCTCGGCCAGCTTCTAATCTAAATCTCTCACGCCTCTAATAGCGCGTTTTTCAAGGGGTCAAGTAAAAAAGCTATTACCCGTCAATAACCATCGAGGTAACTTTTCATTGGACCTCAGTTATTCTGAATCAAATAAACCCTGATTCAAAATATTCTTACTGCACACCGTACATAATTCATTGACTATTTATGAATTATGTAACACTTGTAAAGGTGTGCTTATATTTATACAGAGGTTGGGAAATGGACTCGTCGCCCCGAGTTCAAATCCTGGACGTGGTAATTGCATTTCACTTAGCGCTAATACCCTTGGGAAAGGTATGAATCCTACTCTCCCTCCAACTATGGGTAAATAGTAGGGCAGACCGGGCACTTTAACCATGGTTAGGCAACTGGTATAGGAGAAGGAAAACTCTGATTTCAAACCTGATAAACTTAAGAAATTGACCTTGTGTCGCATCCTGCTCGTGCGGAGGGGTTGGTATATATATATATATATATATATATATATATATATATTATATATATATATGTTGCATAGCCCTTCTTCGCTACACTGGATCGTCTATCATCTATCTTGGTCTGGTATATCTTCTAAGGTCTCGTCTGGTCTTCTATTGAGGATTCCGGGTCTGGTTTCTGTTGGGGATCATTCCTTATCAGAAGCCCTGTGTCATTGTTAGTTTTTAGTAATAAACACAAGACTTCGATTTACTTTTGATGTTACTTTATTCATAAACCCCCAGACCAGACAATGCGCGCGGATCCTTACATCTTGCTAGATCGGCTTCTAAGTTCTAACTCTAACTAACTGAGTTGCTTACCCCTTAAACCGGAAGGGCCTTCTATCGGGGTTCCGTTTCTCACGGTTTATCCCCAGAACGCAAGGTGAGATCGAGGTCAAGCGCCGTCACTCACCCTCAAGGCAATCAGCGGCACTAATATGATTTCTACACTATTGTCATAATCATTAGGTATCTAATGATTATGTAACATATATTTATACAGAGGTCATTAACCTGGGAGAAAAATTAGGTTCTCGTATTTTCACTCTAAACGCAAACTTCCATCCAGGTTAATAGTTATGAGATAATATTTGTGACTTAATTTGATTGTATCCTTATTTCTCATTTCACGGAAGTAATTATTATTTCAATTATAATTTTAATTGCTAGCATACTTCTCTTCATAAATGAGTGTAATATTTACGAATAAATATGAGCTTTTTTTCAATTGCCTCCACTTTTTCTTTTTTTTCTTTTTCTTATTCATTTGTTACCTATGTATTTTTATATTTCAGAGTTTTGTGTGTCACCTTGTCTTTTTCACATTCACCCCCCTTTTATTTTCACTAAACTTTCTTCCTTTTTTTTATTTCTTCCTTTCTTCTTACACGTTCTTCGTTCTTTTTCTTTCTTTCTTTCTTTCTTTTTCTTTCCTTCTTTTCTTTCTTTCTTTCTTATATTCTTTCTTTCTGTCCTTCTTTCATTTCGCATTTCCTAACATTTCCCATTATTTTCTGTTCTATTTTGCCTTGTGCCTATCGTTCTTTTCTTTCTTCTTTCTTTCTTTCTCACTTTCTTCCTTTCTTTATTTTTCTTTCTTTCTTTCTTTCTTTATCTTTCCTTCTTTATCTTTCTTTCTTTCTTTCTTTCTTCCATTTCCCATATCCTAACATTTCCCATTATTTTGCCTTGTGTCTATCGTTCTTTTCTTTCTTTCTTTTCTTCTCACTTTTCCATAACGTTCCCCATTATTTTTTCTTTCTTTCTTTCCTTCATTCTTTCTTTATTTCTTCTTTCTATCTTTTTTCATTTCGTTTTACCTAACATTTCCCACTATTTTCATTCTTTCTTTCTTTCTTTCTTTCTTTCTTACTTATATCTCACTTCTTTTTTTCTAATACTTATTTACTTACAATTCTTTCTCTCTTTCTCTCTTTCCTTCTTTCTTTTTTTCTTTCTTCGCGTCCAATTCAACATATTAAGAAGGGATTAATTCAATTATGCTTTCAAACCAGATGAACTATGATCTCGTTTCGTTCACTTTGTAACAGCGGTTCATGGCGATATTGATGCTTCTCGAATGGAATTAAGGATTTGAATTAATTATCTCTGTTATTGCAATAATTTAGACGATTAAAAATGGCTTCCAGCACGATTTCAGACCCCCAAAATTACAATTTGTTTACAAATTGGACTTGAATTTGGGTTATTCATTCAGATAATTTGGGTTATATCATTCAGATAAAGATCGGTCAACTGGTTCTTTAGAATACACCGACTGCATCTCTCCAGAAGGGTAAGACTCCCAATGGAGCCACCAGTTGGTCGTGGTTGGTCACCTGTGATGCTTAAGGATGGAACCCTGATGGCTACGCAGTCCATGACATGAAGTACTTCACTTTGGCCCTTACTTAGGCTAGACGGGCGGTTGGAGATGACCCCTCGGATCAATCGGTTGGTCACGTCAAGCCCTAGCACTATATGAGTGTCCCAACCCTATTGCCCTTATGGCAAATCCATAACCCCTTTGTTCATATATGTAATAGAAGGCGGTGACTGAGGGTCTTATTATCCTGGGAATGACGTTAAACTGTATCAGATGGTGAAGTTCCAGTTCTGGAGCTCTGGTGAATATGGAGTATCCCATCATCACCATTATTCTCAGTTCCACTCTCCCCCAAATTGGTAGTACCTGTTAGAGTACCATCTATGGGCTAAATAGAAAAAAGTATGTTTATAAAAAAATTAGTAACCAGCAAGAATGAATTTACTTCAAAACAATGTCGGCATTAAATAACCCACCGTGGTTGATATTCCGTAAAACAAAACTAGCAAACATAAAAAGTCTGTCAATGTGTATGTGTGTGTGTATGTGTGTGTGTATGTGTGTGTGTGTATGTGAGTGTGTGTGTTTGTGTGTGTGTGTGAGAGAGAGAGAGAGAGAGAGAGAGAGAGAGAGAGAGAGAGAAAGAGAGAGTGTATGTGTGTGTATGTGTTTTGTTGCTGTATTAAAGTTCCATACAAATATAATGGTTTTTAAAAATAATGACATACTTTTATTGATCAGCAATTTTTTTTCCGAAAGAGAAAAAGAGAAAATGAAAACTTAAGGGCCCTTTCGACCGGTGCTTTCTCAAAAGTAACGGCTGGTAGATCGTTTAAAAGTCATAATGTAAATTAAATGGGTAAAAGAGAGATTCAATCATACGAAATGTTGGGGTAATATGAAGGCAAATAGGGGAGAGGAAAACAATTATATATATATGTATATTGGTAAATAGTTCAAGTAATTCCCACCTCAGCAATCACACCCCCGGCAAGAATTACCAGGGAGTGTTTCGGATGTCAAATATAATAAGTATTTTTGTTTATAGATTGACATCTCAGGTCAAAGTTCTATTCAAAAAGACGTGTAAAAGAATACTATTTTTATTTACTCTCATTACTACTAACTTGGAAAAACTGGAACTCAAGCACATCACTCATGATGATGGCACTTCGAAGGGCCGAAAGTAGTTGGCATAAATACTTCGGTGGGCTAAACACGGATTCCAACCAAATGTAAAAAGTTGGTCAGAAAATATATATATATATATATATATATATATATATATATATATATATATATATATATATATTATATATCCTTTTTTTCTTCATATGATATTATCATTCTATCATCTTATGTTTCTTTTATGCTGTCCGTACATCGCTGATATCTCTTTCATGTTGGGCTGGTTCTCTAGGTTCTTCTGGGAATTCTTGGGACTTCTTCAACTCTGTGTTCGTTGTTGTTTTCAGTAACAAACACATTGATTTGGATATTTTCCAGATGTCTTTATTCAGCTCCACGTTAATCCTCACTTCATGAGGAAATAGCCATTTTGGAGAGTCAGGTCTCCTCCTTCAAAATTTAAGGCAGAGCTCACTAAAGTTCGCCTCTCGTTTCCACGAACCGAACTGACATATCAGAGGACATTCATAAGGCCATTGAAAGGTCAAAACGGAATCGAACCCGGCACCTTGTGGTTTCTCGGCGGATGCTCTACTGACTGAGTCCATGTAGGTTACATCCATCGACCAATCGGAAATCGGTAGCTGGCGTTGTGCTGACTCATCCAAAGAATCTTTCCACTATTAAATACACGTAATTTCTTGGATTTCGGGGGGGGGTCGGTCACCTTTGTTATAGTACATATTACCCGCTGTAATGTCTGTTTCTGGTCGGTTAGTATTACATTTATAGAAACATGACGTTTCATATAATACAGATTACGAGCCATTACTTCAATGTAAATATGCTGTTTTGTTCGGATATAAACAGATTCACTTCATAGTTACACGGCTTGTAGGAAATTACTGAGCCAGATAACAATGTTTGAATTTCGTAGCTGCATGACATAAATTATCACGGGTTGAACACATGTTCTGGGATGTTGTTAAGTGCATTTATCGAATATTAACCGAGTAAAACGTGAGAAAATTACAAGTTAGGTCCCGTCATTTTCTGTTAAACTGAACATTACAGTTGGCAGGTAATTTCTCAAGTGAGATGCGAGCGAATCGTTAAAGATAATATGCAAAGGCAGCGATATTAAAATCAGGTTACTTCACATAAGTTCATGAAGTTCAGCTAAAATGTCACAGTCAAATGTGTTGGCAATAGAGCAAGAAAGGATAAACATTTTGGAATTTTTAGCATTAAATATGGAACTTACTGTTGGACTTTTGTGATATACAGGGTGTCCCATATCGCGCACCATATAATTTGTTTGTTTTTTTTTTTGTTTTTTTTTCCAAATTTTATTGGATATGGGTGAGAAATTAACAATACAAGAAAGAGTTAAATTGTTTTTTTATGTTTGGAAGAGATGGGGCTACATACAGCTCTGTAGCTGAAGAATTCAACCGCACTCACCCCGAGCGAGAAAAACCATTGAACCATACCACTGTCTGCCGTTTGATAAAACGTTTCCAAGAAACTGGCTCAGTTGCTGACCGCGAGAGATGTGGTCGACGAAAGAGTGCAACTGATGAAGCAACATCAACTATGATTTTGGCGAATGTTGCTAGAAGCCCCGTGAAATCAGTGAGGAAAATAAGCCAGGAGCTTACGAAATCATCAGTACACCGTATTCTTAAGACACAGAAATTTCATCCGTAGAAAGTGCATCTTGTGCAAGAATGGAGAGGGTGAACAATTTGAGAATCCATTATGATTATGATGAATAAAAATGATATTCATGTCTTTTTATACTTTTTATATGTATCATCATAAATGGTGCGCGATATATATATATATATATATATATATATATATATATATATATATTACATTTATAGAAACATAATAATACAGATTACGAGCCATTACTCAATGTAAATATATATAAACAGATTCACTTCATAGTTACACGGCTTGTAGGAAATTACTGAGCCAGATAACAATGTTTGAATTTCAGGATGTGAGACAAGGTTGATTTCTTAAGCGGGGTTCAACAGGTTTGAATTCAGAGTTTTCCTTCTCCTAGACCGGTTTCCTAACCAAGGCTAAATAGTCCAGTCTTCCCTTCTATTTATCCATGGCTGGAGGGAGAGTAGGATTCATTATAAGGGTATTAGCGCTAAGTGAAATGCAATTAGCACGTCCGGGATTTCAACTCGGAGCGACGAAGTCCATTTCCTATGACTTTAACCATTACGCCACGCGCTTCCACGCGAATTTTGTGATATTAGGTGTGCGATAGTTCTACGTCTAAACCTATAGACTATGCGAGATCATGTGGTCTATTCTTTAGCCAATCGCTGGCCATACTGCGTGGCTTATATATTACTTAAGCGCTGATTCTTTCTCAGTCTACTTGCGACCATTGACGAAGGAACCAAGGATTCTCTACCTGAGAGGATTACCTAAAGGATTCAAATTGGAGGACTCTTTATCTAGAATCAATTAGCCAAGGATGGCCCTTTAAAACTTAACACTTACTATTCACTACAAAATTAGTTGAAAGTTTCGGATATTTACTACGTACCCCACGTGTACGGGTTAGGCAAAAGGCCCTATTTATCTGGGACCACCCACGGACCAAAGCTCATGGATGTCGGGTGCAAAAAATGCGTTGATCCCGTCGGCAGTCCCCCCTAAAGAGGGTTGCCTAAGGCCCTGAGCAATAAACCCAGTCCACCCTCTTTGAATCAAGAGGGCAGATGTTGTCTGGGGGGATAGCTCCCTGGGATCATCGCTGTTAATTTTATTAACAAACACAGGCCTCGAATGGCCCATGTTATTAATTAGTTGAAAGATATGAATCACGAATTTATAAGCACCCCAGCTGAGAGTGTAATACTACGCTGTCCATGTCGGAACGGAGAGATGTGTTAAACATTTGTTACTTTATCTTCTCCTTGTCGGAATAGAGATGATGACGTGTCAACTCTCGTTAGTTTTGGCACTCATTTCCGAATGGTGAGATTACTTCCACTTGTTTACGTTCGGCTTTTTCTTCGAATGGAGTGATGATGTGTTGATAGTAGAAATACATAGTATACTTACCTCTCAGCCGGTATTACATTATGAGATCCTGGTTGCTGGGCAGCTGTTCAGTTGACTGGCAGTTCTATAATGTATGGAGTCTGAAACACAGAAAGAAAAGCCGTTCTGTTTTCGATAGGCTAATTCTAGCCTGCGTTGTCATGTTTGACTTAACAGACCCTTCGTGGTCTGGAGTTCGCTCTCCTCTAGTTCTCAGTTCTCTTTCAATTATTCACCCCATCTTTTATAATTACAAAATAATCAGCTGGGAGAGTTATCTCCCCCTAACGATTCGAACCGGATACTGTCGGAAAAAAGGAGGAGGAGAAAAATACTGACAGCCGGACAGAGAAAAGAAGCGAGCACGGTACGTGACACACGCGTATCCTACATCAAGCCGGGACTGAATCCAAAACTATCCGACTGTATTCTATGTCAGTGAGAATAAATAAAACAAATATTGTTATTGTTAACATATTCCCTGTTTTTATTATCTATTCTGTATATCCTACATCTCGGGATACAACAAAGACAATCCGACATTCCTCTGCCAGTGTTTATAATTCTCCCGAGAATATTCAACTCGAGCAATTCTCTGGGGGAATTTCAACATTTTAAACAAAACGCATTCCAAATAAATTATTTCTTTCTAGATACTTTTTTCAAAATATCTCTTTCATTCTTCATCAATCACAGCTAATTTTTGCTAAAACTGATCCTTTGTGAACCTTAATTATTCAAGGCTCCATCATAGCCTAATAAAAAAATCAGCTGGTCTACAAAGAACATTGCACTAAGATCGATCTTTTGGCTACTGTGATACGTTAATATAGAACTAGCGGGACTTGTTGATATACAAATTTAATTATTACAATTTTTTATATGTTTAATTAGGGGCAATTGCGAAATAGTTCAATATGTGAAAAATATATTTATCTTGATTTAACTCTTTCTCACTCTTTTTTTCTTCTTTTTTTCCTTCTTTTCATCATCTCATGATGTTCCATTGAAAGATATTAGCGTTATCGTTTCCGCCTGCCCATCCTCATCCTCTATTTCCCTACTCTCTTCTTTTCTCTCTGATATATTTGTTTCTGTGTAGCATGTCCTTTTTCACCAATTTCTTCTTTTTTTAAATAATAACCGGAATGGTCCATTTTAGAATATTCAAGATGACGACACTCACTTGGACGATCTCATTTTTCGCCAGAGGGTGTTGCAAGAAGATAACGGTAGGAACACCAGAGTTATTGTATAGAATTATTCAAAACATCAAAATCTTAAGCAGAATTGAAATAATAATCAATGAATTACAAAATATTATCTTGTAGGCCTAGAAAGATTAAAATCGATAATTTTGTGAAGGACCTAAACATTTGTTTTGAAAATATTCATATTTATATTTAAGAATCGATTTGTCTGCAGGCAAAATATATTTGCAGAACCTAATTTAATCGATCTTATAAAAATAATAACACACTGTAGTTGTTCCATAAAGTAAGGAAAAAATTAACTAAACATTGTATTTTATAAGACTGATTTTATTTGTTGCTGAGTCAGCAGTGGGTTGCTATGTCGGTGATCAGTAATCGTCGACTCTAGAGTAAAAAAAAACACACCCCACCCCAAAATAAAGATTTTTATTGAATAATAACAACCCCCCTCTCTCTATTTCCCCCTACTCTCTTTCTTTCTTTCTTTCTTATATTTTATGTAGTTATTTGATTATTACAAATTTTTATATGGTTACTTAAGAGCTATTGCTAAATAGGTCAATATGTAAAAAGTATAATAATCTTGATTTAACTCTCTCTCTCTCTCTCTGTCTCTGTCTCTCTCTCTCTCTCTCTCTCTCTCTCTCTGTCTTTCTCTTTTCTCTCAATTTTCTTCCTTCTTTTCGTCCTTTCATTATGTTAAGAAATATGCACCAGAACTATATTATCTTATTCATTTCTAACTAGCAGGGCCTGTGGATATACCACAGTATGATAATTTATTTATTACAATATTTGATAATTTTACTTATGTTTACTTTAGTTTATTGCTAAATAGGTCAATATGTAAAAAGTATAATAAGTTTGTTTAACTCCCCCCCTCTCTCTCTCTCCATCTACCTTTCCCCTCCTCTCTTTCTTATATTTCCTCTGTGTATCGTCCTTTTCTTCCTTTTATTTCTTTATAATAAAAATGAAATGGTTCATTATTTGGGTGTGGTGACGACACTCCTAAGAAATGAGAATTCGGTGGATAAGCACCAAGAGATAATCAATCTGTTCTTCTATTCTAACCCTATTCAACAGGATGAATTCATGCATTTCTCAAAGGCATGAGCGCGAAATAAAAGGCATACAGCCTTGTTCAGGATTTGAACTCGAATCACCGCTTCCATTTCCATAAACAGAATAGAAAAGACAGAGAAGCCAGAAGATGATAGGGAAGATTAGTGAGATTAGAATATGTGAATCTACTCTGGAGAGTAGATGAGGTTTGGTGGATTGACATGTCCACGCACTCACAGGAATAGAGATGAGAGAAGAGTGGATAAATAATATGAGGCTGGGAGTATAAGCACTGATGGCTTTACACCCAGATTCATGCAGCCAATCTTAAAAGACTGTTGTGAAAAAGAAGAAAAAGAATGGCTGGAGAGTCTTTGGTATCTGGTCTTCTGAGCAAGTATCTTGGAAAAAGTGTAAAGAAGAAGACAAGAGACTAAAAGAAGAGATGATTAAAGATGACCAATGCTGAGGTTGGGTTTTCAGCATCTACAGGGGATGTGGGGAGTGTACAGGCTGAGTGATAATGAGTGTTGATTAAATTAAAATAGTAAAACTTAAAGTCTTTTATCTAGTAATAAGAAAAATTGCGTTGATCCCCTCGGCATTCCCTCAAGGGGCACCTCAGGCTGGGCAATAACCTTTAGTCAAGGGGAGGTGTTGCCTGGGGTATAGCCCTTATTAATTTAATAACCGGTCCAGTTCGAAGCGCACTGGACCGTCCGAAGGACGGGCTGGTAACGGTGATTTAATGTGTCCATTTTCACCGATATGGCATAAGGCCGTTTTATGTGGGCACCACCCACAGGGTGGTAGAAAAATTGCGTCGACGTCAGCATTCCCCTCAGGGGGCCCTCAGGCGCTGGGCAATAAACCAGTCCTGCACTTTAATCAAGGGGGCAGGTATTGACTGGAGGGATGGCCCTCTGGGACCGACGCTATTAATTTAACACCTCACCGGTCCAGAGGCCGAAGCTCACTGTGAAATATTTCACTACATTTTTTTGTCTTGCTCCACACATTTTTCTTAGCAATAATCTTGATGAACGTCTTGTCGGTATTTGTACCTAAAAATTTCAGACCAATCTAGCCCGCTATTGTTCTCATTATAGAGTTAAAATATGCCACCCTATGACTTGATCAGAAGAATACAACGGCTGCACCTCAATAGAGGGGTAACATCCCCAATGATGCCACCTGTTGGCTGTGGGTGGCAACCGGTAATGCTAAAAGGTGGAACCCAGGTAACTGAGCAGTCCATGCCATGCAAAACCTCTCTTTGACCCTTACTTGGCTAGACAAGTGGTGGAGAGACCTACTCCGATAAATCGTCTGGTCACCTCAAGCCCTAGTACCTATATGATTGTCCCAACCTTATTGTCTTTATGGCATGTCACAACCCTTTTTATTATGTATTTGCTAGAAGGCCGTGGCTGAGGGTCTTAGTGTCCTGGCAGGGCTCGACATTAACGGCGTCCCGTCGTCCCGGAGACGATAAAAATTACATCCGGGACGATCAATACGTCATCCGGGACAGATTGCCGGGGACGGTAAAATTTTTTCCTAAAACCTAGTACTACATTCCAATATTGGCCGTCCAGTGATTGCTCGAATACTGACCTAAAAAAACGGTCTAGTTCTAGACTTATAATTACTAATGGCAACAACACTGAAGAAATAGACTCAGTCTCACAGTATATATTTTTTTGATTGGAAAATGTCCGCATAAAGATGCAAATAGAATAAATTTTAGTTTATAAATTTTTATTTTATCATTCTTGATTATAAATAAATGTTTCTGTCAACTGCTTCAATTTTTCTTAATGTTTTATTACATGTTATTATGCTACTGATGACTGACAAGTATAGATGATGCTAATGAATTAAACAAAAATATTTTGATTTCGGGACGGTCCAAACCTCATTTGGGACGGTTGATAATTTTTGTTCGGGACGGTCATGAAAAAAGTTAATGTCGAGGCCTGGTCCTGGGTATGACGTTAAAGTGCATCTAATAGGTGAAGCTCTAATTCTGAGGGTGTGGGACGTGTGGAGTACACCTTCATCACCATAATTTCCAGGTCCACTCTGATCTGGAGGGGTAATATGTTAGGTTCCCAACTATGGATTGAATAGATAAAATTTAAATTAAAATGTTATCAAAAAAGATTTTTAAAAAATTAATACCCAACAAGGATAGATGAAACAAAACGTCTTAGGAATGAAATAATGTTACATAATTATTGGATCCCTAATCAAATCATAATGGCGATTAGTACAGCTTTCAGAGTGAGTGACAGCGCTTGACCTCCCTCTCACCCTGCCTTGCGGGGATGGATCGTGAGAACCGGAAGGCAATAGAAGGTCCTCTCCCGGTTTAAGGATATAGTAAGTTTAAAGCAGTTAGCAGGTAGGAGCTCGAAGTGTAAATCGCATTTCTATGCGCATCCTGTCATCTGCGCAGATTTTCTGGTTTGGGGATTTACAAATAAAGTAACATCAACGTAAATCGAAGTCTTGTGTTTATTACCTAAAAACTAACAATGACACAGGGCTTCTGATAAAGAGTGATCCCTAACAGAAACCAGACCGGAGTCCCCGAGAAGACCAGACCTTAGAAGATATACCAGACCAAGATGTTAGAAGATAGAACCAAAGTCGGCCAGAAGAAATACGACCAGAGTAAGAAGTCAGAAAGGTATATAACATTATATAGATTTGGTACTGTGAAAACCCCAGTATATAACAATAACCCAAGGATAGACATGCTTAAAATCCAACCAACCAACCAACCAACCATCAACCATCTTTGGTACCGTTGTCTTTTCTCATTGCATCCATTCCATTGTGTACCTGTGTGTTTATCTATTTAAAAAGACACATTTTTATACGATCGTTTGTAAAATTACGTCTTCGGTGCCAAAACCAAAATGAGGTAAAACCATCAAAGAAACAAAAGCTCTCGTATTTTCTGTTAGAATAAATACTGGGTATCATTTCTGGAGCGCTGATCGTAAATGAAGTGGAGCAAACATTTGACAGGCTTGAATTAAAGCTGTAGGTAGTAGTTTATTCTAAATCTATTCTATTGTATTCTTGTATTGTCACAATTCCCTCTCGCTCTTTTGTAAGACTTCATCACCG
>CM042159.1:35964319-35974319 GCA_023376005.1 Doryteuthis pealeii | reverse complement strand
TCACCATCGTAATTTAATGGTTAGCAAACTAGTTTCGCTTATCCATTGCTACTTAACGAAGGGTTCTATCATCACTGGTTGCTATATACATGCTATCAGTGCAATGAGAAATGCATCAAGCCTCGTTCAGGATTTGATCACAGATCGCTGTGTCCACTTCCGACAATGATCACCATTAAATAAAAGGCGCCTCGGATATGAATGCAATTAAAGTTTATCTAATGATCTACTTGTGGTAGTTTGGGATTGCCGAAACCCTTTTGAATGTTCTCGAGTGCTGCTATATGGGATTTTAGATCATCATAAACGACAATTGATTTATGTCCAATCACGGGAATTATTTCAAATGACATATCACCATCCTGAAATTGATTAAGCTACTTAATAGTAAAAACTGGGATAGAAAGAAAGAAAAGATCTTATATGGATTCAATGAAAGAAGAAAGAAAGAAAGAAAGAAAGAAATGCATGAATGCATAATATTGAATAAGGAAATAAATAAATAAATAAAGTAAGAAAGAAAGAATGGAACTTATATGGATTGATTGAAATGAATAAATAAATAAATAAATGCATCAAAATGTATTGTAACGAATAGGGAAAAATAAAGAAAGAAAGAAAGAAAGAAAGAAGAAGAAAGACAGAATGAAAACATCTTATTAGTTTCGGTTAGATAAATAAATAATGAAAGAAGGAAATACATAAAATATATTGTATGGAATTGACAAACAAAGGCAGAAAGAAAGAAACCATCTTAAATGGAATCGTCGAAAAGAAAGAAAGAAAAAACGAAAGAATAAAAGAAGTATGAAATAATGCATAAAATATATCGTATAGAATTGGTAAAGAAAGAATGAAAAAAACATCTTATATAGAATAAGAGAAATAACGAAAAAAAAGAAAGTACTAACATTGTATAGAATTGGGAAAGAAAAAAGAAAGAAAATTTATATTAAAGAAATACATAAATATATTTTATGGAATTGGAAAAAGAAAGAAAGAAAGAAACATTCTATATAGATTCGGTGAAAGAAATAATCAAAGAAAGAATGAAATGAGAAATAAGAAATTTATTTATCAATAGTAGGTACAAGTTATAAAGAATAAGTAAAAGAAAAACTTTATTTTGTTAAACTACTATTGAAGGGAGGCCATGCCTAATAGCGTGAAGCTAAGCCCATGGACATGACCACCCATGGACGCTCACAGGAAACGATACAAGACACACCAGACAACACGAACATATAGATATATATCATGAGACAAATTAGCCGTGTGAGAATCTAAATGCAATTCTGTTGTTTATAAGAGGCAATAAAATGCTTTTTTAAAAGTTGTTTAAGGACAAAATAATTTACCGAAACAAGCTTCACCTTTTCCTCCTTTTCTTCATCAAACAATACCGACTGAACAGTGTTCCAAGAATGAATTGCATAAGACATATCGTATGGAATTCGAGAATAAAGAATGAAAGAATCCATCTACAATGAAATAAGTAAAAGAAATAAAGAAATAAAGGAAGTATTAAATATATGTATAAAACTGAGAAAGAATAATAAGAACAACTTATGAGGAATCAATGAAATAAATAAACAAAGAACGAAAGAAATACATGAAATATATTTTATAGAATTATTTTATAAGACTATTTATTTTATTAAATTATTAAATATATTTTTTATTATATAGATTATAGTGTAAATAAGATTGATATAAAATTATAGGAACATATTATAGTTAACCATAAAATTATGTTAAATAATATATTATAAAGATTATAGTGTAAATACATTATAGTGTATTATATTCTTTATTGAATATATTTTATTGAATTATTTTATACGATTATTTATTTAAAGAAATAATGAAAGAAAGAATGAAATGCTTAAGACATATCGTATGGAATTGGGGAACAAAGAATAAAGAATCCATCTACAATGAAATAAGTAAAAGAAATAAAGAAATACAGGAAGTATTAAAGATATGTATAAAACTGAGAAAGAATAACAAGAACAACTTATGAGGAATCAATGAAATAAATAAAGAACGAAAGAAATACATGAATATATTTTATAGAATTGAAAGTGGTAAGTTAGAAAAGATAAAATCAATTAAGTTCATATAAGCGGAATCCGTGGAAAGGTAAATTAGACTGAAACCTGAATGAATAGATTATTCCATTATATATTATAAGTTAGCATAACTTTGTTAACACGAAGCACAATTTAGAAGTTCTGAATGTTTTCGCCGAGGTCTTGAAGCTGACTAAGAACAGTGAAATGTGAGAAGTCGCCTGATACTCTCGTAGTACTACTCACCAAACATGTCGCTATGGTTTGGAGCACATTGTTGGAAACCATCTTTTTTGTATCTTAGGTTGAGTCAAATACTTTGTACTATTTGTTAATACGAAGCACAATACATCAGTTCTGGTTTCTGCAGCCGAGATCATGAATGTGGTCAACAACACTGGACTGTGATATGCCGAATTCGCATGAGACTCTCCGTGTGCTACTGGATGCATTTGTCCATATGGTTTTGAGTAGAGCCTCATAATCCTCAGTTTTAGGCCTATCTGACCTTGCCTGTGAGTTAGTAAGGGGCATGGAATTTCCCATTGGCTCACACTGACTGTGGTTTCTCGATTTAAGAGGTCAATTTTGATGTGAAAAACACTAAAGGAGTGGTAATAATAATAATAATAATAATAATAATAATAATGCGGTAATAGAGATGAGACCGTAAACCATGTACTGTGCGAATGTAGCAAACTAGTACAACGGGATTACAAAACTAGACACGACTGGGTTGGGAAGGTGATCCAGTGGGAATTATGCAAAAAATTAAATTTTGAACATACAACCAAATGGTATATGCATAAACCAGAATCTGTTCTTGAGAACGAAACGCATAAAATTCTCTGGGACTTTGAAATAAAAACGGATCACCTTATCCCAGCAAGAAGACCAGACGTAGTGTTGATTAACAAAAAAGAAATAACTTGTCAACTGGTGGATTTTGCAGTTCCAGCAGATCGCAAGCTAATAAAAGTGAAGCCAAAGGGAAATGAAAAAATGGATAAATACCTGGACCTTGCCAGAGAACTGAAAAAGTTATGGAATATGAAAGTCAAAGTGATACCAATTGTAGTTGGTGCACTTGGAACGGTCCCAAAGGGATTGGAAAAATAATTGGAAAATCTGGCCATCGGAGGAAAGATTGAGACCATCCAGAATACTGCACTGCTGCAATCTGACTGAATACTCTGAAGAGTCCTGGAGACCTGAGGAGACTTGTTGTCACTCAGCCTCCAGTGAAAGACCATCAGCTAATGCTGATGTGAAAACTCAAAAGGAGTGAATAACAATAAGTGAATAGGAGATGTGCCATCGAATTAGATGTGTGCAAAATATATTTTCGAATAAAAGTCTTTAAAAACGATAATATTCTTGTTACCCTCAAAATATAAATATATTTTATGCAGCATTTCCTTGGTAACATTTTCTCGATTATAGCTTTTTCTATCTATTTATCTCTCTATATATATCTCTATTATAGGCAAGGCGCGATGATGTTCTAACAGGTTAATGCCGGAAATATAATTAGGGGAGCAAGTTCAATTCATGACTGATTGAATTTACGCTTACTTCACACATATATACTTTTCAAATATGTCAGCTCATGGATTACTGTGCACCGTTAGAACCATGTACGCAACTGCAATATGTTGCACTTTTCGTATGACGTAAATAGCACTAAATAACCCACATTGCTTTGAAAACTGACATGAAGTAATCAACATCGTATT
Organism: Doryteuthis pealeii; assembly: GCA_023376005.1. Classification (NCBI taxonomy): domain Eukaryota; kingdom Metazoa; phylum Mollusca; class Cephalopoda; order Myopsida; family Loliginidae; genus Doryteuthis; species Doryteuthis pealeii. The sequence continues at coordinate 35,970,511 of CM042159.1, read as the reverse complement.
CTAAGATCTACTTCTTCATAGGATAATTCGATTTGCCTTATCTACAAATGGAAACACGTACTTGTATATTAAAAGAAACTGTTCGGGAAACAGGTAAAGAAAAAAACTATGCTTATGAAAAGTTATTTACAAAGTAAGTATTCACCAAAACTCTCCGCCGCGGAAAGGATGTGACAATATTTAATTTTAAAGATGAGTTTGGTATACACATCAGATAGTAAAAAAAACTAGCGCATATTTTCACCCAAGAACTTTTAATAATATATAACACTATTAAAGTGTTATGGGTTGATTGGCGATCTGTTAATTAATTACTAATTAATTAAAATTACCCTAATTATTAATTATGGTAGTTGGTTAAAAGTTAAAAAGTTACTGTAAGAAAAGAAAATGTAATAATAATAATAATAATAATAATAATAATAATAATAATAATGTTTATATTAAAAATATAAATTTATCTAAACAAAGAATTTTCCCGTAGACATAAATTCCTTAAATTATGCAATTTGACTAATATGATCGGAATTTTAAATTTTGACATAAATAAAACAATGGCTGACCTTCAGTTGTGACAATTGGAAAAAAAAAGGGAAAACTACAACTAAGGCTGACACAAGGCCATTTAGACACGTAGGCAATGGTATTGAGCGGCTGGCCAATCAGAGACATATGTTAGGGGTGGGGAGGTCTGGATCCCGTAAATAACAGACCAAATCGAAAGAGACCGAGAAGAAGGAAAAGAAGAGAGAGAAGTGGAGAACGTCCGCTGGAGTCAGACACTCTGAAACCAGGGAGCTCGCCATAGCTCGGTACCCTTGCCACAACTTTACCGATACACTCTGATGTCTTGCCACTCGGTACAAAATTGATAATTTAGCCAAAAAAACAAAAAAACAGCTGTAGATCTGACAAAGAAATGACCTCGCTCCTTTGTAAAATAAATGTATATATTGTACATAACCATCAAAAAGCGTTCTGTTTAATTGTTTTGTTGATCCGTTGACAGCTTTTGGTTATTTAATCCTATCCAGCCGAGTTGGTAAAAGTAACAAATCCAGCTCTCCTTCAGGACACTATAATACTTACGACCATCATTAGAAGAAATCTCTCATTATAGTATTATATTCGGTATCATCCAACACAACGACTGTAATACTTAGCCGGAGCATCGTTCCCATACATTGAGACCGTGCACTGACATGTTATTATATATGTCACGGGAAGTCCTCAGGGGATTATTGATTGTAGTGGATCCCGATATACGGAAACCAAGAATACCTTGAACATCTGCAGATCATATAGAAGATATATTCCTAGGTCTTAAAACCTGATATATATATATATATATATATATATATATATATATATATATATATAATATATAATAGTAGAAAAATTTTGGGTCTACCACGGTTTGCATCTTATCAGTACCCTTTTTATACTTTAAGTTGAAAGTGATTACTCCCCCCCTCTCTCTCTCTCTCTCTCTCTCTCTCTCTCTCTCTCTCTCTCTCTCTCTCTATGTCTGTCTGTCTGTCTCCTCTCTCTCTCTCTCTCTCTATATATATTATATATATATAATATTATATATATATAGTTGTAGAAAGTTATTCACTCTACCATGGTTTCGGTGTTCAAAGTACACCTTCCTCATATTGTTGATGGATATATATGAGAGATTGCCGTGTTATATAGTCATACCTTCCCCGATGTATGGCCGTATATTATTGCTGTATAACCGTCGTTGTGTAACGTTACGACTCTCATTTCGAATGGAGTGATGATGTGTCATATAGAAATAATCATTGTACAATTATCTCATTTTATGTGCTACCTGGAGAGGCTCGAATCTGGTTACTGGGCTGATGTTGAGTTGACTGATAATTCCTTGATGTTTGGAGTCTGGAAACCAGCTTTGAGGTGCTGCGGGACATATCACCTAGTGCCATTTATAGTTTTTAGAAATAACACAAGATGACTTATCTTTTTCTCATGAGATTTTTATTTTCTCCCAACCAGAATGAAGGAGAGACAACAGCAACTCCAGCAAGAATCACTGTTTGTTTGCAGCCACTGCACCAGAGATTGCCAGTCAAAAATTGTCCTGTTCAGCCACTCGCACAGATGCAGTTAACAAAAAAAGATAACAAATTGGACACTACGCCAGACGGAAGGATGTCAAACAATAACAACTAGTTCTAAAGTGCTAATAGAGTTTGAAACCGCTTACTACGATCTCACAGTCTTTTACGTTAGCAACTACGCGATGGTGACTCCCCCGAACAAATAGATGGGTTATATAAACTCTGAGCGAAAATAAAATTGTGACACTGAATATGAGGCGTGATAAAATAATCTTGACTCAAGATTTAACTTAAAAAATAATGTATAAAAAATTTGAATAAAATATTAGGGTATTTATTTATTTGAAAATAATGATAAAATAAAAGTTTTTGGACCCCTTTTGCTTTGCTGATTCAAAAGTATATTTTTTTCATTTACACCGTCAACATCCGGTTGTTTGTTAGGTGTTAGGGTTAGGGTTAGAGTTAGGGGTTAGTTTTATAATAAAAAAAAAACCTCTAAAAATCGTCTGTTAACAAACAACCGGATGTTGACGGTGTAAATGAAAAAAAATGTACTCATGAATCGCAAAGCAAAATGTGGTCCAAGTTATTTTTTTTTTCCTCTTAGAAAAGTGCTAACGTTAGGATTAAGAGATGGTGTCAGATTAATGGTTAACAACAATAAGGCTTAAAGATACAGGAATTACGATAATGAGGGATCTGAGAAAGATTAAATTTTAATATAGGTAATAAAAAAGAATTCAAGGATTAAAACGTCACAGAAGGAAAAGAAGAACAAAAAAGAAGAAGAAAATAAAAGAAAGAGACAAAGAAAAAAAGAAAGAAAGAAAGAGAAAAAGAAAGAAAAAAGAAACACACTGAAACATACATACCCACACACATCTAAGTAAAGTCGTCGGGGTGGCTTAAAGTAGGTATCTGCCAGACAGCGTGGGCGCCACACCTACAATCAGCACCTCACTTTACCCCACAGCTCCCTGTGCTACTCATACGCCGAGTTGGCGAATGCCGGTATCGAACCAGGAACCACAAGTTTCCTGGTCAGGCAACTCTACCGACTGAGCGCTCAAGACTCATAGAAAACGGGAAATTATCGGTGAACGAAGCGTCTCGGGTTAGTAAATTTAGTTTCAGTGTTAAAACGTAAATACTCGGGATTATAAACAAATGTTCAGAATGCCTATCCCGTGAATACTCGGGATACTCAGGGAAGAGCTTAAGAAACATTTCAAAGTCCAGCATTTGACACACACGAGAGATACACTTCCTCTTTTCAAAGCGTTGGTAAACATATCGGATACGGTTTTTTTTATGTGTACATATTTTTCTTTCGGGAATCACCAACTGTTAACGACACATCCTTAAGAGCATTGAGTACTGGGCTTGCAGTTAAGTTTTCCACAGTCAAAGCTACATCTCTTTTATTTCGTTCTCCTACAAGGGACGTAACTTTGATTTTTGAGCGTGACGTGCAGACAGTGTGAGGCTCGATATTTTCTTTGCTGAGTGAGAAAAGAGAAAGCTTAAAAGTTGACAGTTGTGTGATCCCGCCAAACTGTCAGCATCTGTAGGTGACACCGCGGATGCATTTGACGGAAAAGATTTGGAAATGTTTTTTTTTCTTAAATCAGTGAGAGTAGAAACGAAGATTTATTGAAAGCTGATGTAAAAAAAGAAAAAAAGAAAAAAAGAAGAGAGTACTACCTGCTGTTGTCCTTGCTGTGGTTTGGTATCGGAGTAAAAGTGAAAGGAAATGATCTAACAAAAATAAAATATTTAAGCAAGAATATATGATGATAGAAGCGGATGATTATAGTTCCGTTTCACCCCTGAATAGTGACACCCAGAATTTCCTTGGACAGTGAACCGCCCCGCCGAAACCAACCCCACCACCGGGGCACGCGTCGGCCCGCAAACCCGGGGCTTTCTAGCAAAACATTCCGCCAAAATCATAGTTGATGTTGCTTCATCATTGCACTCTTTCGTCGACCACATCTCTCCGGGTCAGCAACTGAGCCAGTTTCTTGGAAACGTTTGATCAAACGGCGCAGCACAGTGTTTATGTTCAATGGTTTTTTCTCGCTCCCGGGGGTGAGAAGGCGGTTGAATTCTTCAGCTACAGAGCTGTTGTAGCCCCCATCCCTCTTCCAAAACATTAAAAAAAAAACAGATTAACCTCTTTCTTGGTATTGTTAAATTCTCACCCATATCCAATAAAATTGGAAAAAAAAAAAAAAAAACAAACAAAAAAAAACAAACAAATTTATATGGTGCCGATATCTGACACCCTGTAATCGACACAAAAGTCCACAGTTAAAGTTCCATATTTAATGCTAAAAAATTTCCAAAATGTTTATCCTTTCTTGCTCTATTGCCAACCACATTTGACGTACATTTTAGCTGAAACTTCATGAACTTATGTGAAGAGTAACCTGATTTTTAATATCGCTGCCTTTGCCAATTATCTTTTAACGATTTCCTCGCATCTCACTTTTTGAGAAATACCTTTCCTGCCAACTGTAATGTCAGTTTTAACAAAATGATCGGACCTAAATTTGTAAATTTCTCACGTTTTACTCGGTTTAAAATCCGAAATAAAATGCCATTAACCAACATCCGCAAACATGTGTTTCCAACCCCGTTGATAATTATGTCATGCAGCTACGAAAAATTCAAACATGTTATCTGCTCAAGTAAATTTTCCTTACAAGCCGTTGTAACTATGAAATGAATCTGTGTTTATATCCGAACACAAAACAGCATTATTTACATTAAAAGTAATGGCTGCGTAATCTGTATTATATGAAACCGTCATGTTTCTCTTATAAATGTAATACAACCGACCAGAAAGAGAGAAACAGCCTACAGCGGGTTTAATATGTACCTAGAACATAAGGTGACCGACCCCCCCCCCGAAATCCAAGAAATTACGTGTATTTAATAGTGGAAAGATTCTTTGGATGAGTCAAGCACAACGGCCAAGCTACCGAATTCCGATATTGGTCGATGGATGTGTAACCCTACATGACCTTCTCAAGTCAGTATAGAGCAATCCGCCGAGAAACCAACAACGGTGCCCGGCGTTTCGATTCCGTTTTGACCTTTCAGAGGCCTTATGAAATGTCCTCTGATATGTCAGTTCGCTGGTTCGTGGAAACGAGAGGCGAACTTTAGTGAGCCTCTGCCTTTAAATTTTTGAAGGAGGAAGACCTGGACTCCCAAAATGGCTATTTCCTCATGAAGTGAGGAAATAATTTAACGTGGAGAGCTGAAAAAAGGACATCTGGAAAATATCCTGCCCCGCACCAAAAAAAAGCCCCGCACCCATTTCCACCACGCTCCTTCGCTCCCTTTCCTGCCCTGCTCAACTCAATGGATTCCGGGGCCGGTTCCTTTTTTTTTTGGGGGGCGGGGTTTACTGAAAACAACAACCGAACACAGACGAAGTTGAAGAAGTAGAAACTCCCAAGGAAATTCCCAGAAGAAAACCCTAGAGAACCAGCCCAACATTGGAAAGAAGATCAGCGATGTACCGACAGCATAAAAAGAAACATTAAAGATGATTAGAATATAATATCATATTGGAAGAAAAAAAAAAAAATGGATATTAATATATATTATATATATATATATATAATATAATATATATATATATTATATATATATAAGTAATCTTTCTGACCAAACACTTTTTACATTTTGGTTGAATCCTGCGTTGAGCCCACGAAATATGTATGCCAACTACCGTCGGCCCTTCGACAGTGCCATCATCATGAGTAGTGCCTGAGTTCCGTTTTTTTTCTTTCCAAGTTAGTAGTAATGAGAGTAAAATTAAAAATAGTATTCTTTTACACGTCCTTTTTGAAATAGAACTTTGACCTGAGATGTCCAATCATATAAAAACAAAAATACTATTTATTTGACATCCGAAAAAACACCCCTGGCTAATCTTGCCGGACGTGGGTGTGATTGCTGAGGGGGAATTACTGAACTATACCAATATACATATAAATATAAATTGTTCCTCTTCCCCATTTGCCTTGCATAATTACCCCGAACATTTCCGTTGTATATGATTTGAATCTCTCTTTTACCCAGTTAA
>CM042159.1:35943764-35964219 GCA_023376005.1 Doryteuthis pealeii | reverse complement strand
AGAGAAGAAGGGCTGCGGGAACATATCAGCCTAGTGTCATTTATAGTTTTTAGAAACAACACAAGGCGGCTTTCTTTTCTTAGGAGATTTTTTATTTTCTCCCAACCAGAAGAAAGGAGAAACAACAGCAACTCCAGCAAGCATCACTGTTTGTTTGCAGCCACTGCACCAGAGATTGCCATTCAAAAATTGTCCTCTTCAGCCACTCGTGCAGATGCAGTTTAAAAAAAGATAACAAATTGGACACTACGCCAGACGGAAGGATGCCAACCAATAACAACTAGTTCTAAAGTGCTAATAGAGTTTGAAACCGCTTACTACGATCTCACAGTCTCGTACGTTAGCAACTACGCGATGGTGACACCCCCGAACAAATAGATGGATTATATAAACTCTGAGCGAAAATAAAATTGTGACACTGAATATGAGGTGTGATAAAATAATATTGACTCAAGATTTAACTTAAAAAATAATGTATAACTAATTTGAATAAAACATTAGGGTATTTATTTATTTGAAATTAATGATAAAATAAAAGTTTTTGGACCCCTTTTGCTTTGCTGATTCAAAAGTGTATTTTTTTCATTTACACCGTCAACATCCGGTTGTTTGTTAGGGGTTAGGGTTAGGGTTAGAGTTAGGAGTTAGTTTTATAATTTTAAAAAACTCTAAAAATCGTCTGTTAACAAACAACCGGATGTTGACGGTGTAAATGCAAAAAAATGTACTCATGAATCGCAAAGCAAAATATGGTCCAAGTTTTTTTTTTTTACTCTTAGAAAAGTGCTAACGTTAGGATTAAGAGATGGTGTCAGATTAATGGTTAACAACAATAAGGCTTAAAGATACAGGAATTACGATAATGAGGGATCTGAGAAAGATAAATTTTAATATAGGTATAAAAAAAGAATTCAAGGATTAAAACGTCACTGAAGGAAAAGAAGAACAAAAAGAAGAAGAAAATAAAGAAAGAGACAAAGAAAAAAAGAAAGAAAGAAAGAGAAAAAGAAAGAAAAAAGAAACACACTGAAACATACATACCCACACACATCTAAGTAAAGTAAAGTCGTCGGGGTGACTTAAAGTAGGTATCTACCAGATAGCGTGGGCGCCATACCTACAATCAACTCCTCACTTTACCGCACAGCTCCCTGTGCTACTCATACGCCGAGTTGGCGAAGGCCGATATCGAACCAGTAACCACAAGTTTCCTGGTCAGGCACTCTACCGACTGAGCACTCAAGACTCATAGAAAACGGGAAATTATCGGCGAACGAAGCGTCTCGGGTTAGTAAATTTAGTTTCAGTGTTAAAACGTAAATACTCGGGGTTATAAACAAATGTTCAGAATGCCTATCCCGTGAATACTCGGAATAATCAGGGAAGAGCTTAAGAAACATTTCAAAGTCTAGCATTTGACACACACGAGAGATACACTTCCTCTTTTCAAAGCGTTGGTAAACATATCGGATGCGGGTTTTTTTATGTGTACGTATTTTTCTGTCGGGAATCACCAACTGTTAACGACACATCCTTAAGAGCATTGAGTACTGGGCTTGCAGTTAAGTTTTCCACAGTCAAAGCTGTATCTCTTTTATTTCGCTCTCATACAAGGGACGTAACTTTGATTTTTGAGCGTGACGTGCGGACAGGGTGAGGCTCGATATTTTCTTTGCTGAGTGAGAAAAGAGAAAGCTTAAAAGTTGACAGTTGTGTGATCCAGCAAAACTGTCAGCATCTGTAAGTGACACCGCAGATGCATTTGACAGAAAAGATTTGGAAATGTTTTTTTTCTTAAATCAGTGAGAGTAGAAACGAATGTTTATTGAAAGCTGATGTAAAAAAAAGAAGAGAAAAAAAGAAGAGAGCACTACCTGCTGTTGTCCTTGCTGTGGTTTGGTATCGGAGTAAAAGTGAAAGGAAATGATCTAACAAAAAATAAAAATAAAATATTTAAGCAAGAATATATGATGATAGAAGCGGATGATTATAGTTCGTTCACCTGATAGTGACACAGATTTCTTGGACAGGATCACTGAATTATTACTGGGAGATACGTTTGCACTAAATATCTATATTTAAAATATGCCAAGATAACGTACTCCGAACGTCACTAGATCTCATGAAAGAAAAAGGTTTCATCTTAAAAAGGCAAGAAAAAAGGCGATATCCCGCAGAGACTCTTACGGATGCGGAGTACGAAGATGATCTGGTACTTCTTGCATATATAACCATGTAAGCTGAATAACTGCTACATAGTCTTGAGAAGAAAGCATGTAAAATTGGTTTCCGATGAAACAGAGTTTGTGTGTTTTAAACAAAAGGGAGATATCTCCACACTCGATGGTTAGCTCCTAAAATTAGTAGACCAGTTCAAGTACAGATGTAGTAATATCGCATGTTGTTAGCATCCTTCCGTTTATTAAAGACGATGACGTAGTGTCAACTTTTTATCTGCAATTGTTGCAATTACTGCACCAGAGATTGCCATTCAGAAATTGGTCTGTTCAGCATATTAAGCAATATTATAAGCAATATATAAATATATAATAATATTATAATATAAGCAATAATTAAATATTATAAAGCAATATTAATGCAAGTATAGGAAAGGCATGAACTGCTTTAGATTATTAATCATTAGGAAATTTGATCTCAATGATAGCTTAAAGCGACAATTCTACAAAGCCGTACTTGTGTGAGTGCTACTATTCGACTGCATCACTTGGAACCTAACGAAGCGCCTTGAAAATAATCCAAAGGGAGTTGCACAAGAATTCTGCGAGTGGTCTTAAAACAAATCCTGGAAACAACATCACACAAAGAAATAGCTATACAGCCACTTGCCTCTTACATACAAACCATTATAATAAGGAAAACAAGATATGTTGAAACTGCTGGAGAAGCAAGGAAGAACTCATAAATGAGGTTTTGTGGTGGACAATTGCATATGGACACGCCATCCTAGGCTGCCCTGCAATGACCTACATCGATCAGTTCTGTGTAGATTCTAGATCTTGGACAGACAATCTTCATGGAGCAATGACAGATAGAGATATTTGGCGAGAGATTGTCATGGGTATCCGTACAACCAGCACGGCTTGATTAGGATATATTATATATATATATAATATATTATATATTATATATATATATATATATAGAGAGAGAGAGAGAGAGAGAGAGAGAGAGAGAGAGAGTAATCACTTCAACTTAAAATATAAAAAATGGTCCTGATAAGATGCCAAACTGTGGTAGACCCAAACGTATATATATATATATATATATATATATATATATATATATATATATATATAATATATATACTAAATAATAATTAGATTGTATTCTCTGACCTATTGATCCGCTCTCGTATAATGTATATACAATGTTGTTTGTTTGAGATACGCCTGATTAAACAGCGCTGGTAGCGTCGTCAATTATGTTATGAACTGGTTTCATTAGGGGGTTTCGGGTCTTCCAACATAATGCTCCTCGTCAGTTCGACCCCATTAGTGATTATCACTCTCTAATGTGCTACCCATGTTTCATTCAACGTTAACAGAAAGAAACTGGCTTTAAATGGAGATTTTTGCCAACGCTTACCTCGGCTTCTGAACATCTGATTGGTTAATGCTAAAGCCAATCTGCGTTCAGAGTAGGTGTTAAAAAGCTCACGTGGTTCAGATTTTTTCTTTTTTCATAAAAAGATTGAGATTGCATTGGCCCGCTTGTAAGTAGACTTTTTTTCTATAAAAATAACAAAGACAATTAAGGTAGCTCTGGCAAACGGAGTACGATTTAATGGAGATGAGTAAAAGATTTTTAAAAATTAAAATGCATGAATATGTGAGACAGAAAGGAATATGAGTAATAACTAACTTGATTTTAACTATTAAATTTTGCCGGACTAGAAAGATACACACATTTTTTCTTTTTTCTTTATTTATCTATTTTTTTAATCAATTTCGATTACGGGTTTCTAGTTTTGAAATAACAAAGACTTAATTGTTAGGCAAACGGAGTTTTTTTAGACACACGGGGTACGATTTATTGGAGATGAGTAGAAGATTTAAAAAAAATTAAAATGCATGAATATATGAGACAAAAGAATATGAGTAATAACTAACTTGGTTTTAACTATTAAATTTTGCCGGACTAGAAATATACACATTTTTTTTCTTTTTCTTTTTTTTTTTATTATATTTCTTTTTTACGATAGACGAAATTGATTACGCGTTTTTAGTTTTGAAATTTTTGAAAAGCAATGCGAATGACTGAAAGCATATACATTTGGTTGGAAAGGATTTTCTAAAGAAGACAAAGAAAATTAAAATTAAATTCGGATGAAAATGTGTAAAGCAAATAAATTCGGATGAAATTGTGTAAAGTAAATAATTATCTATTGGTTAAAATATTTTGTTGGTCGAAAGCGAATATTGGATTTATATGTCTTAAAAAGATTTTCTAAAGAAAAAAATAGAAAATTGAAATTAAATCCAAATGAAAATAAGTGTAAGAAATGCTTTTATCAAAACTAGTTTAACAATTGTGTAAAGTAAATAATTGTCTATTAACAAATTTCTATTAGTTAAAATATCTCATTGGTCGAAAGTGAACTTATGTCTTACGAAATGCGAAGGGCCTAACAATATGTACACATAGTTAAAAAATGCTATGCTAATTAAAAAAGTTTAATTCGGATAAAATGGTAAATTATATGAATGCTTTTTTTTCTAAAAATTACCCCTAAATATATTCTGTTAAAAACTCGTTTAACAAACATAAAATTATCTAATCGTGTTAGAATAAAGTTTTTATGGCTTAAAAAGATTTAAAAAATGCCACTCGCATTGTTTTCCTTTTCTCATATATACATGCGTTGTATACCCTTTCTTTTCGTACTTCTGTTATTCTTCTGTTCATCTTTGGTATCTTACGTTCTTCTCCCAGAGTCTGGACGTAGTCTTGGGGACTTCGTGTCTGGTTTCTAGGTCAGTCTGTTGCCAACATTCATCAACCACAAAACCATATTATTTATTTAAACTTTTATTTCTTAACTAAACATATTTCTCTAACTAATCACAGCGGGCGTGTGCAGTGAGTCTCAACTAAAGCAGTAACATCTGACGTCCAAGCTGAAACTGAGAGCCAACCAGGTCCCACGTGATTTCACGTATTTCGCGGGCTTTCTGTAATATTCCATGGAAAGTCCGCCCGTGATATGAAAAGGGGCCATATCTTCAGAAATACAGGGGGTTGACAATAATCTATGCATAGACTATGTAACACATGTATAAGGATATAGGTATGCATAGGTACATATATTTACCCCCCCCTCCCGGGAAACGTTAACGAAAAGGGATAGATCAATAAATAATTTTCTTGTCGTGTTAATTTAATTTAATTAATTATAAATAATTTCTCTATCTATTTCAATATAAATAAACCTTTAAATTTGAACTAATTCTTCATTCATTTAATAGTTGTTGATAACTGCTACAATAACACAATATATTAATATGTTTATATTTATACTTTTATGTAGAGTCTTTTACACACAGTTGTATGGTTTCAAGGATTTCTGCCCAATACTAATCATTTGCAAAAATATCTATTTGGCCCATAGATGGGACTCTAACAGACACTACCATTCCGGGTCTGAAGACCCCAAACGTACCAAAACCCCCAAAAACCTTTTTTAATAGGGTGTCAACAGGGTGTGTTTAGATCTACTAAGTACCACCACATATTTATAAAAACATTGACACCTATCTTGACAAATACATATAAAAATATAACGTTTCAGTCAATTTTCATATAATTAACAACAGTAGCATATTTGAATATACTAATAACAGTCTGTTGAAGATGCAAATAAAAAAAGATCCATTTCATACCTATTAGTTACCACCACATACTTGTAGAAAAATCGACAACTATCTTGACAAAAATATATAAAAATACAACGTTACAGTGAATTGTCATCTATTAATAATGGTGATTCGCTTCCGGTTTTTGTCTGTAACAAAAATTACGTCACTGCTTACGTCACATTAACCAACATAATCCAACGTCATAACATAGAATAAATATACTCAAAATGTGAGCATGCAACGTTACACAATCCTCATTGTTTCAATAAATAGATGCCCGGCGTTATATATTTATATATAGAGTTGTTTTATTCTAATATAATATTTAATGTTATCGGAACTGTTTCCATTCAAATTGTCTTTCTTCCTTTCTTTTTTTTTTACTCCTTTAATAAATTTGACGATTTTACATACTATGGTACACACTCTATGACATTGAATTTTCAGTTCCCATCCCCTCGGAAAATATATTTCAAAAAATTATTTTTACATCGCCCGGAGGGTGTCTTTTTATTTTGCTAGTAAAATTAACAACAGTAGCGTATTTAAATATACTAACAACTGCAAATAAAAAGGATCAATATAACGTTTCAGTCAATTTTCATATAATTAACAACAGTAGCATATTTGAATATACTAATAACAGTCTGTTGTAGATTCAAATATAAAAGATCCATTTAATACCTATTAGTTACCAGTACATACTTGTAGAAAAATCGACAACTATCTCGAAAAAATATATAAAAATACAACGCTACAGTGAATTATCATATAATTAACAATAGTAGCGTATTTAAATATACTAACAATAGTCTGTGGTAGATACAAATAAAAAGGATAACGTTGTTTTTATTTTCAACCATAGACAGAAATCCATATACCAAATGATAAGTGTATAAAACACTCATTTCTAAGTTTATTGCAGGTTTCTTTTACGGTAAAGAAGAACAGTTTTCTCGTTTATTCCTACCATAAAATAAACTGAACCCTCATTTTATGTCCGTGTTTTTGCAATAAATGTTTTTTTTTTTTGCACCCGTTATTTTACAATACTAAATATATTTTATTTATTCATTTTAATATTCACTTTAATGTGTATATTCTAAAAGTTTTTATTTTGTGAGAATGCTTAGTTTTAAAGTGGGGGCTCGTTTTACAATTTAGGCATAAATTGGATGCTCCTTTTTATGACCGTAATTTTGTTTTTTCGTCGACGATGATTAGAATATGACGTTTGTATTTTAGAGTACCAAAGCCAAAAAGAAAAGAAATAACAACAAAAGGTAATCTTCAACTTTTTACTCGTAAATTCCTACCATAAAATTAGGCTTGGGCATTTTATGGTAGGAATTTATGAAAAAAAAGTTGAAGTGTAAAAACGAACACCCATTTTAAAAATAACATTCTCACAAAATAAAAACTTTTAGAATATACACATTGAAGTGAATATTAAAATAAAGAAAATATATTTTGTATTGTAAAATAATGGGTGCAAGAAAAATAAAATATTTATTGCAAAAACACGGACATAAAATGAGGGTTCAGTTTATCTTATGGTAGGAATAAACGAGAAAACTGTTCTTCTTTACCTCTTTAACTTGGTGTGTTCAAACCCTGAACGATGCTGATTGGATTTCACATGTTAGTGTGAAATGAAATCCGACATTATGAGAAATAAGAAGACATTTTGGCGTCATTAGAATTGAAAGGGATTTAATACCAAAAACGAAACGTGGACTGCGACAGAGATAAAAGTGATAATTTATGTAGAGCGCATGTACACTTAATTAAATTAAATCAATTAATTAATTAATCAATTTAATCAAAATAATTAAATCAAGCACGCATGCGCCCTACATACATAATCTCGCTTCTCTCCAAGAAAGTGTGAATTTCTTTTTTCTTAATAATTATCTGCATTCTGATGGCGCCAATTTACTAGCGAAACATGTCAAAATGTCTCCCTATTTCTCCCACTAAAGCAAGGAACACTCACAGGGATCCATGTTGTTGGCACGACATGGTTCGGATTATTATCTATATATTAATACTCCTGTCCCTAAATCATTCGTCCGTTATCATCCTGCAACACCCTCTGGTTAAAAATGAGGCCGTCAAAATAATCCAAGATGAAATGCAAAAATATGAATAAAAATTATCTGGGGTCGCTTAATTGCAGATTTTTTACTTGTCCAATTCTATTTCAGCCAATTGTAATATATATATATATATATATATATATATATATATATATATATATAATATATATAAGATTTTTGGATGTTTGTTTTTAGAAACATTGTTGAATAAAGTATATATTATAATTTATATTTTTGCTTGAAGGCAATTACAATGCGTATATCGTATAAAATTCGATAATTATAGAAAATAACCATGACAAGTGAATTTCGCAAACGACTTAATAAAGTTGAAACTAGCAGCGCATGATCGTTTGCGAAATTCACTTGTCATGGTTATTTTCTATAATTATCGAATTTTATACGATATACGCATTGTAATTGCCTTCAAGCAAAAATATAAATAATATATATATATATATATGTGTGTGTTTGTATGTGTGTGTGTGTATTAGCGCCGATTTACATTTTGCTAATTAATCCAGATCTGTTTTATTTTAAAACTGAAACAAAAATAAAACGATTGTAACTAAGTATTCTCTACCATGTAGAACTTAGTTTTTTTAACCGGTGTGCCGCGGCACACTAGTGTACCGTGGTTGTGCCATGAATGTTGAGGACGGTTGACTTTTTGCATAATTTCCAGTGGATCACTTCCCTAACCCAGTCGTGCCTAGTTTTGTATTTCCGTTGTGCTAGTTTTCTACATGCACTTAATACATGGTTTACAGTCTCATCTCTGTCACCAGACAGTCTACATTTACTGTTTCGTTGTGTCTTATCAGTTTTTGCTTTGATATAATTTGTTCTTATGGCATTGTTTTGTGCAGCAAATATTAGTGAATCAGTTTCTCTCTTGGAGTTTCCTCTTAACCATGTACAAGGCTTTTCATGTGCAACATCTACGATTATTATTATTATTATTATTATTATTATTATTATTATTATTACTCCTTTAGAGTTTTTCACATCAGCGTTAGCTGATGGTATTTCACTGGAGTCTGGTTACAACAAGTCTCCTCACGTCTCCAGGACACTTCTGAGTATTCTAGCCGATTGCAGCAGTGCAGCAGTCTGGATGGTCTCAATTCTTCCTCTGATTTCCAGATCCTCCAGTCTGTTTTCCAAGTTTATTGGGACCGTTCCAAGTGCACCAACTTCAATTGATATCATTTTCACTCTCATATTCCACATCTTTTTCAATGCTCTTTCAAGGTCCAGATTATTATTATTATTATTATTATTATTATTATTATTATTATTATTATTATTATTATTTGTTGTTGTTGTTGTTGTTCACTCCTTCTGAGTTTTTCACATCAACGTTAGCTGATGGCCTTTCACTAGAGTCTTAGTGACAACAAGTCTCCTCAGTTCTCCACGACTCTTCTGAGTATTCTGGTAGATTGCAGCAATGCAATTTTCTGGATGGTCTCGATTCTCCCTCTGATTCACAGATTTTCCAAACTTTTTTTCCAATCTTTTTGGGATAGTTCCAAGTGCACCAACTGCAATTGGTTATTATTATTATTATTATTATTATTATTATTATTATTATTATTATTATTATTCAATAACATCATTTAATTGTGTTGAGTGATCCGCCTCTATTCAAATATCTTCTTTTTTTTTTGTCATTGTATTTCACTTTTGAAATTAGATCCAATTCATTAGTATTTGTAATCGGTGATCATCCGGAACGTTCTTTGTTCTTAAGCCTAAAATTATATTCTTTTAAAAGGTGATTTGCATTTCATTGCCATTCTAGACACGTGATTAATTTTTGAGCTTCATTAGTCCTAAAATGCTGCGATATTTCGCACATATTCCGCTGCAATTTTGCCGGATTAAATAGAAAGTGCAACATGTGCATTTTATATTCAGTGATTTTATTTTTAATGAAGAAAGATTATAACATTTCCCGCGAAAGATTATCTCTACTCAGATGATTCGTGTGTTATTGTTGCATACCCTTCTTCTTCACTTCTTACTTCTGGTCGTATTTTCTTCTGGCCGGCTTTGCTATTCCTTCTATCATCTTGATTGGTCTGGAATCTTCTAAGGTCTGGACTTTCTTGGGGACTGGTTTTCTGTTAGGGATTTCTCGTTATCAGAAGCCCTGTATCATTGTTAGTTTTTTAGATAATAAACACAAGACTTCATTTACTTTTGATCTTATTTTATTGTTAAATCCCCACCAGACATCTGCGCAGATCGACTTACATCCTATCGGGCTCGCTCATACCTGCTAACTGACTGAGACTTACTTACTATCCTTAAACCGGAAGACAGGGTCTTCTATGCCTTCCGATTCTCACGATTTATCCCCGGAAGGCAAGGTGAGAGTGAGGTCAAGTGCCGTCACTCACTCTCAATACCATCAGCTGCACTAATCGCCATTATGTTTCTATACTACCTTATATAAGTATTAGGGATCTAATAATTATGTAACATTATGATGTTGGGTTAGTTTGGTTAGAAGGTCTTTTTTAAGTAACATAGTATCAGAAAGAAGAGTAAACAGGATTAGAAAGAATGCCTATATGGATATGGAGGCGCGTAGCCTAATGGGTAGAGTCGAAGGAAATGGACTAGTTCACCTGAGTTCAATTTCTCGACGATGCTGTTTGCATGTCACAAGGCGCTAATACCCTTGGGAAATGTATGAATCCAATTCTCCCTCCAGCTGTGGGTAAATAACAGGGCAGACTGGGATTTTAACCATGCTAAGGTAACCAGTCTAAAAGAAGGAAAACCCGAATTCAAACCTGTTAAACTCCGCTTAAGAAATTGACCTTATGTCATGTCCTACTCGTATATTATATATATATATATATATATATATATATATATATATATATATATATATGATTTTTGGGATGTTTTAATTATGCTTTACCGAAATTCACTTGTCATTATTATCTTCTATAATTATTGAATTTTTTGCGATATACGCATTATAATTGCCTTCAAGCAAAAATATAATATAATAATAATAATAATATAATAATATATATATATATATATATATATATATATATATTATTATTATTATTATTATATTTTTGCTTGAAGGCAATTATAATGCGTATATCGCATGAAATTCAATAATTATAGAAGATGAATAATGACAAGTGAGTTTCGGTAAAGCATAATTAAACATCCCAAAAATCATATATATATAATATATATATATATATAATATATTATAGATGCATGTAGACCTCTCTCTGTGTGTGTGAGTGAGTTTGGCATTAGAAGAGAAACACCGGAAGAGTGTAATTATGTATGTGCGTCTATCGGTATATATATGTATAAGTTTTGTATTAACATGTTAAGCCCAAGATAACTATTAAGTACGAGAAATAAAAAATAAAATAAAATAAACGTTTTCTTCTCTAGAGACTGAATGTCTGTAAACATTCTTAATGTCAACATTTATAAAAGAAAGTCAAAGACCATAGCATCTGAAACCAAGGCTAAGGGATCCGTCATTGGCTATTTAAAGCCAATGCCATACTTGTAGAAGAGCTGTGGGGTTATTATCTAATCCATAGCTGGGGTCATGAAGCCGTTCATACCTTTCACAAGGGTATAAGATTCAAGTGATAATACTTGAAGATAAAACTCCGACAAAGGTTCATAGACAAAACATTTTATATACATCACAGGATAAACAGGGTACATAATACATAGAGGTGTACATAAACATACATACATAAGTAATATAAATACATATACAAGAGTAGAGATAATGAGACATTCATGAATGGTAAAATACAAGATATTTAGGTATCAAAGGGATACCTAAATGTACATAAAAGCATAGTTACGAATACATGACTAAAGGATAGTCATATATCGTATACGAGACTTACTAGCAGTGTGGCCAGTGTTAAGGGCCGAAGCCCCAACGAGAAGGGAGTTGACAGAGTCTAACCCATAGCGATGTCTCGTAGGTCGGCAGGCAAAGAGAGAAAGAGACGTTCAAATCAGCCGCTTAAATATCAAAGGCCCCTAGCGGGAACCAGCGAAACTAAACGGGCAGACAACTCCCCAGGCGAATACGAAAATAAAGCCTACAAGGGCATTAGCCCGAAAATGAATATAATAGCATGACTGGAGATTGAACTCGTTTACTACGATTTCCGTGTCAAGCACGTTAGCTACTACGCAACAGGAACTATTTCACCGCCAGTTTTCAGTGAAGACATAGCATTGTAATATTGATAACATTATAATTCATAACTGTGTTGTGGGAGTTTATTTACCACGTACCCCACGTGTGCCGGTTTAGGCACAAGGCCCTATTAATATGGGACCACCCACGAACCGAGGCTCATGGTGTGGCGGGTACAAAAAATGGGTTCATCCCATTATGGGCATCAGGCACCGGGAAATAAACCCAGCCCTGCCCCCTTTAAATCGAGAGGCCAGGTGTTGCCTGGGAGGATGGCCACTGGGATCAACGATGTTAATTTACTCTGTAGGTCCAGCGTCTGAAGCTCACTGGACTCCCGGCTTGACCGGAAGCCAGCGTTTGATAACTGTTTTGTGGGAGAAGGAAATGTAGTTTTTCATGATAAACAAGAATCTATATTCTGAAAAGCTGCAAATATAAATAAATTATAAATTGTAAATACGAATTTTTATACTGTTCATTTTACGTAGGGTTACAAATGTTTGTTTGGATTATTTACTTAATTGCATACCAACATTCATGGGTTATCTTATGCCATATCCATCCTTGTAGCTGATGGGGAGAAGGTTGTTCATATCTTTCTGAAGGGTATTAGTCCGAAATTAAACGTGGAGTTCGAACTCGCTTAGTACGTTCTCACAGCCCGGCACGTGAAACACTTCTCCATGTGTCACTGAAAACATAGTCCTATATATAGATAACAAAAACCATAGCCCTATAATATAATAACAAAAAAACATCGCCCTATAATATAGATAACAAAAACCATAGTCCTATAATTATAAGATAACAAACCAAGTCCTATAATATAGATAACAAAAACCATAGTCATTATAATATAGATAACAAAACATAGCCCTATAATATAGATAACAAAAACCATAGTCCATATAATATAGATAACAAAACCATAGTCTATATAATAGATAACATAGTCATATATATACAAAACATAGCCCTATAATATAGATAACAAAAACCATAGTCCTATAATATAGATAACAAAAAACCATAGTCATATAATATAGATAACCAAAACATAGCCCTATAATATAGATAACAAAAACCATAGTCATATAATATAGATAACCAAAACATAGCCCTATAATATAGAATAACAAAACCATAGCCTATATATAGATAACAAAAACCATAGTCTATAATATAGATAACCAAACATAGCCTATAATATAGATAACAAAAACCATAGTCCTATAATATAGATAACAAACCATAGTCGATATATAATATAGATAACAAAAACATAGCCCTATAATATAGATAACAAAAACCATAGTCCCAAAAACATAGCCTATAATATAGATAACAAAAACCATCGCCCTATAATATAGATAACAAAAACCATAGTCCTATAATATAGATAACAAAAACCATCGCCTATAATATGGATAACAAAACATCGCCCTATAATATAGATAAAAAAACCACAGCCCTATAATATAGATAAGAAAACCATAGTCCTATAATATAGATAACAAAAAACCATCGCCCTATAATATAGATAACAAAAACATCGCCCTATAATATAGATGACAAAAACCATAGCTCTTTAATATAGATAACAAAAACATCCCGTTACAATATAGATAACAAAAGACATAGCCCTATAATATTACAATAATTAATAGCACTATAATCTAGCCCATAGTGAGTTCAGACCTTTTCCGATTATATTAATGCAATTAATTAAACGTACTTACCCGACTAGAAATCGAACTCCCTCACTGCGATGTCGTAGTCCAGCATTTTAGCCACAGAAATTTACCTTACACATGTGGAAAAGTATTAAAAACATTTTGTGTGAAATTATATTTTTTAATGAAATAGATATACAAGCCTAAAATATTCTTATAGAAATGGGTAAGTTGATTTAAAATAAACTAGCAAAAAAAAAAATCCCCCTCAGGGCAAAACGGATTTACGTTTTAATATAATTAAATATTATATCAAATTAGGAAGACTAATGAAATTAAATACGAACACAAAAAAGATTACAACTATTTCATTCTATTCTAATTGATTTCAATATGAAAATGTACATATGATTGCTTTAAATACGTTTGATAATAAAACAATAATATTACAAATCAATAACAGAAAATAACTATTTATCAAAACAGCTGTGCAAGTTATTCACAACATATACTATGTAAATATTTATTTCTTAATCATATATAAAAACACATTGTTATATTATATACATGTATCATACTTTGCGGGTATATAAACAAGAGTTCTTATGTGATAGAGAAAGAGAGTGAGTAGACCAACATAGAGACATCAGAGAGAGAGAGAGAGAGAGAGAGAGAGAGAGAGGAGAGAGAAGAGAGAGAGAGAGAGAGAGAGATTCATGACTTACTTGTTTCTTCTTCTCTTTCTATTCCGGCCATGATCGTCTACGTCTAGGTCCGCTTTATTTCTTTGCATCTTCGTTGGGTCTTCTAACTTGTTGCTGCTTCATTTTCTAACACAGCGCTTCTTTTAAGGGCATCTTTTAAGTCATGTAATAACCAGCAAGACTTGTATCACTTTGATCAAAGGTTTATTTTAGCCCATTCTAACTCATCGTGCGGAGTCACAACCGAAGTAGGACACGTCTGTCCCACTTGAGGTCTGGTTGTAAACTGATTAACTAACTGAATCTCACGTGACTTGCGAGATTCTAACTGTCCAGTAGTTTTCCATTCCATGATATGAAAACACTGGCCCCTTAGAATTCTCCTACAGGGTGTTGCCAATAATCTATGCTGTCACATAGATTATGCAACAACATCGCTGGATTTTAAACACATTATTATTATGGGTGGGTTTGAGGCAAATCTGCCTCAGGTACACCTTAATAGACATTTTTAATAGATAATTAGCTAAATTAGACGGGGTGGCTTATTGTGAGTATCAGCCGGATAGCGAGGGAGTATATTCCCTTTTCGCTAGCGCTAGACCGGAGGAGATTGATTTTGCTGAGGTGAAGCGCCACACCTACTCTTAGTCCCCCACTTTACTGAACAGATGAGATTACCCAATCTCTGCTACTCATATGACGAGTTGCCCGGGACCGATATCGAACCAGGGACCTTGTGAGTCCTAGGTAGGTGCTCTACCGATTGAGCTAAACATACCCCTTTAATAAACCGTTAATAAATAAGATGCTAATTAAGATTATATAATGATTATTTAATAACCATTGAGAATATAACGTAAATAACTATGGGAATTGTGACGTAGGTAGTGATGTAGTTTCGGTTACAGACATACACACAATCTCCATTATGATAAGATGCTTACATTCGTTTGAATATGTGATATGACAGTCCAGGATGTTAGCAACTGCGCCACAGAGATTCCCCTTACGAGTGTGGGAAAGCAGTAAAAAGCATATTGTGGGAAAATATTTTTCTTAATGAAATAAATAAATATGCCTCAATTATTTTTGTGGAAATGCGTAAGTCGATTCTAAAGAGATGCTTATGTCCGTTTGAAGTCTTCTCCGTGCTGACGCTGTAGAAACGAAAATGTCTGCCGGTTAAATAGATTTAAATAGAAATTGGTTCCTTTGAAGGTGTCCAATTGAAATTCGTTTGAGCTTGTGTCTGTTTCTTGTATATCATTTTACTTACTTGTCTTTCTTAAATACACACAGTTTACAAGCAGCGTCTTTTTTGAAGAACACTTGAGTTTGGAATTTTATTTGTTGGTTTGGCTGACAAAAAAACACTGGCAAATAAAACGATTTAGTCACAATCTTTTTCAAGATAAATTACTGTACTCGACGAAAGTTGAATGAAGGAATCTTGATCGAATTTCTGCGAGTAATGTGTTATATGGGCGTGTCTCGGCTTGTAATTACCTTTCTCCAGTAAGAGTTACGTCCCTTAGACCAATTTGTGTTATTTTCGTAAATAGGGTACATATTTGCCTTCGACCGGTCATTTCCGGTTATCGTGAATCAGCGCTAATTTTAAAGTCTCTCTCCAACCATTCTCGGCACGACAAGACGTGTGTCAACCTCTTTCCATCCCAGAAGATTATTATTAGGCACCCGGTAAGAAAGATTTCATTATCTTCTCTCCCTAAATTACTTAGCTATCTTGTTTACTACTATTTTATTATTATCGAAGTTTCCATGTGAGACCCCGGACTTTTTGTATTATCATTATTCTCCCACTTACTGTTACTTTTCTCTTAGTAAGTTACGTTAGTATCCACTGGCCCTTAGCATTATTCCGAGAAATACCCTTGTCTCAGAAATACATTGCATCGTTTTCCTACTACCTGTAAGAATTATTGTCTCCTCTCACTCATGTTGAAATGGCATAATTCTGAGTGATACTTGCCACTGTCACTTCTTGGACCTTTGAGTTTCTTTCATAGCTCCCTGTCCATTGCTTATCGCCTCCCTCCCTCTCTTGCTTGTCTGCAACCTCCTCCTATCCCCTGGGTCCCCGTGCCTTGTGCTGCTACTTCCATTACTGATGTTATTGTCACTGCTACGCTATCTGCCCATTTACCTCGTGTCCCTTATCCGTTCCCTGTAATTCTTTTAATTACCTTGCCTTTTGTAACCGTGATTTGCCTTGTCTGTTACATGCTTCTATTCTCATTTCAGCTTCTTACCTTTTCCTACTGTATAAACACATCTTTACTATACCCACGATTATTTGTGTTTCATTGTGGGAGAAGTTTAACTACACGCAGTTCGATTGTGTCTCGATCACCTGGCAATAGAACCAGACATAAAGTCAAGAGGCGTGATAGGGCGGTTTGGAGACCAATCTACCTCAGGTAGACATTAATAGGCATTGTTAATAGATAAGTAGCTAAATTAGACGGGGGTACCAATTGCCAGTATCTTCCGGATAGCAAGGTAGTATATCCCCTTTTCGCTAGCGCTAGACCGGGGAGATTGATTTTGCTGAGGTGAAGCGCCACACCTAATCTCAACTCCCCACTTTACCGCACAGATGAGATTACTCAATCTCTGCTACTCATATGATGAGTTGGCTACAAATAAAAACTCAGTTGACGATCAAAGAACATAATTGTTTTATTGATTGATTTATTTATTGCCTTTAATAATATTTCAACCCGTCTAGAGTTATTTTGAGTTGTTTTGTTTTACGGCATGTCAACCTCAGTGGGTCATTTAATGCCGATAAAGTTTTGAAATAAATCAATTCTTAATGGATAATACAATTTTTTTATAAATACATTTTTCTATTTAACCCATAGATGGGACCCTAACAGGTACTACCACTCCGGGTCAGAGTGAACCAGGGAGCAATGGTGATGAAGGGGTGCTCCACATTCCCCAAACATCCAAAACTGGAACCTCACCATCAGATAGAGTTTAACGTCATTCCCAGGACATGTAGACCCGCAGCCACCGCCATCTAGCACCCATATGATAAAAAGGGGTTAGGGCTTGCCATAAGGGCAATAGGGTTGGGAAAATCATATAGGGCTTGACGTGACCAGCCGATTGATCGGAGGGGGCCTCTCCGACCGCCCGTCTAGCCCAAGATAGGGCCAAAGTGGAGTATTGCATGTCATGAAGTGCTCATCCACCTGGGCTCTATCCTTAAGCATCACGGGTCGCCACCCACGGCCAACAGGTGGCCCCATTGGGGGAGTCTTACCCCTCTGCAGAGGTGCAGTCGGTGCATTCTAACGCCCCAGCCGACAGGGCGGTAGAGTTATTTTATGCCTAGAGGTTAGGAAATTGCCCTTGTTCGAGTGTGAGTCAAAAAGTAATACCCTTTTTTTAGGACAGATATAATTACCAACACATGAATATATATCATACATCAAAATGAAGCGGGTCCTTTGTGGATCACATCCCTACTTCTCCTCATAGTCACTGTTTCTCTCAATAGTTTGAATGACCAAAACACTGGCAAAGGAAATGATTTAGTCACAATCATTTTCAAGATAAATTACTGTACTCGCCGAAAGTTGAATCATGTAATCTTGATTGAGTAATGGGTAATTTATGAGGAAGTGCGTCCCGGTCTCCTGCCTCAAGAGTTGCTGCCCTGTGACTATTAAAATAACAACCCAGCTCAGTCTATTCAAAACTATCCATCTATCTATATATCTCAATTGTTCATATTTATCTATATTACTTTAAATACTAAGATTTTTTTTTATTCATATTTGTTTAATGTCTTGTTTTTAGTTTAACTAAACAAGAATTACGACAAAAAAAGAAGCGACCACCTCCCAAATACATTTACTTGTCGAAAATATCTATCTATCTATCTCCATTTGTTCGTATCTATCTATATTATTTTGTTTGTTTATCTATCTATCTATCTCAGTCTATTCAAAACTATATATCCATCTTCATATCTAAACAAGAATTACGACAAATTACGATAGATAAACAAGAATTACGACGAGCTGGGATTGTTATTATGATAGTCACCGAGTAGAGGTTTTTGAGACGAGAGACCGGGACGCACTTCCTCATAAATTACCGAGTAATGTCTTATATGAACACTCGAGACAAAAAAAGAGCCAAAAAAAATTCAAGTTGACGATTAGAAAAAGAAGAGAAATATTTATTTATTTCCATAGGGCATTAGTGCAGAGGGAAATGGAAGCATCTTCATCCAAGACTTGTGAGTTCATTTCCTATCATGTTAACTATGTGCTGATTAATTCTAACCTGAAATTATTTTATTTACTAATTTCGATATTTTTATTTTAATCTAAGAAAACATACGTGCAATATCATTATTTACTTGTGTAGGATTTAGTTGAACACACAGATCAGTACTTAGTTATAATACAAGTTAAGTCTATTCTGAAGATCAACTGCAGTATTGAGTTGGTAGGTGCTTTGTAAAATAGGCTGTTTTAGCCTTACATTTAAACATATATACCCGCCTAAATTCATTAATTATTAACTAATTAATTTTCAAAATTGGGTATGACTTCAATTAAGCATATATCCTCCAAAAATTGTCGGCTTAAAGCCATATAAAAATAAAGATATTTGTTTGTTTACTTAACCTCATATATATATATATATATACTTCTCCGCACGTGCAGAATGCGACACAGGGTCAATTTTTTAAGCGGAGTTTAACAGGTTTAAATTCAGAGTTTTACTTCTAAACTAGTTACCTATCCAAGTTTAAAGAGCCAGTTGCCCTACTATCTACCCATAGCTGGAGGGAGAATATATGAATTCATACGTTTCCAAGGCTATTAGGATATGTGAAATGCAAACAGTCACGTCCAGGATTAGAACTCGGATCAAAGATTCCATTTCCTATGACTCTGATCATTACAGCACGCGCCTCCATAAGAAAACTACGTATAATGGGGTTTAAGAAAAGAAATTAGCACCACCAGTATCAACAACCACCAAATAACCAGCCGCTATGTCGGCTGAGGCGTTACAATACACCAACTGCACATCTGCAGAGTGGTGAGACTTGCCCATTTGGGCCACCTGTTACCCGGGGGTGACGATCCGTGATGCTTAAGGATGGCTGAGCAGTCCATGACATGCAACACTCCACTTTGACCATTACTTAGGCTAGACGGTCGGTCGGCGAGACCTCCTCCGGTCAATCGGCTGATCACCTCAAACCCTAGTTCCTATATGATTCTCCAAACCCTATTGCCCTTATGGCAAGCACTAACCCTTTTTTATCATATGTATGCTAGAAATCTTCATGTCCTAGAAATGACGTTAAACTCTATCTGATGGTGAGGTTCCAGTTCTTGATGTTTGGGGAATGTGGAGTACTACTTCATCACCATTGCTTCCAGGTTCACTCTGATCCAGAATTGTAGTATCTGTTAGGGTCACATCCATGGGTTAAATAGGAAAATATTTTAAGAAAAACATTGAGTATCCATTAGGAATGAATTTATTTTAAAACTTTGTCAGCATTAAATGACGAAAGAATATTTGGTTGCAGTTAGCCATAAGGAGTTGTTTGTTTCTCGCTTACACAGTCTGTCTTTTTCAGTGAAAGAGAGGAAGAACAAGTTAATCGTTTCTATTATAAATTCCATTCATTGCCACTTTTTTGCAACTGACGACACTCGATAAAAACTCTCCCCATAAAGGAGCATGAAAAATAGACGTATGTGTCCTTGTGAGAAACTCGGCAAAAGAAGAGGAGTCCCCTTATTTTCACTTGTCGTCACCGGGTGGAGGAAGAGACATATCTGTTCGAGATCTTCTGCAGAAAATCTAGTAC
>CM042159.1:35916264-35938764 GCA_023376005.1 Doryteuthis pealeii | reverse complement strand
ATTTTTTCACCCTTCTATATCTTGGAAAGTTCATAAAGAGAAGAGGCGATGCTTCGTACATCTTATACCCAGAATGAATAAAATAAAATTGTGTGCGGGATAAAATAACACTTGGGTTGGTATGCCGTAAAATCAACCAACCTGATTTCCAGACCTGGAGCCTCAGAATTCCATGCAGCTAAGTGTCATACACAGAACACCCATTTTTGGTGTGTGTGTGTGTGTGAGTGTGTTTGTGAGTGTGGAGGGTTTTAGTCCTCTGTAGCATGTACAGTCAGTGTATTCTAAGTTTCATCAACAGAGCAGTAAGTTTATTTTATTGAGAGATAGATTGCTATAAACTGTAAAAAACCTCCTAGATTTCACCTCTCAGATTAAGTGAACTGTAAAGATGTCTTCCTGCGTAGATAGTCGTTGACTTTGGCACATTTTATTCTCTTTGATCTTGTCGCATTCAGACGAAACATAAAAGCATATTCCCACGCGAGACCAATACAATTAAACTTGATACTTTTCAAACAAAGAGTTTCTAATTATTTGGAATAACGAAAAGCGAAAAGTCGAGGTTAGGAATTATGAAAGAGAGCAACAGAAAGTGAAATTAACATTGTTTATAGGATGAATAAACATTATTCTATTAAAACGGAAACTATTGCTAGACAGTAGAGTAATTGAAAATAAATAAGCGCAGAAGAAGAAGAAGAGAAGCGAGTCATGCTATGACAACACAGAGACACGATCTTGTACAAAAGGAAACGATCACATTTGCCTGAGGTTGTATTTTTTAAATTGCTAATTTACAGAATATACGTCCAGCTATGCATCCAGAAGTAAACAAAATCGAACGAAGAGAAAAGAGAAATCAATTTATTACTTGAATTTTAATGAAGACATACACTAAAAAAATTAGATACGAATACTAATATTTAAAAATGAAAATGCTTAGAAAAATAAATCATATGAATAACAAGAGCTGAATTGAGAATAATGTCTCCTGTTTATTTCCACAGAAATGACACCGCCCTGTCGGCTGCGGATTTAGAATGCACCGACTGCACCTCTGCAGAGGGGTAAGACTCCCCCAATGGGGCCACCTGTTGGCCGCGGGTGGCGACCCGTGATGCTTAAGGATAGAGCCCAGGTGGATGGGCAATTCATGACATGCAATACTCCACTTTGGCCTTATCTTGGGCTAGACGGGCGGTCGGAGAGGCCCCCTCCGATCAATCGGCTGGTCACGTCAAGCCCTAGCACCTATATGATTTTCCCAACCCTATTGCCCTTATGGCAAGCTCCAACCCCTTTTTATCATATGGGTGCTAGAAGGCGGTGACTGAGGGTCTACATGTCCTGGGAATGACGTTAAACTCGATCTGATGGTGAGGTTCCAGTTTTGGAGGTTTGGGGAAAATGGAAATTAATCCGACAGTATGAAATTTCCATATATTTTTCATACTCGAATCTGATGGTGAGGTTCCAGTTTTGGAGGTTTGGGGAAAATGGAAATTAATCCGACAGTATGAAATTTCCATATATTTTTCATATTTGTCAAATGAAAAAACATTATATCTGGAATTTTACACCTTCAAGACTTTCATATATAAATCTACGGACTTCAACACCACCAGTAAATTTTGGAACCCTAACATCTTTCTTCAAATTACCATGTGGACTTGTATATTGTTAACAGCTGAAATATATATACTATACTATTTTGATACCCACTTTACATTTTTTATATATTTTTACAATTTTTACAATAAACTCTTTTGAGTTTTACCATGAACTATAATGCTTCTGATTTTTAATTAAAAATAAAATTATTTTATTTTTATTTTTAAAACAGAACATGCATTTTCAAAAAAATTTCAGCGGTTGATATCAGCGTTCGTTTTGTAAACAGTCTTTTTAACGGATATTTTCTTCTCGTCTATGTCGCTCTTTGATGAAGACCAACTTATCGTTTTGGTCGAAACAGGCCTGTCAGCAATCACATAACAAACATCATATGTTTTTTCAAAATGTTATATTTCATACTGTCGGATTAATTTCCATATATTTTTCATATATATATATATATATATATATATATATATATATATATATATATATATATATATATATATATATATAATTAACTTCTGTCTCAGACTTGCTTCACTAAAACGACGTAGTGGACATTTTCCTATATTCATAACATTTTTTCATTTTCCTTTTATCTCATTGAGTCGTTCCTCCACACCACACACACACACGCACACACCACACACACACACACACACACATATATATATATATATATATATTCACTTTCACATATGGGAGATAAAGACATTGTTATTTAGATATGTAAATAATATAATTTCATTTATGCAAGCACACGTTTATCTATACGTGTATCTTTGTGTCCATATAAATCTATAGATATCTGCCATTGACATAAAGGAATTGCTTCGAGATGTTTTTTCGCCCAAAGCCGCAAAGCACAATGAGATTCCTACTTCTGTTTTATCGCTATGACATATAATTACTGTAATATTTAATCTAAACTAAGTCATAACTCAAACACCAACCACCGTCACTGAATTTAAATTAGTACCGAATTTGTCTACGAAGGCGAATTACTGTTATTCCCAAACTAGACAGAGTCTCACAGGAAGATACAAGAGAAAGTAATTGATAAATATACGAGAGACGTTTCATAATTGAATTGCATTCTTACGATAAATAATTATGTGAGGCGAACACTTTATCTACTCTGGATTCAACCGAAATGTCGCTGGCCATTTGTTTACCGCTTGCATCGGGAATGGGATATATATTATATATATATATATATATATATATATATATATATATATATTATATCAGATATATGCGAGGATTTTTTACGGACTGGCACGAAAACATCTTACGATTAACCATGTCGAATTCCCACTAAAATGAAGCAAAAACAAAACAAAAACACAAACAAAAACACAAAAAACAAAACAGGCACAGCAAACGACAAGGGATTTTATTAAATGCTGTAGATATTGGAAATCAGTGGAAGAATCGAGACCACCCAAACAACATCATTGTTAAAATAGGCTAGAACGCTCAAAAGAGTCCCGTAAACCTGAGGAGACTTGCTGTTACTCGGTCCCAACTGAATCATCAGCTAAGTCGGGTGTGAAAAACATTCATGAAGTTAAAGAAGAAGAAGAAGAAGAAGAAGAAGAAGAAGAAGAAGAAGAAGAAGAAGAAGAAACTGTGGAACATAAAGGCCAGAAAAGCCGTGCCAATTGTAAGTGGTGCCCTTGGAACGATCCCAAAGAGTTCGAAAAAGAGTCTGGATTAATTGGATATCAGAGGAAGAATCGGAACCATCGAAACTACAGCATTGTTAAGATCAGCTAGAATACTCAGAAGAGTCCTGGAGACCAGAGAAGACTTACTGTCACTTAGCCCCCAGTAAACCACCGGCTAAATTGTATGAGAAAAACTTGAATGGAGTGAAATAATAATAATAATAATAATAATAATAATAATAATAATAATAATAATACTGCTGCAATCTGCCAGAATACTCAGAAGAGTCCTGGAGACCTGAGAAGACTTGCTGTCACTCAGACTCCAGTGAAAGACCATCAGCTAATGCTGATGTGAAAACTCAAAAGGGGTAAATAATAAAAAAATATCCGATAACTTCAGAAATTTTACCTACAACGCCAAGGAAAACTGGAAATTTCAATTAAATGCAGAAGGGCAGCCACTGGCAGAAGTAAAAATCCAAAGATGTATTTTTCAATGAGACTTGCTATCACCACTACAATTTATTATAGCAATGATATCACTCAATTATATACTTGGAAAATGTACGGGGGGGGGGCTAAAAATTCCCTACCTCACAAGAAAATATAAACCACCTTGTATACTTGGATGATATAAAGATTTTTGCCAAAAATGAAAAAAAACTTGAAATCCTGGTGCAAACCATTATAACATATAGCCAGAGTGGAATTAAGAATGAAAAGAATATTCCATGCTAGTGATGAAAAAGGGCTAAAGAGAAGTAATGGACGGAATACGAATACTAAATCCTGACAATATAAAAACACTTGAAGAAAAGGAAAGTTACAATTACTTAGGAATTCTAGAAGCGGACACCATCAAGAAACAGATATAAGAGACAAAAATTAAAAAAATACCCCAGGAGAAAAAAAACTAATAAAAGTCAATCTCTGCAGCAGAAATCTCATCATAATGGCTGCTCTTCTTCGACCACATGAAAGTGGGTTTGAGAGGCAAACATTATTCCAGTGACGAGGAAGTGAAATCTGTAGTGAAGAAGTGGCTCAAAGAACAGTCAATAGAATTTTACGTGGCAGGGATGCTCTTAATTGAAGATGGAACATTGCTATTGAGAGAAAAAGGCACTATGTGGAGAAATAGGGATGAGATTCACAGAGGACTAACTTCATTTTGATGTATGATACTGTGTTGGTAATTATACCTGTCATAAGGAAAATGGAATTTTTTTATTACTCACATCTTATTATAATGGAGATTATGTGTTTGTTTGTGTGTAACCGAAACTATATCACTACTCAAGTCATTATCCACTTAGTTATTATACATCACATACTCCATGAATCATTTTTATTTAAGCTTCAATTATTAATAAAATTGTTTTTCATTATTAATACTGCTGGTCATATCTACGTACTAATAACATGCAATTGTATTTATATGTACAACAAAATAGCGGTTTACAGTGTGAACGGCAAGCCTAATTTGCATATTGATATTTAAAATTTGATTTTTAAATATGTGCTTAGTATTATTGATTTCTAATGATTTGATCTTATCTTAATGAATATGAGCAAAAATCTCGGAGACAAATCTTAAAAGAAATCAATTAATAAAAAGAAATAACTGTAATTTTATTCTTTACTTCCTAATTTAACTAAATAGTTAAATTAGAAAAGTTTAGCAAGGAAAGACGGAGGTGATGGAAGAGGAAGCTACAGCTGTTATATTTTTTCGATTATACCCCTGTTTCAAATCATTTTATCTGCATTCTTATTTAGTTTCTTTAGACTTTCTAATTTAATATATTTTATGACATTAATATTTGCACCCGGAGGGTGCATATATTTGCTAGTTCGTATAATAAAAGCGCAGATATTATTTTCATTGTGGGATGCTCATTTTTGTTTACTTACTCGATCGTTGCATTTGTTGTATTATGTGGTCCTTTTTTGCTAGAGATCCCGTAAAGGATTTTAATTATGATTTTGGAGAACCTGTAGCAAATTTAGAAGGCAAATCCTTGTGGACACTTAACCCAGGGAAGAAGGTTTGTATGGATTAGTTATATCAATCGCTTTTACAGGTTTAAAAAAGAAGAAAAAGAAAAGAAAAGCTATAAGTAAACAATGATGAATATGTTATATTTTCTTTACAAACACAAAATTAAAAACGGACTATAAAATCTTAATTTCTTTTCTTTTTAGTTGTCTGTTGTCACTGATAATGACATTTAAGTTTTTCTGCTGATTTTAAAAAAAAATCCTTATTTCCTTAACCATAATGCAACAAGAAACATCAAATGAATGTTAATAGTTATTTAATGAGTATGACAAACCATTTTGGATGTGCATACATGTTCAGAAACATCTACAAGAGTTACACACAGAATATTCAAACACATTTTTATCTATAATCGATAGATGGAACCCTAACACTTCGGATTATAGTAGATCTGGTAGTAATGTCAATAGAGTACTCCACACTCCCCAGAAATCCAGAATTTGTACCCCACCCCAAGTTTAGCATCATACCCCGGACACTAAGATCACTTTCTAGCACATATATGATATAAAAGGAGGCGCGTTGTCTAATGGTTAGATTCGTAGGAAATGGGCTCGTCAACGTGAGTTCAATTCCCGGACGAAGCTGTTGGCATTTCATATCGCGCTAATACCCTTGGAAAAGGTATGAATCCAGTTCTCCCTCCAGCTATGGGTAAATACCAGGGCAGACTAGACTATTTAACCATGGCTAGGTAAAAAAAAAAAATCTCCTCGGTCTAGCGCTATTGAAAAGGGGATAGACTCCCTCGCTGACTGGCTGATACCGACTTTAGGCCGCCCCGTCGACTTTACTTTTTTCACTTTAGGTAACCAGTCTAGGAGAAGGAAAACTCTGAATTCAAACCTGTTAAACTCCGCTTAAGAAATTGACCTTGTGGGAGCTTATCGACCAACTGTCAAGTCTTACTAAGGTTCAAAATGGAGTGTTACATGTCAGGGACTGCTCAGCAACTAGGATTCCCTCCTTAAGCGTCACTGAAGTTTGTCAAAATTACGGCTAAGTACTAAGCACCTTGATGGTCAGGTCTTGAAGAAACAAAATTGCAGAATATAAAGAATTGAACTGAACACTTTTATGAAGACTTTTACTGAATTCTCTCGCCCAAGGGAGATCTAAATAATTAATTTTTGGCGTTTTTCCCTTCTGAAAGACAGACAGCCCGATTAAAATATCGAAAGCCGTCAGGGCAATTCTGGAATGTATCTATATTATCCAATTTTTATCTATCATATGCAATTTCTCTTGATCATATGCAATTTCTGTACATCTATCTATCTATTTTGTTTTCTATCAATATATCTAATTTTATTTTATATTATCTATACATCTATCTATCTACCTATCTCTATTTTCACTCACTTGATTTTCTTGCTTATTTTTGTTGTTGCTTTTCTTCTATTTTTGTTCATGTTACAATATATCATCAGCATCATCTTATTATTATTATTATTATTATTATTATTATTATTATTAACTTCTTCTTCTTCTTCTTCTTCTTCTTCTTCTTCTTCTTCTTCTTCTTCTTCTTCTTCTTCTTCTTCTTTCTAGCTTCTTCTTCTTCTTTCTAGCTTCTTCTTCTTCTTTCTAGCTTCTTCTTCTTCTTCTTCTTCTTCTTCTTCTTCTTCTTATTATTATTATTATTATTATTATTATTATTTCTAGCTTCTTCTTCTTCTTCTTCTTCTTCTTCTTATTATTATTATTATTATTATTATTATTATTATTATTATTATTATTATTATTTCTAGCTTCTTCTTCTTCTTCTTCTTCTTCTTCTTCTTCTTCTTCTTCTTCTTCTTGAATATGATCCAATTAGTTAAATGATGTACTTTGTAAAGGTAGATCTTCATCCATCCTCCTTGGTTGTGATTGGATGATGAAGATAAAAAGCAAAAACGTACAAAAAAGCTTTGATTAGATGTCACAATGTCTGCTGGACTCGCACATATAATCACTAAACTAAAAAAAAACTGTAATAATTTATTGTTAATCTAATTAGTGTTATGGTTAGGTCTTCATAAATACAAATGCAATAAAAGAGAAGTTGTAAAGTTGGAAACAAACCATTAATAAATATTCTTATATCGCGTAAACTTTATAGGTAGTTGGTTATCATTTCGAGTAATTCCCCTTTAAGAAATTTCTCTTGGCAATGGTAAGATAGATATTTTATAAACAGAGACAGGTAGTTAGATAGATAGTTAGATAGATAGATAGATAGATATGAAAATAGATAGATGGGAACAGAGAAAATATGGATATAGATAGATAGTTTATAAACAGAGATAGATATATAGATTGATATATAGATAGATAGATAGATTGATAGATATGAACAGAGATAGATATGAACAGAGAAAGATATGAATATATAGATAGTTTATAAACAGAGATAGATAGATAGATTGATAGATAGATAGATAGATTGATAGATAGATATGAACAGAGATAGATATGAACAGAGAAAAATATGAATATAGATAAATAGTTTATAAACAGAGATAGATAGATAGGTTGATAGATAGATAGACAGATAGATAGATAGATATGAACAGTGATAGATATGAACAGAGAAAAATATGAATATAGATAGATAGTTTATTAACAGAGATAGATAGATAGATAGATATGAACATATATATATATATATGAACAGGGAAAGATATGAATATAGATAGATAGATAGATATATAGATAGATAGATAAATTATGAACAGAGACAGACAGACAGATAGATAGATAGATAGATATTACTTAACAAAAATGAGATTCAATAGAGAAAGAAAAAAGAAAGAAAGAATGAGAAAGAAGGAAAATGCGATTTAAGTAAGGAAACGGAAAAAAGAAAGATCGATAGTATCTAATTCCTATCCAAATAGAAGGTTGTACAAGGTTAAAATTAACCAAAGAGTGATTTACAACTAGATTAATACAGTAGACTCGGCTCTATAACGTTGGTATGACATCCAGTCTAGGAAAAGGAAAACTATTAATTTAAACCTGTTAAACTCCACCGAAGAAATTGACCATTGGCCACATCCGTTTCGTGCAAAGTAATTCCAGCGTTTCTTCTTCAAACTTCAAATTTTGAACAGATTGATAAACAAGGAATATCGCAGTTTTCCTCGTTATTCTGTGATAAGATTAATTTTTTTAATTTTTTTTACTTTTGCTTATATCAACAAAGGCCATGAAGAAGATATACTTAACAGATCGAAGCACTGCAGCGTCGGCTAACTTACCACTAATTTTATTTAAACCTGTGTTTTTTTTTTCAAATTTCTCACTATACTACATACCGTCGGATTCACTTCCATCTCTCTTCACATATATAAATATATATATTAATGTGGAGGCTGGAAGGAGAAGAATTGGTGAGAAAGGTGTTATAGGCATTTTAGAATGTGTGTACTGTATTGGAAATTAATTTTGTTTAAGGATGGTTTGTATTGTTTTATGTATAAAGCTTCTAGTATTTGGAGTTTTTGTTTATTTTCTTCTTTGTGCAGAATGTTTGTATTTTCCGTTAGAATATTTCGGTAATTAGAGTGGGGGCATGAATGTAATTTTAGGTGTTGTGAAATAGAGCTATTGTCTGTTAAATGGAGGGTTAGACGCCTTGACAATGTGGTTGAGGTGAATCCAATTAATTTCCAATACAGTACACACATTCTAAAATGCCTATAACACCTTTTTCACCATATATATTATATATATATATATATATATATGTGTGTGTGTGTGTGTGGTGTGTGTGTGTGTGTGTGTGTGTGTAGTTTGTGTATCAATTTATTGTTCATGTGAACGTTTTCGCTGATATTGGAAGTATAGGAAATATATAAAAAGTGAATTCTCCCCCCCCAAAAAAAAAAAAACAGAACAAAAACAGAGTTCTAATATATAACCGTTATTTTGCCCTTGGTACATTTTATTTTTTCAATATTTCGAGTGGCCTACACTATCACCGAAATGGTTCTCAAGAACAATATATTGATACAGAGGCCACCCGAAATATTGGAAAATTAAACCGGACCAAAGACAAAACAATTGTTATATATTAGAACTCAGTGTATTAACATCACTTTCCATGGAGGAGATATTACTGCTTTACATTGTCGCTGGCATCGCTGAAGACGAAATACTACTTAAAAATGGTCACCAATCTAAGTAGTGGGCCGGCTCATCATTTCTTACCTTGGATTATCTAGCGGGAATATGCGCTTATAGCTTGTCTTCAACCTAAGTTCACTTTACATTGTAACAATTTCTTCATTCAATAGCAAACCTACCTGATTTACTTCGTTTCTTCAGCATTGTTAGTATACTATTTACATTTCAAAGTATTTGAGTGAGATGTTTGTTTTTTTGTGTTTGTGGATTTCAGAAGTGTCAAATAAAAATTCAGCGGTTTGATGCAATTCATTTTAAATTGTTGCTTCGCTGTCGACATGTCTTCATTTTATTTGATTGATGTTCCCCTTGTAAATAAATCGACCGTTCTTGTCTGTACAAATCACTTTATCAGGACGTGTGCCAATGTTTCAAGATAACCACTTTCACCGGTCTGAAGTCTTTTAGAAGAACTGTATCAGTTAATGAAATGTCAGTGGTTTAATAGTCTTTTATACATCATGGTGTTTCTTTTTTTAGAGTTTAAGAAAATAATTGTGTTTGGCCGAAATGGTGTTGCATAGCCCTTCTTTACAGGCACTATATCGTATATGTTATATACTGGCATCTTCAAACTCACGCTGAATCGTATACGTTGCTGGTATACTGCGGGTAGGTTAGTAGTAGGCGTAGAGACTCAACACATGGGCATTGTAACAAACTTTAGTTTATTTCTTTACATTCTCTCGTGGTGCGTGTTAGTGGACGAGCGTTGACAATGCGAACTACTACTGCTGGGATGGTGGAAGGTGGTGGGCACGCTTCACCGCCCGCAGGCTGCGATTGACCGTAAGCGTCGGTCACCTCGGTCGCCGTCTCCCTGGCTCTCTGTCCCTACTAACCGCTGAATGCTTAACCCTCTCGCTTTTGTATTGACGACACGCCTACGCATTTTAATCTTTCTCTTTGTCCCTCAGCCGGAAGTCCTTACTTCCCTTCCAGTCTCTTTGTTCAATTTTCCTTTGTCTTTTCGAACTTCTCGCGCAAAACAAATGCGACGATCGCCAAACCATAACAATGGCAAGCTATGCTATCTCGACCCGGGTAAAGAAGACTATTGTATTATCGGGTGGCAATTGGGCTAGACGTTTCATTAAATATTTTATATACTGGTGTAATGGTTAAAATCATGGGAAATGGACACGTCACCCCGAGTTCAAATCCTGGACGTGCTAATTGCATTTCACTTAGCGCTAATACACTTGGGAAAGGTATGAATCCTACTCTCCCTCCAGCTATGGTTAAATAGTAGGGCAGACTGGGATCTTTAACCTTGGTTAGGCATCCGGTCTAGGAGAAGGAAAACTCTGAATTCAAACCTGTTGAACTCCGCTTAAGAAATTGACCTTGTGTCACATCCTGCTCGTACGGAGAGGGTGGTAAATATATATATATACTAGACCCGTTAAGGAACACGGAACAATTGTATTTATAAAACTAAATGATTATATCTTTATTTCCTTGGTTGTGTGTAGACTGAGAGTCGTTAGCAAGAGTTGCACATACGCGGAGCATTCAAGAGTTATCTGCAGGTGATGTCGAACCTGATCTCCCAAACCAGATTTCCGCGGGCTTTTTTTTTTATTATTATTCAACTCACAGGATCACGTCTCTTTGATCGTGACACCTACTCAGGTTTTTTTTGTAGACACACCTCCTCGCCTACGCAGCCTGTTTTCATTGGTTATAGGCTACGCCTATAGATTATCTGTCTCTACAAAATGACAAATATATACCTGCATCTCTAGGTGCCAAAGGTCAGTTCAATGCCATATCCTGTTTTTTTTGTTTCCAGGCCCACAACTGACACCCACACACTTCCTGCGTGCAGCCCGGGCTCCAGATGCAAAGCGATTGACTAGACAAGATATATATATATATATATATATATATATATATATATATATATATATATAAAGAACTATATCAGTTAATGAAATGTGGGTGTTCTATGCTTAGATAATTTCAGCATGTTTTAGGGAACGTTACGGAATTTTAGGATGTTTTTTGGGAAAGTAACGGAATTTCAGGATGTTTTTTTGGAAAGTTACGGAATTTTGTGTTGCCGAAAAGGGGAGCCATACCACCTCAATAGTAAGGAAGACTAGTTTATTATCACACAGTAATTAAGCTAACGCCTGTGCATGGTTTTTGATTGAGTACATATCAAATTTTGGACCCTAAGTCACCCCTTTTCCGATTTCGACTCGTGGGGACACTTTTATCCTTTACACCGTAAAAATCCGGTTGTTTGTTAGGGGTTAGGATTAGGAGTTAGGGTTAGGGGTTAGGGTTAGGGTTAGGGGTTAGTTTTATAATTTAAAAAAAATTCTAAAAATTGTCTGTTAACAATTAAACGGATTTTGACGGTGTAAATTGAAAGAATGTCCCCACGAATCGAAATCGCAAAAGGGGTGCCTTAAGGTCATATGATCCCAAATTTGATTAAACAATGTTTTTTTGTTATTGTATAATAACAATTGCGCCACAAAAATCACGTAAAAATCGTCGAAAACAATCGCAGCAATGAAAACTTGAAATTCAAAAGTTCGGGATTGCGGATCTAGATTAAACCTAGCTTCCGGGCTCAGTCTGATTCCAAAATGGTATGATATGTTGAGATACGGCCACTAGGAGTAAAAATATAACACTTACCCGCTGACATTTTCATTTATTATCTACAGTATGTATGAACATTGGCTTAATTTGTGTATTTTTATTTTTGTAAGTAACCATTCTCTCCTCAATTAGATAACAGAAGCAAGTTGTTCAGAAATGTGAGATTATTTTCGATTTAACACACACACACACACACACACACACACACACACACATATATATATATATATATATATATATATATATATATATATATATATATAATATATATTCTTGTATCAATTTTCCGGCAGGTTAACTTGTTTTTTATGCTATATTTAGCTCGTGAGGTGGGTCTGTAAAAAACATAATTTACATATGTAAATATCTTTTTTCCATAATATATATATATATATATATATAATATATATATATATATATGTAAAGATTTCTTGTTGTAAATAACATGTCAATGATCCCTACACTCATAATGTGGGAAACGGTAATAATACCACAGGTAGAAATGGCGCAAGTGCAAAAAAATATGAAAATTTCAGTTTGTTTATTCCGAAATTATCTTCACCAAAATTTCGCACGTGGAGATCTCAATATAAAAATATATTACGTAAATAACACACACACAAACATACACACACACACACACACACATACACACACACACACACACACACACACATATATATATTATATATATATATATATATTTATATGAACTAAAATATATAAATGTATACAAGGTGTGTCAAAATATATCGACATTTTTTTGTACTTTTTGAGACATCTTGTATTCTGAAAAACTTAACGTTCCATTCATTGTTTATTTCTCTCTTGGTAAATACAGCTTCAATCTCGATATTTTTATGACACTCCTTATATATATATATATATATATATATATATAATATATAATATATATATATATATATAAATTAAAATATATAAATGTATGTATATATACATATATATATATATATGTGAATATTATATATTAATTGAATATCCACACGACAAACACCATGTGGGACATGAGGAACACTGGATAGCTGTTTCAACCTCATTAGGTCTCATCAGCAGTGTATACCACGATCTCTGCAACTAGAGATCAAACCAGTGGCAACATAAGGCAGAGTCTGAAACTTTATCCCGGAGCCATTGTGGCTGAAATAGAGTTATACGCTGATGATGAGACCTAACAAGATCGATACAGCTGTCCAGTGTACTCCATGTCGTACATGATGTTTGCCAAGTGGTTTTTCCGTGGTAATTTAATTAATATATATTAAATATAATTCGACTATTTTACAAAATCACACACACACACACACACACACACACACACATATATATATATATATATATATATATATATATATATATATATAAGGTACTAACATAACGGAATATCTTAAAATCCGTATGATATGGGGCAATGAGACTAAAACATACTCGCATGTATTTAGTAGTCTAACTTATTAACTATTAAAACTATAACAGGGTGAGTTCTTTTGTTGGCGTCAACTAATTTTTAACGGAATAAGAAAAGTATAAAAATATTTTTATTAGTTGAATGAAATAATTTTGTTGAAATAGAAAATCAAAATATTGCATAAATTGACATTATATTAGATATTATGTGGTTTCATTGGTTGTTGACAAGACCCCGTAGTTAGTTTAAAATAGGTTCAGTGGAAGTGAAAGCGTAGACGAGTAGCTTTCCGTTGGATGACCCCTACTGACCGCTAGAGGGGCGCGAATCTTGCGCGACACGAGGAACTAATTAAATTTAGTTTAAACCTGGCGTCGGAAAAGAGAGCATCGGCCTCTCTCTGCTGATGTTGTTAACTCCCCGCGCTGAAGAACATGGGCAAGAAAAATAAATCTTGATCAAGAAAATAAAAGTCTTGTGAGTTGATTAATTGCATGACTAAAAACTAGGCCTTAAAAGAAGCCCTTAGAAGAGACTAGACAACATGGCGGCCAAGAGAAATAAGAGGAAACATAGCAACTAGTAGACGACAAGACGACGATCATAGCCGAAGCAGTAAAGAAGAAATGAAATAACAAGTAAGCCTCTGTTTCTGTCTCTGTCTGTCTGTCTGTCTCTCTCTATCATCCGAGTCTCTCAATGTTGGCTATACAACAATTATACTTAGTGTGTTTTCAGATAGAAGCAAAAGTTACGGTATAGTCCGCAGTTACTTAAGTTTGTATGTTTGTTGGGGTTGGCAAATCAATGGTGTAGCCTTGTTTTTAGGGATGACGGTTGGCACTCGCCGACCTTGTCATAATGACAAAAAAATAGCTACAATTTTTTTTAAATAAAAAAGACACTCTGAATTGTAAAAATGCAGTTTGAGACCGGATCACAAGAAAAAAGTTTGCCACAGGGCCACGGGACTCCTTCAAAATTTCTAACATGAGAAAATTAACACAAGATCAAACAGACGTTGCCACCAAGAAAAAAAAAAAACTCCGATAAAGAATTAAGTCATCATTTGTTGAATCACTCAACGCTAATGAGCATAGAACAAAACGCCCAACAAAGCTCCTCGTCGTGTATTTTCAATCCAACCTAGTGTGCAAAACATATTCCTCTCCATTTTACATGATTATAAAACCGTTGTTATTGTTAACGGTGTGTTATATCAATCTTAGAGTCGTCAGCAACCAAGGCAGCTCATTTCCACTAATCTCTCGACCCGTCCTAAAGACGCGCCGACCAAGTTACATAGATCCCAGTTCTGCGGATCAAAAGAACGCGCTATGGCCGCAGAAGGCATAGAAAGAGCAGCTAGTCAGATACACATTTGGTAGTCGAGGAACTAATTCATCTTATCAAGTACCGTGCTGGTATAGGACCACGCACCTCGGAAGAAGCCTATGTATGCTGCACCCAGTGAGATTCAAAATCACTATTAATGGTTTACCAGTTTAGTTTGATAACAATTACACCACACAAGTAATATGTTTTCATAGTTTTTAAAAAAAATTTATGGACTCTCTCGCCGATTTCCGACGCATGAGGGTTCACACACACAATGAACACCCACACAGTGATTTGTTTATAGTGGTGAAGGCTTGTGTTGGACCATCCACACATTTTGGCACAGTCGATAGGAAAGAATTGGTGCATCAAGTGTTGCCACAAACCCAATCAACGACCGACCGCATGAATTTTGAATTCAGATTTATCCCTCTCCTAGACTGGTTACCTACCCAAGGTTGGAGGGCCCAGTCTGCCCTACTATTTAACACATAGCTGGAGGGAATTTTGAATTCAAAGTTATCCCTCTCCTAGACTGGTCACCTACCCAAGATTGAAGGGCCCGGTCTGCCCTACTATTTAACCCATAGTTTATATATATATATATATATATGTGTGTGTGTGTGTGTGTGTATGTGTGTGTGTGTGTGTGTGTGTGTAAGAGAGAGTGAGTTTAAGTAGCGCGGACATGGAGTCAACACCTTGTTACTGACAGTTTGCGATCTTTTGACCAAATTGGTCTGAAGATCACATTGGCGATAAATTGTTAGTAACCAAGTGTTGACGCCATGTCCAAGCTAACTTAACTCAAATATAAATGCACTATCAATAATATTGACCATTGTCTGTTTGGAAATATTGCAAGCATAATATCGACACCAATATATATATATATATATATATATATATATATATATATATATATATATGGAGAAAAAGTAGACAAACACGGGATGTTATGGAAAACTGGATGTTTTATTGTCGACGATGCACCGTTTCGGTTATTTAGACCTTCTTCAGGACTCAAATATAGTTCTTGCTT
Source organism: Doryteuthis pealeii (assembly GCA_023376005.1). Classification (NCBI taxonomy): domain Eukaryota; kingdom Metazoa; phylum Mollusca; class Cephalopoda; order Myopsida; family Loliginidae; genus Doryteuthis; species Doryteuthis pealeii. Next base: position 35,922,811 of record CM042159.1, on the reverse strand, counting down.
CAATGAAGGGCATTTTCAAAATGGTGAAAACAGTAGGTTGTCAGTAGGGGCAGGGTTGGTTGGGGGTGGGTTGTGGATTTTCTTCTCTCTAGATGGGGAGTGTTTGTATGGTGATGCAGGTGTGGGTCAAGAATGTTGGATGATGGGGTTGGGTCAAGATGAATGAGTATGTGTATGTGTATGTGTATATGTGTATGTCTGTTTTAATTGTCTTTTATATATATGTGTGTTTGGGAACTGGATTTGTCATTAGTTTTATATGTCTGATTTTTTTCTTTTTAACTTTCTGCCCATCTATTTGTCTATTTTTATTCAGTAGTATCTATCCTTCTATGTATCTGTATATTTAACTTGAATTTGTATTTAACTGACTTTCACTTTTCTCCACATATTGTCGGATTAACCTCCTCATGTTTCTCCCATATATATATATATATATATATATATATATATATATATATATATATATATATATTTTGATAAAAACTTATTAACTAAAAGAAAACGTAAAAGTAGATATCCCATTAAACAAAGAAACTAAACTAAACGTAGAACTAAAACTATATCTTAAAAAGGAAGAACATATTACTAATAAAATACACTAGTCTTATCTGTATATTATAGATAACACAGTAAAGTGAATGCTTCTCTTTGTTATCAAGTTCTTAATAATGTCTTTTGTGATGAATTTGGAAAAGGTTTCGTGCTAATTGGGAGTTATAAAACGAAAAAGAAAACAAAATAACATTAACTTCTTATACTACTTATATAGTTAATGTAGTAAGTACGACATTATATTGAAACATTTGATAATGATCGCGTTCTCTAGATTAGTAATAGTCTACAAGGTATTATTTATATACCAATGTTTTATAAGAAATACCTGTTTTTTATATTCAGGAAACTTTACCTAGTACTTCATGAGGATGGATTGAAGTAAGTAGATTGTGTTTCGTACATCTTCTTATTGGAGAGAGATTTCTTTGATAATACGTTAGCTCAGTCGGTAGAGCGTTCAGCTGGAAACCATGAGGTTTCTAGTTCGATACCGGCCCTCGCCAACTCAGCGTATGAGTAGCACAGGGATCTGTGCGGTAAAGTAAGGAGCTGATAATAGGTGTGACGCACCACCTCAGGCGCTAAAAACAATCTCCTTGGTCTAGCTCTAGTGAAAAGGGGATATACTCCCTTGCTGTATGGCTCATACCGACATTAGGCCGCCCCGACGACTTTATCTTTTATTTGTTAAGACTGACAAACACTCTCACACAGTCATGGAAACTATAGACATAACAACACAAAACTGTATATAATTGTGAGTTTCCACTTCTGGAGATCTGATGAGTGTGGAGTACTCCTTCATTGGCATTACTCCCATGTTCACGTCATTTTTTCTGTGTTCTTTCTTTCATTCGTTCTTTCTTTCTTTCTTTTTGGATTATTCCTTCTTCCGACCTTTTTCTTCTATTTCATTGTTCCATCCTTTTTTCTGGGTTCTTTCTTTCTTTCTTTCTTTCTTTCTTTCTCTTTTCTTAGTCAATCTATCTTTCGTTTCTATCTCACGTTTTCGTTTTTTTCCTCAATTTTTGCCATTTCTTCCTTTCTTTTTTATTATTCCTTCCTTCTTTTTTCTCTTTTCTCTTTCTTTCTCTCCTATTCTTCTCTGTTCTTTTTCTTATTTTCTTCTTTATTTCTTTCCTGCCTTGCCTTGTTCCTTGCTTCTTTCTTCCTTTCCTCTTTTTTTTGTTCTTTTAATTTTCTGTGTTTTTCTTTCTTTCTTTTTCAATTATTATTCTTTTTCTCTCTTCTCTCTCTTTTTTTCGTTCTTTCCTTTTATCTGTATTTCTTTTTTCTTTCTTTCTCTTTGCTTACTCATTCTTTCTCTTATATCTTTCTCTTCTTCTTTCTTTTTGGAAACACCAATATACCTAGTCGTCGTAGGTAGAGCGTCCAACTAGGAACACAATGTTCCTAGTTCGATACCAGCATCCACCCAACTCAGCGTATGGATAGCACAGGGATCTGTGCAATAAAAAGTGAGGGATGGTAATAGGCGTGGCACTCCACCTCAGATGTTAAAACAATCTCCTTGGTCTAGAGCTAGTGAAATGGGATAGACTCTCTCGCTCTGTCTGGCTGATACAGACTTTAGGCCATCCCTTCGTATGTACATTACTGCGTTCAGGAATTTGATTTTTCTTTTTTTTCTTTAAGAAGGAACATATTTATGAATGAGGTGCAGGTGGCCAAACGGTATACGCATAGATTTGTGGAATCAGTGAGTCAATTTAAAATTTCCAGCTGAGCCATTGTTGTGCAACCTTCACAATTAAGAGCCGATATAGGAAAAAAGCATGGCCGTCTTCACTTATTTGCTATCTACGCAAGAGATTAACTATCATTAACAATTATTAGATAATGAATAGCATTGGTACCATGCAGAATAGCGCCGCAGAAAGATTTAAACCATTATACATGACGAATAAATAAAACCCATTGGTACCAATGCAGATCATAACGCACCAGATATAAATAGTCATTAGATACGATATAACAGGCATTGGTACCCAATGCATAACCACGCGCAGAGAATCGAATGTTACCAGATAATGAATATTGGTGAGAATAAACGAGCGCAAGACCTAATATCATCTATGAGCAAGAAATGTATGCATAAAATAAATAAATCATTGCAGTATCCAAATAGCATGAAATAGCGCGCAAGAGATAACAATATCATTAATATTATTGACATATAGAAAATATTGACCAATGCAGATATACGCGCAAGATAATAACTAATTAGAACATTGTAAATTAATACAAAAAGCAGCTCCGGACAATGCAGAAATCACGCGCAAAGAATAATATCATATCAGCATGTTAGGAATTTTACAAACAACTCATGTAATAACAAACAGATACAAACCATTGCGCATGCTAGGATGCGCCATCAGAATAGCGCGCCAAGCCAGATAAATATCATTAATTACAGATAAAAAGTATTTTAGTACAAATGTAGAAATAACCCGCGCACAGAGATAAAATAATTAGTATTACGTATAGATACATTGACTGAGCAGAATCGCACGCACAGAGATAAGACTAATGTTAACAACAGATGCATTAGGATACATAAAGAGCAGAATAGCGACGCAAGAACGAATATAAAATTTACCATCCACAGATAAAAAACTCATATGGAACTACTCAATGCAGAATATGCGCGCAAGAGATAAATATTACATTACAGAAATAAAGAAGCATTGTCACAAGCGAAAAGAATAGCGACGCAGAAGAAATAAGTATAATGACATGCAGATAAAAAAGCATTGGACTACGCGAAAATAGGACGCAATAATGCCACTAGCAAGACATGTAGTGATAAATAACATTGTAATTCTAATGCTAGCACGCAGGACTAGAGACGATAATTAAAGCAGCAATGGGGCACCAAATAGAATATTGTGTTAGCAACTCTAGCGAGTCCTAAACCAACACGTGAAAGTACTGTTCTATCTATCTGCACTGGTCGTATCCGTGACGTAAATAAGGGCAGACCAGAACAAGCGAGTATCCCAGCCCCCAAACAAAACAATAGAACGACAATCAGATACTATTAAGCCTGTGCGAAGGGGGGATGCAAGTGACGGATATTCGAACTTCACTACTCTCCTACGAATAGCTGAAAATTCTGTGGCTAGAGACCCGATATATCACGAATATATCGGGTGGCGCAACGAGAGAAAATACACCGAACAGTCGCTGACAGCAATGTGTTGGATGGAAGTGAAATCTGACGTACTGCTATTTAGAGTCGGAATGAGCAGTGTGCTCAGTTGTAAGACTGTGTGTACTGAAAGTAATGCAACTTTCGTTGCTAAAGAGATCTGCAAAGATTAAATATTACCCTTAAGTTTTTATAGACCATCCAAAGAAGCTATTTCGGCCGTATTGCAAACCATGGTATCTAGACAATTCCACATTCGGGCTTATCCCGAGTTCAGCGGCGTGGCAACGGTTATGTACCGACACTGGAATGGTTAGAGACCTGGAGTTAACTTGCGACCTTTGCGAGATAACCAAATATAGAGCGGTATCTCGCATGACGGTCGATTAAAGGAGCGCGACCCAAGAGAAACATATCGGCACTATCGAAAGAGCAGCGAATGATGATGTTGCGGAAATCGACATCTTTTCGCGCTCTTTTGAAAGATTCCTTACGGACTCGGATTCTTGTTCGTGGCGTTCGAACAAATTCAACACGCGCGCCTTCGTCCAGGAGAGACTGTAGACGAAATTCCTAACCGATTTGCAACGGCTGACACGGCTGGTAGGTGAAATGCCGCCAGAATGTTGGATGAAGAGCGCCTTTGTCAATGGGCTACCGAGCCATGTCAAGAGACTCCTCCGGTCATCAACCAGGATTGAGACCCTGACTTTGAGAGAGCTACTTGAGAGAGCTCGCGCTGTGTTGGTGAACACCAGGGCTGAACATTTATTATCTTTAAAATTTTTAGACCATCCAAAAGATGACAATTTGCATTTTGAAATCATTTAAATCTAAGATTTTCAAGCCAAACATTTCTTTCTTTTGGAAGTCCGTTGCAGATAACGATGACGTCACTTCATATCTTCATTTGTGAACCCTATGGTGGTTTATTAGTCTAATTCTGGACTTGCAGATGCAAGAATCAGACGAATAAGAGCCAACTTGCCAATCGATAATGTCCTCCTCTGTTGTATACCCTTTCCTTACTTCTATTATTCTTCTGCTCATCTTTGGTATCTTACGTTCATCTTCTAGCGTCTGGACTTCGTCTTGCTGGTTGGTCGTCCTTGATTCATTTCTTCTTCTAGTCAGTCTTGTTGCCAAGACATTCATCAACCACAAAACCATATTATTTATTTAAACCTTTATTTACTTGACTTAAACATATTTCTCTAACTAAATAGCGCGCGTGTGCAGTGAGCTCCAGCCAAGGCAGATAGGTCTTTATCTGTTGACGACCAAGCTGGAACTGAGAGCCAGCCAGGTCCCACGTGACTTCACGTATTTCGCGGGCTTTCTGTAATATTCCATGGAAAGTCACGCCCGTGATATGAAAAGGGGCCATCCCTTCAGAAATACAGTGCGTTGACAATAATCTATGCATAGATTATGTTACACTTCCGCCTGACAATGCTCGATCACACACAAGCATCAGGACGAGGGAGAAAATCGCCTCATTCGGGTGGACAACTTTACCGCTTCCTACATACTCACCAGAGTTAGCACCTTCAGACTATCATCTCTTCGGCTCCATTGAGGGTTTGAGAGGCAAACATTATTTCAGTAACGAGGAAGTGATATTCTGTAGTAATGAAGTGGCTCAAAGAACACTCAACATAATTTTACGGGCAAGGATACATCTCTCATTCGAAGGTTGTGCATGCTAGTTAGAGAAATGTGACATTGTGGAGAAATAGGATGTGATCCACAGAATACCAGCTTTCTTTTAATGTATGACACATATTCGTGTGTTGATAATTATACCTGTTCTAAACAAAATGGCATACTTTTTGATACACTCGTATATACTATTTTATCAAACTTATACAAATAATTTCCATTTTTGTCATACGTATGTGGCAAGAAGATACTACGCTTTATTTTTATCGGTTATGTGAATATCCTTAATAATATAAAAAAAAGTGCAAAGGTGAGTCTTAATAAATAAATGTGAAAAGAAATAGAAATTAAATAAGGAAGAAAAACAGGAAATTACTTAGACCAAAATAAGCGAAGTAGACAGAAGTTTAAGAATATAAAACAATAAAGAAAAACTCGAGACAAATATTACGTATAAAGGCAGAACTAATCGAGAAGAAAAACAAAGACATTTATAATAAAAGGACCGAATAGGAAGAATATAAAAATAGAAGGAAAAATGAATAACACCGCTAAAATAAATGAAAAAGAAAAAAAAAGAAAACTGATAACGTCTGAAGGAATACAGAAAAGAAGAAATAAGAATAAGATTTAAGTAAACAATAAAGATAGAGTGAGAAGAAATAAACTTGTGGAAAAAAAAAAGATGAAAAAATAAAAAAGAGATAAAGAAAGGAAGGAACAAAACGAAACAGAGAGAAACATAAACCCCCCCCCAAAAAAAAAAAAAAAACTCAAGAAGAAAAAAAAATAACAAAACGTAGACATAAAAAAGGAAAAGACAAAAATAAAAGCGGGTAGAATACTTACCCATTATTCTTATTTCTTTTACTATTCAATATATAAGCGTCCAGTTCTATTCTTTCGCTACTTATTTTCTTGGTAGATATAGACAATGAGACAGCCCGAAAATATGTGGAAATAAAATGTCTCTCGCAGTCTGCTAGGATAATAGAAATCTTCAACCAGATTAATCTAGCCTCTGGCTGTCTTTGCCGTACGAAGGAAGCGAACCATTGGTTCTCTTTTGTGACCGGCCTCAGCCAATAGAAAAGTCGTTTTCACTTCGGATTTAATAAGCAGAAAAACTGTGTGTGCCCCAGTCGAGTTCTTTAA
>CM042159.1:35877139-35906164 GCA_023376005.1 Doryteuthis pealeii | reverse complement strand
AGAGAGAGATGAGAAAGAGACATATCTTTCGAGATCTTTCTGCAGAAAATCTAGTACTTCCGGCGTTTTTTTCTAGTTAGGGGTCATATGACCGGATGTAAGCGTCACATTAAGGTGCTTTAATCTTTTTCTATTTCCTTCTTTTTTTAATTTTGAAAACAAATGGAGAAAGATTACAACAACTGTTTTAATCAGGCGTGAAAAAATTTGGAATAGTTTTTAATTTCCATGCTATACTTTCAAAGTGAAGGTAATCATCGAGCAATCATCAATCACATCAATCATCATCATGCATCGTCGCGCACATGCAGGCACGGTTATCCATGGACAATCTTTCGCCAACCTTCCCTATCATTCATTGCACCGGGGAGCTCCTCTGAGGAGCAAACCAGCATCTTAACATAGCTGTCAATGGTATGGGTCCTTGTGGGCGCCCACACTGCATGTCATGTGTTGGCTTCCACGGGAGAACGTGGCTTATGATGGTTCATACCTTGCCTTTCTCCAGCATGTCTGCATGTCTGTCCGTCTCACCGGAATAGTTTGAGAGATGGGGGCTGGTGACGCGTACAGCTGCTTCCCTAACTTGTTCAAACTGCGCGCAGCAGTCTTGTGTAGCTCCCATCTAGCTTATTCTCAAGAACGCTTTGTTAGGGTCCATGTGGTGGCAGCCATAACATGCAGCACGATCAAAACAACAGCCTGGAAGATGAATGGAGCACTAATGTAAAATAAAATGGTTGGTGAGCTTATTATCATTTCAATACAATCTGTTCACCTGAGAACTTGGGAATCTTTGAGAATTGGGATGAACTTTATTACTTATCGTCTCAGTCCTGCACTGACTGGACAAAAGTCCCTCCGGACAAAGGGTTATAGATCGGCACTAGTACCATAAATGAGTATTTACGACCCGAATAATCATGAGTTGACAAAAACTTTCCGAATACGGAAGTGTTTTCACAGCCAGCGAGATGCTAGGAAAGTTCTACTTTTGCATGCCCTACCCCCGGGAGTGGTAAACTCACGGCGAGGATTTATTTGGAAATAGACCGAATAAAGACCAGTCTATTATTATATAAATACTAACAAAAGACTTGCCAGAAATCGATTGGTCATTTTTACCATTGTTTATATTTATAACGTATAATTAACATAAAAGACTGCCTCTGGCCAACTATGTTTAGCTGTCTTCGCGTCAGATTTATTTATTTATGGCCTACCAACTATTGAAACAACAATAGTTTTCTTTTACTATCTATCCGCCCGCCCCTCTCTCTCTCTCTCTCTCTCTATATATTATTATATATATACTTATTATACATATATATATAACTATATAAATAATATAGATATTTATGTGTTGTGTCTGTGAGACCATCTTCTCTGTTTTCTCCGTGTCTCTCTTCTGTCTGTATGTCTGTTCTTTTCTCTCTCTCTCTAAACATATATATATATATATATATATTATATATATATATATATATAATATGTGGTGTGTGTGTGTGTGTGTGTGTATATAGAAAGAAAAGCAGAGTGATGGCCACACAAACACACAGATAAAAGGTGCATATATATATATATAATATATATATATATAATATATATATATATATTATATATATATATGTACCATTTATGTGCGTGTTTGTGTGGCCATCACTCTGCTTTTCTCTATACAACACACACACACACACACAATATAATCTATATATATATATGTTAATATATATATAGAGAGAGGGGGATAGAGAGACAGAGACACAGAGACAGAGGCAGAGATAGAGTGAGAGAGACACAGAGAGAGACAGAGATTCACACACATACATAGATACAGTTAGTGTAGTTATAAATATAGCAAACGTTATTATCAATATGAATAATTGTGTAGATATTCAAATGTTATCTCTCTCTATACACACACACACACACACACACACACACACACCACACACACACAAATATATATATATATATATATAATATATATATATATATATATATATTATATATGTCTTGATAAACATTACCAAAACGCACTAAAGAAAGTCATTAGTAATGTTAGACCAGTATCTTACAGATTTCGCTTTTGCAACATCATATCGGTTCAACCGGTAAACTCTATCTGTTATTACGCCGCCTCGTTTCATGATCCGATATTATATATATATATATATAATATATATATATAATATAATATATATATATATATATATATATGTATGTGTGTGTGTGTGTGTGTGTGTGTGTGTGTTATCTATAATATGTATATCTATATATGATATATATTTATACTTACATGTGTGTGTGTGTCTGTGTATTTCATCTCTTTCTCTCTATGTCACCATTTCTTCTAAAAACACACGCACACTACACACACACACACAATATATATTTATATTCAAAATTGTGCTTTTTATGAAGCTTCATATTATTTTATGGTTGAATATATATATATATATATATATATATATATATATATATAATTGTATATAATATTTATTTATGTATATGTATAATATATATATTTATGCTTATATATTTGGTCTGTGTATTTCACTTTCTTTCTCTCTATCTCACCCTTTTTCTAAACACACACACACACACACACAACACACACACACACACACACACATATATATATATATATATATAATATATATATATATATATATATATATATATATACACACTTCTTAACTGTTAACGAACAAAATTTGGCTTCGCTCGTGTCCTTGCTAAAACTGAATAATTGACTCGTCTAACACCTGACGTGTATAATGAAACATTTGCCGGTGAACTTCTTTTTAGAAGCCTTTTAAATTGTATGTGTGACACAATTCTCCCCTCGGTACCTAAATTTAAGACTTTAACCTCTTTAAGATAAAAAAAAGGAGTCTGTTGACTTGAGGTGATCATGTCATCCTCAGTTCGTTGCGTATTTCGACTGAGTGGGTAAGCCAACACGTCTTATAACGAGTCAAAGGCAGCGCGTGGTGTAATGATTAAAGTCATAGGAAATGGACTCGTCGCCCCGAGTTCAAATCCTGGACGTGGTAATTGCATTTCACTTAGTGCTAATACCCCTGGGAAAGGTATGAATCCTACTCTCCCCCCAACTATGGATAAATAGTAGGAGAGACTGGGCTCTTTAACCTTGGTTAGGCAACTAGTCTAGTAGAAGAAAAACTCTGAATTCAAACCTGGTAAACTCCGCTTAAGAAATTGACCTTGTATCACATCCTGCTCGTGCGGAGGGGTTGGCAAATATATATAACGAGTCAATGCGTCAAGAAATACAAGCCGTTGTCTGCTTCATTATGTTAGATTATAAATGATTACCCAGCATCGACTGGGTAGAGAGGGTGACAAAAAACATTGTGCATTCGATTGTTTACTTTTGAGATTTACAAATGCTGGACATTTTTAAAGTTGAATTTCAATGCTATTTCAATATTTTTTTTTTTAATTTTCAAATATCTTTAAATCAAAGCTTCTCAATTTTTGTAAACAACAGAAACTGCTGATATTTGATGCATATATATATTTACTTCGTCCTTGATTGATATATTGTTTTGTTTCATTCAGACATACATACACACCAACTGCCCTTTATATATGTATAGATAACAGGACGGTCTGGTTTCTTGGTTTTGGATATCTGTATTGTGTTTCCCTCTCTCCGAAGATATATTTTTTCCCTCAGTAGCTCTACCATTCGTTTCATCAGTTGAGCAATTAGGTTTGTGTGTGTGTGTGTGTGTGTGTGTGTGTGTGTGTGTTAATCCTAGTCTGTAGGTTGGTTGTCTGAAATGTATGTCTAAGTCTATAGTGTTCCTTGTACTCCAAACGATAATTCTTGCAGCCAAAATTGATTTGGAGACAGTTTAAACGATCTTAAATGGTTTCTTGTGTGACGGGGAACGAGAAAGGAAAAAGAGCAAGACATTGTCTTGCCTGCCGGGATCGAACGCGCGTCCTCCCGCATGTGAAAACAAATGCGATTTAGGCACTGGACGGACGCGCGGTTCGACTGATGTGCCCGGATGTTTGGGTAATATGCCGATAAATAACAAAAGCGAGTAGAGCGTGGGCGACAAGCATTCGGCCTACGTGAGACAGCAGTCAGAAAAGATTATTTTGACGACGACGATGACGACTTTCAGCTGCTGATCGAAGACGATGACTGTGTTGACTAAAAAGAAAGGTTGGCTTGCGAGAAGACGGCGGATTCGCTTCATTTTGGTCCCCCTCTATTTTTTCCCCTTCTATATCTTGGAAAGTTCATAAATAGAAGAGGCGATTCTTTGTACATCTCATACCCAGAATGAATAAAATAGAATTGTCTGCGGCATAAAATAACACTTGGGTTGGTATGCCGTAAAATCAGCCAACCTGATTTCCAGACCTGGAGCCTCAGAATTCCATGCAGCTAAGTGTCATACACAGAACACCCATTTTTTTTTTTTTGTGTGTGTGTGTGTGTGTGTGTGTCTGTCTGTCAGTGTGTGTGTGTGCGTGCGAGTGTGTGTGTGTGTGTGTGTTGTGAGTGTGGAGGGGTTTAGTCCTCTGTAGCATGTGCAGTCAGTGTATTCTAAGTTTCATCAACAGAGCAGTAAGTTTATTTTATTGAGAGATAGATTGCTATAAACTGTAACAAAAACCTCGTAGATTTCACCTCTCAGATTAAGTGAACTGTAAAGATGTCTTCTTCCTGCGTAGATAGTCGTTGACTTTGGCACATTTTATTCTCTTTGATCTTGTCGCATTCAGACGAAACATAAAGCATATTCCCCACGCGAGACCAATACAATTAACTTGATACTTTTCAAACAAAGAGTTTCTATTATTGGAATAACGAAAAGCGAAAAGTCGAGGTTAGGAATTATGAAAGAGAGCAACAGAAAGTGAAATTAACATTGTTTATATAGGATGAATAAACATTATTCTATTAAAAACGGAAACTATTGCTAGACAGTAGAGTAATTGAAAATAAATAAGCGCAGAAGAAGAGAAGAGAAGCGAGTCATGCTATGACAACACGGAGACACGATCTTGTACAAAAGGAAACGATCACATTTGCCTGAGGTTGTATTTTTAAATTGCTAATTTACAGAATATACGTCCAGCTATGCATCCAGAAGTAAACAAAATCGAACGAAGAGAAAAGAGAAATCAATTTATTACTTGAATTTTAATGAAGACATACACTAAAAAAATTAGATACGAATACTAATATTTAAAATGAAAATGCTTAGAAAAATACATCATATAAATAACAAGAGCTGAATTGAGAATAATGTCTCCTGTTTATTTCCACAGAAATGACAACAGTTACAGAGAAAACAATAATACTAGATCACTGGTTCCCAACCTTTTTCTATTCCCACACCCTTAAATGAGTTTTGCTCTAACCTTTAGAAAAATATTTCTCATAGATGCAGTGCCACACCGGGATATTTATCTCACTATGAGAAAATCAAAAAAAAATCAATAACTTAAAATTGCTTAAGTTTCATATTTCCTCAATGACATTTCTGGGTTTATCGGGCAAAAATGCTTTTATAAACAAATTTTTAGAAGTAGGGAAGCTGTAGAACTCATTGTACTGACAAAAATAGATTATGAATAGTCGCCATTTTTCGCGACCCCCCTCAAATTTGTAGAGCTAAAAATCGACATAGCACCGCCAATTCTCGGATTCGGAAGTCAAAATTTTGGGAAATGTCTAACTTTAACATTCTGTGTACAAAATTTCAAAAACATTGAAGCGGGTGGTTGATATGGCCTGGATGATTCGACATGGAATTACTCATATATATATATATATATATTATATATATATATATATTATAACACACACACACACATATTATATAGGTAGATATACAAACAAATATATATGTATGCATATATATATGTATATACACAAATATATATATATATATATATTATATATATACACACAAATATATGTATATATATATATATATATATATTATATATATATACATAAAAAGGAGAGAGATACATGCACACACACATTATACAGACACAGGCACAGACACACACACACACACACAACACACACACACCACATATATATATATATATATATATATATATTATATATAATATATATATATATATATATATATATATATATATATATAATTAACTTCTGTCTCAGACTTGCTTCACTAAAACGACGTACTGGACATTTTCCTATATTCGTAACATTTTTTCATTTTCCTTTATTTCATTGAGTCGTTCCTCCACACACACACACAACACACACACACACACACACACATATATATATATATATATATATATATATATATATATATATATATATATATATTCACTTTCACATATGAGATAAAGACATTGTTATTTAGATATGTAAATAATATAATTTTCATTTATGCAAGCACACGTTTTATCTATACGTGTATCTTTGTGTCCATATAAATCTATAGATATATGCCATTGACATAAAAAAGGAATTGCTTCGAGATGTTTTTTCGCCCAAAGCCGCAAAGCACAATGAGATTCCTACTTCTGTTTTATCGCTATGACATATAATTACTGTAATATTTAATCTAAACTAAGTCATAACTCAAACACCAACCACCGTCACTGAATTTAAATTAGTACCGAATTTGTCTACGAAGGCGAATTACTGTTATTCCCAAACTAGACAGAGTCTCACAGGAAGATATAAGAGAAAGTAATTGATAAATATACGAGAGACGTTTCATAATTGAATTGCATTCTTACGATAAATAATTATGTGAGGCGAACACTTTATCTACTCTGGATTCAACCGAAATGTCGCTGGCCATTTGTTTACCGCTTGCATCGGGAATGGGATATATATATATATATATATATATATATATATTATATATATATATATATATAATATATTTATATATATCAGATATATGCGAGGATTTTTTTACGGACTGGCACGAAAACATCTTACGATTAACCATGTCGAATTCCCACTAAAAAGAAGCAAAAACAAAACAAAAACACAAACAAAAACACAAAAAACAAAACAGGCACAGCAAACAACAAGGGATTTTATTAAATGCTGTAGGTATTGGAAATCAGTGGAAGAATCGAGACCACCCAAACAACATCATTGTTAAAATAGGCTAGAACGCTCAGAAGAGTCCCGTAAACCTGAGGAGACTTGCTGTTACTCGGTCCCAACTGAATCATCAGCTAAGTCGGGTGTGAAAAAACATTCATGAAGTTAAATAATAATAATAATAATAAAAATAATAATAATAATAATAATAATAATAATAATAAGAAGAAGAAGAAGAAGAAGAAGAAGAAGAAAACAAACTGTGGAACATGAACGCCAGAAAAGCCGTGTCAATTGTAAGTTGGAACGATCCCGAAGAGTTCGAAAAAGAATCTAGATTAATTGGATATCAGAGGAAGAATGTGAACCATCGAAACTATAGCATTGTTAAGATCAGCTAGAATACTCAGAAGAGTCCTGGAGACTAGAAATGACTTGCTGTCACTTAGCCCCCAGCAAGCCACTGGCTAAGTTGTATGTGAAAAACTTGAATGGAGTGAAATAATAATAATAATAATAATAATAATAATAATAATAATAATAATAATAATAATCCGATAACTTCAGAGATTTTACCACCAACGCCATGAAAAACTGGAAATTTCAATTAAATGCAGGAGGGCAACCATTGGCAGAAGTAAAAATCCAAAGATGTATTTTCCAAGGTGACTTGCTATCACCACTACTATTTATTATAGCAATGATGTCACTCAATTATATACTCGGAACATGTATTGTAATGTACGGAATACGAATACTAAATCATGACAATATAAAAACACTTGGAGAAAAGGAAAGTTACAATTACTTAGGAATTCTAGAAGCGGACACCATCAAGAAACAGATATAAGAAGGCAAAAATTAAAAAAATACCCAGGAGAAAAAAAACTAATAAAAGTCAATCTCTGTAGCAGAAATCTCATCATAATGGTTGCTCTTCTCGACCACATGAAAGTGGGTTTGAGAGGCAAACATTATTTCCAGTGACGAGGAAGTGAAATCTGTAGTGAAGAAGTGGCTCAAAGAACAGTCAAATAGAATTTTACGTGCAGGGATGCTCTTAATTGAAGATGGAACATTGCTATTGAGAGAAAAAGCACTATGTGGAGAAATAGGGATGAGATTCACAGAGGACTAACTTCATTTTGATGTATGATACTGTGTTGGTAATTATACCTGTCATAAAGAAAATGGAATTTTTTTATTACTCACATCTTATTATAATGGAGATTATGTGTTTGTTTGTGTGTAACCGAAACTATATCACTACTCAAGTCATTATCCACTTAGTTATTATAACATCACATACTCCATGAATCATTTTTATTTAAGCCTCAATTATTAATAAAATTGTTTTTCATTATTAATACTGCTGGCCATATCTACGGTACTAATAACATGCAATTGTATTTATATGTACAACAAATAGCGGTTTACAGTGGTGAACGGCAAGCCTAATTTGCATATTTATTATTTAAAATTTGATTTTAATAGATATTGCTTAGTATTATTGATTTTAATGATTTGATCTTATCTTAATGAATATGAGCAAAAATCTCGGAGACAAATCTTAAAAGAAATCAATTAATAAAAGAAATAACTGTAATTTTATTCTTTACTTCCTAATTTAACTAAATAGTTAAATTAGAAAAGTTTAGCAAGGAAAGACGGAGGTGTGGAAGAGGAAGCTACAGCTGTTATATTTTTCGATTATACCCCTGTTTCAAATCATTTTATCTGCATTCTTATTTAGTTTCTTTAGACTTTCTAATTTAATATATTTTATGACATTAATATTTGCACCCGAGGGTGCATATATTTGCTAGTTCGAATAATAAAAGCGCAGATATTATTTTCATTGTGGGATGCTCAATTTTTGTTTACTTACTCGGTCGTTGCATTTGTTGTATTATGTGGTCCTTTTTTGCTAGAGATCCGTAAAGGATTTAATATGATTTTGGAGAACCTGTAGCAAATTTAGAAGGTAAATCCTTGTGGACACTTAACCCAGGAAGAAGGTTTGTATGGATTAGTTATATCAATCGCTTTTACACGTTTAAAAAAAGAAGAAAAAGAAAAGAAAAGCTATAAGTAAACAATGATGAATATGTTATATTTTCTTTACAAACACAAAATTAAAAACGGACTATAAAATCTTAATTTCTTTTCTTTTTAGTTGTCTGTTGTCACTGATACAGACATTTAAATTTTTCTGCTGATTTAAAAAAAAAATCCTTATTTCCTTAACCATAATGCAACAAGAAACATTAAATGAATGTTAATAGTTATTTAATGAGTATGACAAACCATTTTGGATGCGCATACATGTTCAGAAACATCTACAAGAGTTACACACAGAATATTCAAACACATTTTTATCTATAATCGATAGATGGAACCCTAACACTTCGGATTATAGTAGACCTGGTAGTAATATCAATGGAGTACTCCACACTCCCCAGAAATCCAGAATTGGTACCCCACCCCAAGTTTAGCATCATACCCCGGACACTAAGATCACTGCCACCACTTTCTAGGACATATATGATATAAAAGGAGGCGCGTTGTCTAATGGTTAGATTCGTTGGAAATGGGCTCGTCAACGTGAGTTCAATTCCCGGACGAAGCTGTTGGCATTTCATATCGCGCTAATACCCTTGGAAAAGGTATGAATCCAGTTCTCCCTCCAGCTATGGGTAAATACCAGGGCAGACTAGACTATTTAACCATGGCTAGGTAAAAAAACAATCTCCTTGGTCTAGCGCTATTGAAAAGGGGATAGACTCCCTCGCTGACTGGCTGATACCGACTTTAGGCCGCCCCGTCGACTTTACTTTTTTTACTTTAGGTAACCAGTCTAGGAGAAGGAAAACTCTGAATTCAAACCTGTTAAACTCCGCTTAAGAAATTGACCTTGTGTCGCTTCCTCCTCGTACGGAGGGGTTGGTAAATATGTATATGATATAAAAGTGTTGCATGTTTTCCCCAAGGACCAATAGGGCCGTGACAATCATATAGGTGTTAGGACTTGACGTTACCCGCCGATTGATGGGGGGTGGGAGCTTATCGACCAATTGTCAAGTCTTACTAAGGTTCAAAATGGAGTGTTACATGTCAGGGACTGCTCAGCAACTAGGATTCCGTCCTTAAGCGTCACTGAAGTTTGTCAAAATTGCGGCTGAGTACTAAGCACCTTGATAGTCAGGTCTTGAAGAAACAAGATTGCAGAATATAAAGAATTGAACTGAACACTTTTATGAAGACATTTACTGAATTCTCTCGCCCAAGGGAGATCTAAATAATTAATTTTTGGCGTTTTTCCTTTCTGAAAGACAGACAGCCCGATTAAAATATCGAAAGCCGTCAGGGCAATTCTGGAATGTATCTATATTATCCAATTTTTATCTATCATATGCAATTTCTCTTGATCATATGCAATTTCTGTATATCTATCTATCTATTTTGTTTTCTATCAATATATCTAATTTTATTTTATATTATCTATACATCTATCTATCCATCCATCTATCTATCTATCTATCTCTATTTTCACTCACTTGATTTTCTTGCTTCCTTGCTTTTTTGTTGTTGTTGCTTTTCTTCTATTTTTGTTAATGTTTCAGTATATCATCATCATCATCATCATCTTCTTCTTCTTGTTGTAATTATTATTATTATTATTATTATTATTATTATTATTATTATTATTATTATTATTATTTTATTATTATTTCTAACTTCTTCTTCTTCTTCTTCTTCTTCTTCTTCTTATTACTTATTTATTATTATTATTATTATTATTGGCTTCTGTTCTTCTTCTCTTCTTCTTCTTCTTCTTCTTCTTATTATTATTATTATTAATTATTATTATTATATTATTTCTAGCTCTTCCTCTTCTTCTTATTATTATTCTAGCTTCTTCTTCTTCTTCTTCTTCTTCTTATTATTATTATTAATTATTATTATTTATTATTATTATTTATTATTATTTCTAGCTTCTTCTTCTTCTTCTTCTTCTTCTTCTTTTCTTCTTATTATTATTATTATTATTATTATTATTATTATTATTATTATTATTATTTCTAGCTTCTTCTTCCTCTTCTTCTTCTTATTATTATTTCTAGCTTCTTCTTCTTCTTCTTCTTCTTCTTCTTCTTCTTCTTCTTCTTCTTCTTCTTCTTCTTGAATATGATCCAATTAGTTAAATGATGTACTTTGTAAAAGGTAGATCTTCATCATCCTCCTCCTTGGTTTGTGATTGGATGATGAAGATAAAAAAAAAACAAAAAGCTTTGATTAGATGTCACAATGTCTGCTGGACTCGCACATATAATCACTAAACTAAAAAAAAAACTGTAATAATTTATTGTTAATCTAATTAGTGTTATGGTTAGGTCTTCATAAATACAAATGCAATAAAAGAGAAGTTGGAAAGTTGGAAACAAACCATTAATAAATATTCTTATATCGCGTAAACTTTATAGGTAGTTGGTTATCATTTCGAGTAATTCCCCTTTAATAAATTTCTCTTGGCAATGGTAAGATAGATAGTTTATAAACAGAGACAGATAGATAGATAGATAGATAGATAGATAGATAGATATGAAAAGAGATAGATGGGAACAGAGAAAAATATGGATATAGATAGATAGTTTATAAACAGAGATAGATAGATAGATAGATAGATAGATATGAACAGAGATAGATATGAACAGAGAAAGATATGAATATAGATAGATAGTTTATGAACAGAGATAGATAGATAGATAGATATGAACAGATATATATTTATATGAACAGAGAAAGATATGAATATAGATAGATAAATAGATAGATAGATAGATTATGAACAGAGACAGCCATACAGACAGATAGATAGATAGATAGATAGATAGATAGATAGAAAATAAATATTACTTAACAAAAATGTGATTCAAGAGAGAAAGAAAAAAGAAAGAAAAATGAGATAGAAAGAAAATTTGATTTAAGTAAGGAAACAGGGAAAAAAGAAAGATCGATAGTATCTAATTCCTATCCAAATAGAAGGTTGTACAAGGTTAAAATTAACCAAAGAGTGATTTACAACTAGATTAATACAGTAGACTCGGCTCTATAACGTTGGTATGACCTCCAGTCTAGGAAAAGAAAAACTATTAATTTAAACCTGTTAAACTCCACCGAAGAAATTGACCATTGGCCACATCCGTTTCGTACAAAGTAATTCCAGCGTTTCTTCTTCAAACTTCAAATTTTGAACAGATTGATAAACAAGGAATATCGCAGTTTTCCTCGTTATTCTGTGATAAAATTAATTTTTTAATTTTTAAAAACTTTTCCTTATATCAACAAAGGCCCTGAAGAAGATCTTCTTAACAGATCGAAGCACTGCAGCCTCGGCTAATAAACTTACTACTCATTTTATTTAAACCTGTGTTTTTTCAAATTTCTCACTATACTACATACCGTCGGATTCAATTCCATCTCTCTTCACATATTCTTTTGAAAGGGTCCAAAAATTCAAGTAATATCAATCCTTTGAAAGTCTCTCCAGCAAAGGAAATGCAATTCCTTTCCCTACTGAACACGCCACTCTCACTTCAAATAGCAGTTGTCAGATTTCACTTGCCGTCCAAACACTTTCTTTCTCACTCGCCCTGTCAGCGACAGTCCGTCTTTATTTCTGCCCGTTCGGATGCGCTTATGCAAATTCGGATATACTTTATTTGGGTCGCTACTAACAATACCTCAGCTACGAGGAGGTAGCGAGTTCGAATATCCGTAGCCGCTCGCCACAGGCTAAATATATCCTGATGCGCTTTGTTTGTGGGGGCTGGGAATCCGCTTGTTCATAGGGCTGCCTTTCAGTCTCGTCACACACAACACACACACACACACACACACACACACACATATATATATATATATATATATATATATATATATATTTATATATATAATGTGTGTGTGTGTGTGTGTGTGTGTGTGTGTGTGTAGTTGTGTATCAATTTATTGTTCATGTGAACGTTTTCGCTGATATCGGAAGCATAGGAAATATATAAAAAGTGAATCCCCCCCCAAAAAAAAACAAAACAAAACAAAAACAACAACAACAAAAACAGAGTTCTAATATATAACCGTTATTTTGCCCTTGGTACATTTTATTTTTCCAATATTTCGAGTGGCCGAAATGGTTCTCAAGAACAATATATTGATACGGAGGCCACCCGAAATATTGGAAAATTAAACCGGACTAAAGACAAAACAATTGTTATATATTAGAACTCAGTGAATTAACATCGCTTTCTTTGGAGGGGATATTACTGCTTTACATTGTCGCTGGAGTCGCTGAAGACGAAATACTACTTAAAAATGGTCACCAATCTAAGTAGTGAGCCGGCACATCACTTCTTACCTTGGATTATCTAGCGGGAATATGCGCTTATAGTTTGTCTTCACCCTAAGTTCACTTTACATTGTAACAATTTCTTCATTCAATAGCAAACGTACCTGATTTACTTTGTTTCTTCAGCATTGTTAGTATACTATTTACATTTCAAAGTATTTGAGTGAGATGTTTGTTTTTGTGTGTTTGTGGATTTCAGAGTGTGTCAATAAAAATTCAGCGGTTTGATGCAATTCATTTTTTTAAATTGTTGCTTCGCTGTCGACATGTCTTCATTTTATTTGATTGATGTTCCCCTTGTAAATAAATCGACCGATCTTGTCTGTACAAATCACTTTATCAGGACGTGTGCCAATGTTTTCAAGATAACTACTTTCACCGGTCTGAAGTCTTTTAGAAGAACTGTATCAGTTAATGAAATGTCAGTGGTTTATGCTTATAGTCTTTTATACATCAGGGTGTTTCTTTTTTTTTTTTGGGGGGGGCATAGATTTTAAGAAAATAATTTTGTTTGGCCGAAATGGTGTTGCATAGCCCTTCTTTACCGGCTCTATATCGTATATGGTATATACTGGCATTCAAACTCACGCTAAATCGTATACGTTGCTGGTATATTGCGGGTAGGTTAGTAGTCGGCGTAGAGACTCAACACATGGGCATTGTTAACAAACTTTAGTTTATTTCTTTACATTCTCTCATGGTGCGTGTGAGTGGACGAGCATTGACAATGGGAACTACTACTGCTGGATGGTGGAAGGTGGTGGCACGCCTCACCGCTCGGTGGCAGCGATTTGACCGTAAAGCGTCGGTCACCTCGGTCGCCGTCTCTCAGGCTCTCTGTCCCTATAACCGCTGAATGCTTAACCCTCTCGCTTTTGTATTGACGACACGCCTACGCATTTTAATATTTCTCTTTGTTCCTCAGCCGTAAGTCGTTACTTCCCTTTCCAGTCTCTTTGTTCAATTTTCCTTTGTCTTTTTAAACTTCCCGCGCAAAACAAATGCGACGATCGCCAAACCATAACAATGGCAAGCTATGCTATCTCGGCCCGGGTAAAGAAAACTATTGTATTATCGGACGGCAATTGGGCTAGACGTTTCATTAAATATTTTATATACAGGACCCAAGCGCGTGGTGTAATGGTTAAAGTCATGGGAAATGGACACGTCACCCCGAGTTCAAATCCTGGACGTGCTAATTGCTTTTCACTTAGCGCTAATACCTTTAGGAAAGGTATGAATCCTACTCTCCCCCCAGCTATGGGTAAATAGTAGGGCAGACTGGGCTCTTTAACCTTGCTTGGGCATCCGGTCTAGGAGAAGGAAAACTCTGAATTCAAACCCGTTGAACTCCGCTTAAGAAATTGACCTTGTGTCGCATCCTGCTCGTGCGGAGAGGCTGGTAAATATATATATACTAGACCCGTTAAGGAACACGGAACAATTGTATTTATAAAACTATAAGATTATATCTTTATTTCCTCGGTTGTGTGTAGACTGAGAGTCGTTAGCAGGAGTTGCACATACGCGGAGCATTCAGGAGTTCTCTGCAGGCGATCTTGTACCTGATCTCGGTCTCCAAAAACCGGGCTTTTTTTATTATTGTTCAACTCACGGGGTACGTCTGTTTGATCGTGACACCTACGCAGTTTTTTTTGTAGACACACCTCCTCGCCATGTTTTTCATTGGTTATAGGCTACGCCTACAGATTTTCTGTGTCTACACAATGTCAAATATATACCTGCATCTCTAGGTGTCAAGGTCAGTTCAATGCCATATCCGTTTTGTTGTTTCCAGGCCAACAACTGAACACCCACACAGTTCCGGCGTGCAGCCCGGGCTCCAGGTGCAAAGCAGCGATTGACTAGGCAAATATATATATATATATATATATAAATATTATATATATATATATATATAGAGAGAGAGAGAGAAGAGAGAGAGAGAGAGACATTATCAGTTAATGAAATGTCGGTGTTTATGCTTAGATAATTTCAGCATGTTTTAGGGAAATTTCCGGAATTTTATGATGTTTTTTGGAAAGTAACGGAATTTCAGGATGTTTTTTGGAAAGTTACGGAATTTTGTGTGGCCGAAAAGGGAGCCATACCACCTCAATCCGGGTAAGGAGACTAGTTTATTATCACACACTGTAATTAAAGCTAACACCTGTGCATGGTTTTTGATTGAGTACATATCAAATTTTAGACCTATGACCTTAAGTCACCCCTTTTCCGATTTCGACTCGTGGGGACACTTTCATCCTTTTACACCTAAAATTCGGTTGTTTGTTAGGGGTTAGGATTAGGGGTTAGGGTTAGGGTTAGGGTTATAGGGTTAGGGTTATGGCTTAGTTTTATAATTTTAAAAAAACTCTAAAAATCGTCTGTTAACAATTAAACGGATTTTGACGGTGTAAATTGAAAGAATGTCCCCACGAATCGAAATCGCTAAAGAAAATCGACTTAAGGTCATATGGTCCAAATTTGATTAAATAATTTTTTTTTGTTATTGTATAATAAAAATTGCGCCACAAAATTCACGTTAAAAATCGTCGAAAACCAATCGCAGCAATTAAAACTTGATTTCAAAAGTTCGGGATTTCGGATCTAGATTAAACCTGTAATGTTTTAACTAGCTCCCGGGCTCAGCCTGGTTCCAAAATGGATATGATATGTTGAGATTACGGCCACTAGGAGTAAAAATATAACACTTACCCGCTGACATTCGCATTTATTATCTACAGTATGTATGAACATTGGCTTCATTTATGTATTTTTATTTTTGTAAGTAGCCATTCTCTGCTCAATTAGATAACAGAAGCAAGTTGTTTCAGAAATGTGAGATTATTTTCGATTTAACACACACACCACACACACACACACACACACACATATAATATATATATATATATATATTATATATATATATATTCAATTCTTGTATCAATTTTCCGGCAGGTTAAACTTGTTTTTTATACTATATATTAGCTCGTGAGGTGGGTCTGTAAAAAACACTAATTTACATATGTAAATATTCTTTTTTTCCATATATATATATATATATATATAATATATATATATATATATATATATTATCAGTAAAGATTTCTTGTAAATAACATGTCAATGATCCCTACACTCATAAATGTGGAAACGAACGGTAATAATGCCACAGGTAGAAATGGCGCAAGTGCAAAAAATATGAAAATTTCAGTTTGTTTATTCCGAAATATCTTTACAAAATTTCGCGCGTGAGAGATCTCAATATAAAAATATATTACGTAAATAACACACACACACACACACACACACACACACACACACATATATATATATATATAATATATATATATAATATATATATATGAACTAAAATATATAAATGTATACAAGGTGTGTCAAAATATATCGACATTTTTTGTACTTTTTGAGACATCTTGTATTCTGAAAACTTAACGTTCCATTCATTGTTTATTTCTCTCTTGGTAAATACAGCTTCAATCTCGATATTTTTATGACACTCCTTATATATATATATATATATATATATATATATATATATATATTAAAATATATAAATGTATGTATATATACATACATATATATGTGAATATTATATATTAATTGAATATCCACACGACAAACACCATGTGGGACATGAGGAACACTGGATAGCTGTTTCAACCTCATTAGGTCTCATCAGCAGTGTATACCACGATCTCTGCAACTAGAGATCGAACCAGTGACAACATAAGGCAGAGTCTTAAACTTTATCCCGGAGCCACTGTGGCTGAGATCGAGTTATACGCTGATGATGAGACCTAACAAGATCGATACAGCTGTCCAGTGTACTCCATGTCGTACATGATGTTTGCCAAGTGGTTTTTCCGTGGTAATTTAATTAATATATATTAAATATAATTCCACTATTTACAAAATCACACACACACACACACACACACACACACATATATATATATATATATATATATATATATATATATATATATAAAGTACTAACATAACGGAATATCTTAAAATCCGTATGATATGGGGCAATGAGACTAAAACATACTCGCATGTATTTAGTAGTCTAACTTATTAACTATTAAAACTATAACAGGGTGAGTCTTTTGTTGGCGTCAACTAATTTTAACGGAATAAGAAAAGTATAAAAGTTATTTTTATTAGTTAAATGAAATAATTTTGTTGAAATGGAAAATCAAAATATTGCATAAATTGACATTATATTAGATATTATGTGGTTTCATTGGTTGTTGACAAGACCCCGTAGTTAGTTTAAAATAGGTTCAGTGAAAGTGAAAGCGTAGGCGAGTAGCTTTCCGTTGGATGACCCCTACTGACCGCTAGAGAGGCGCAAATCTCGCGCGACATGAGGAACTAATCAGATTTAGTTTAAACCTGGCGTCGGAAAAGAGAGCATCGGCCTCACTATGCTGATGTTGTTAACTCCCGCGCCTGAAGAACATGGGCAAGAAAAATAAATCTTGATCAAGAAAATAAAAGTCTTGTGAGTTGATTAATTGCATGACTAAAAACTAGGCCTTAAAAGAAGCCCTTAGAAGAGACTAGACAACATGGCGGCCAAGAGAAAAGAAGAGGAAACATAGCAACTAGTAGACGACAAGACGACGATCATAGCCGAAGCAGTAAAGAAGAAATGAAATAACAAGTAAGCCTCTGTTTCTGTCTCTGTCTGTCTGTCTGTCTCTCTCTATCATCCGAGTCTCCAATGTTGGCTATACAACAATTATACTTAGTGTGTTTTCAGATAGAATCAAAAGTCACTGTATAGTCCGCAGTTACTTAAGTTTGTATGTTTGTTGGTAAATCAATGGTGTAGCCTTGTTTTGGGGATGATGGTTGGCACTCGCTGACCTTGTCATAATGACCAAAAAATAGCTACAATTTGTTTTTAATAAAAAAGACGCTCTGAATTATAAAAATGCAGTTTGAGACCGGATAACCAGAAAGACTTTTGCCACAGGGCCGCGGGACTCCTTCAGAATTGCTCACATGAGAAAATTAACACAAGATGAAACAAACGTTGCCACCAAGAAAAATCTCCGATAAAGAACCAAGTCCTCATTCGTTGAATCACTCAACGCTAATTAGCATAGAACAAAAAGCCAGACGTCGTGTATTTTCAATCCAACTCTTTTGAAGGGGTACTAAAATTCAAGGCAATATCAATCCTTTGAAAGTCTTTCCAGCAAACGAAATGCAATTCCTTTCCCAACTGAACACGCCACTCTCACATCAAATAGCAGTCGTCAGATTTCTTGCCGTCCAAATACTTTCCTTCCTCACTCGCGCTGTCAGCGACAGTCCGTCTTTATTTCTGCTCGTTCGAATGCGCTTCTGCAAATTCGGATATACTTTATTTGGGTCTCTACTAACAATACCTCAGCTATGAGGTAGTGAGTTCGAGTATCCGTAGCCGCTCGCCACAGGCCAAACATATCCTGATGTGCTTTGTTTGTGGGTGATGGGAATCCGCTAGTTCATAGGGCTGCCTTTCACTCTCGTCACACCTAGTGTGCAAAACATATTCCTCTCCATTTTATATGATTATAAAACCGTTGTTATTGTTAACGGTGTGTTATATCAATCTTAGAGTCGTCAGCAACCACGGCAGCTCATTTCCACTAATCTCTCGACCCGTCCTAAAGACGCTCCGACCAAGTTACATAGATCCCAGTTTTGCGGATCAAAAGAACGCGTCATGGCCGAAGAAGGCATAGAAAGAGCAGCTAGCCAGATACACATGTGGTAGTCGAGGAACTAATTCCTTATCAAGTACCGTGACTGGTATAGGACCACACACCTCGGAAGATGCCTATGTATGCGGCACCCAGTGAGATTCAAAATCACTAGTAATGGTTTACCTGTTTAGTTTGATAACAATTACACCACACAAGTAATATGTTTTCATAGTTTAAAAAAATGTTTTTTTATGGACTCTCTCGTCGATTTTCGACGCATGAGGTTTCACACACACAATGAATACCCACACAGTGATTTGTTTATAGTGGTGAAGGCTTGTGTTGGACCATCCACACTTTTTGGCACAGTCGATAGGAAAGAATTGGTGCATCAAGTGTTGCCACAAACCCAATCAACGACCGACCGCAGGAATTTTGAAATTCAGATTTATCCCTCTCCTAGACTGGTTACCTACCCAAGGTTGGAGGGCCCAGTCTGCCCTACTATTTAACACATAGCTGGAGGGAATTTTGAATTCAAAGTTATCCCTCTCCTAGACTGGTCACCTACCCAAGACTGAAGGGCCCGGTCTGCCCTACTATTTAAACCCATAGTTTATATATATATATATATATATGTGTGTGTGTGTGTGTGTGTGTGTGTGTGTGTGTATGTGTGTGTGTGTGTGTGTGTAAGAGAGAGTGAGTTTAGGTAGCGCGGACATGGAGTCAACACCTTGTTACTGACAGTTTGCGATCTTTTGACCAAATTGGTCTGAAGATCAGATTGGCGATAAACTGCCAGTAACCAACTGTTGACGCCATGTCTACCCTAACTTAACTCAAATATAAAATGCACTATCAATAATATTGACCATTGTCTGTTTGGAAATATTGCAAGCATAATATCGACACCATATATATAATATATATTATATATATATATATATATATATATATATATATAATATATATATATAATATATGGAGAAAAGTAGACAAACACGGGATGTTATGGAAACTGGATGTTTATTGTCGACGATGCAACGTTTCGGTTATTTAGACCTTCTTCAGGACTCAAATATAGTTCTTGCTTCAATGAAGGGCATTTTCAAAATGGTGAAAGCAGTAGGTTGTCAGTAGGGGCAGGGGTGGTTGGGCTTGGTAGTTGATTTTCTTCTCTCTAGATGGGGAGTGTTGATATGGTGATGCAGGTGTGGGTCAAGAATGTTGGATGATGGGGATGGGTCAAGATGAATGAGTATGTGTATGTGTGTATGTCTGTTTTAATTGTCTTTTATATATATGTGTGTTTGGAAACTGGATTTGTCATTAGTTTTATATGTGTGAGTTTTTTTTTTCTTTTTAACTTTCTGTCCATCTATTTGTCTATTTTTATTTAGTATTATCTATCTTTCTGTGTATCTGTCTATATATTTAACTTGAATTTGAATTTAACTGTCTTTCCCTTTTCTCCACATATTGTCGGATTAACTTCCTCATATTTCTCCCATATATATATGAGTAGGTTACTCATTTCCATTCTTAAGTAAATTTATGCTCTACATTGTATTGAGCACTTTGTATTTGTTTTTTCTCAACCTTAACCTCTGGATATTGTGCGCTTCCAACGATCGTTCTTATACCCACCGGTAAGTTAATACTTATACATATACAACTATATATATATATATATATATATATATATATATATATATATATATATTTGATAAAAACTTATTAACTAAAAGAAAACGTAAAAGTAGATATTCCATTAAACAAAGAAACTAAACTAAACGTAGAACTAAAACTATATCTTAAAAAGGAAGAAAATATTACTAATAAAATACATTAGTCTTATCTGTATTTTATAGATAACACAGTAAAGTGAATGCTTCTCTTTGTTATCAAGTTCTTAATAATGTCTTTTGTGATGAATTTGGAAAAAAGGTTTCCTGCTAATTGGGAGTTATAAAACGAAAAAGAAAACAAAATAACATTAACTTCTTATACTACTTATATAGTTAATGTAGTAAGTACGACATTATATTGAAACATTTGATAATGATCGCGTTCTCCAGATTAGTAATAGTCTGCAAGGTATTATTTATATACCAATGTTTTATAAGAAATACCTGTTTTTTATATTCAGGAAACTTTACCTTGTACTTCATGAGGATGGATTGAAGTAAGTAGATTGTGTTTCGTACATCTTCTTAGTGGAGAGAGATTTCTTTGATAATACGTTAGCTCAGACGGTAGAGCGTTCAGCTGGAAACCATAAGGTTCCTAGTTCGATACTGGCCCTCGCCAACTCAGCGTATGAGTAGCACAGGGATCTGTGCGGTAAAGTAAGGAGCTGATAATAGGTGTGACGCACCACCTCAGGCGCTAAAAACAATCTCCTTGGTCTAGCGCTAGTGAAAAGGGGATATACTCCCTCGCTGTATGGCTCATACCGACATTAGGCCGCCCCGACGACTTTATCTTTTATTTGTTAAGACTGACAAACACTCTCACACAGTGATGGAAACTATAGACATAACAACACAAAACTGTATATAATTGTGAGTTTCCACTTCTGGAGATCTGGTGAGTGTGGAGTACTCATTCATTGCCATTACTCCCATGTTCACGTCATTTTTTCTGTGTTCTTTCTTTCAATCGTTCTTTCTTTCTTTCTTTTTGGATTATTCCTTCTTCCGACCTTTTTCTTTCTATTTCATTGTTCCATCCTTTTTTCTGTGTTCTTTCTTTCTTTCTTTCTTTCTTTCTTTTCTTTTTCTTTTCTTAGTCAATCTATCTTTCGTTTCTATCTCACTTTTTCGTTTTTTTCCTCAATTTTTGTGCCATTTCTTCCTTTCTTTTTTATTATTCCTTCCTTCTTTTTTTTCTCTTTTCTTTCTTTCTCTCCTATTTTCTCTGTTCTTTCTTTCTTTCTTTCTTTCTTTCTTTCTTTCTTTCCTTGCCTTGTTCCTTGCTTCTTTCTTCTTCTTTCTCTCTTTTTTCGTTCCTTTAATTTTTCTGTGTTTTCCATTCTTTCTTTTTCAATTATTTATTCTTTTTTCTCTCTCTCTTTTTTTTTCGTTCTTTCCTTTTATCTGTATTTTTTTTCTTTCTTTCTCTTTGCTTACTCATTCTTTCTGTATTATTCTTTCTCTTTCTTTTTCTTTTTTGGAAACACCAATATATTCCTAGTCTCAGTCGGTAGAGCGTCCAACTAGGAACCACAATGTTCCTAGTTCGATACCGGCACTCACCAACTCAGCGTATGGGTAGCACAGGGACCTGTGCGATAAAGTGAGTAGCTGATGGTAGGCGTGGCACTCCACCTCAGACGCTAAAACAATCTCCTTGGTCTAGAGCTAGTTAAATGGGATAGACTCCCTCGCTCTGTCTGGCTGATACAGACTTTAGGCCACCCCTTCGTATGTACATTACTGCGTTCAGGAATTTAATTTTGCATTTTTTTTCTTTAAGAAGGAACATATTTATGAATGAGGTGCAGGTGGCCAAACGGTATACGCCATAGATTGTGGAATCAGTGAGTCAATTTAAAATTCCAGCTGAGCCATTTTGTGCAACCTTCACAATTAAGACCGATATAGGAAAAAAACATGGCGTCTTCACTTCTCTGATTCAGCAAGAGATAATATCATTACATTATAGATAAAAAGCATTGGTACCAATGCAGAATAGCGCGCAAGAGATAATACCATTACATTACAGTAAAAAAAAACATTGGTACCAATGCAGAATAACGCACCAGAGATAATAGCATTAGATTACGTATAAAAAGCATTGGTACCAATGCAGAATAGCGCGCAAGAGATAATACCATTACATTACATATAAAAAGTATTGGTACCAATGCAGAATAGCGCGCAAGAGATACTATCATTAGATTACATTAAATATAAAAAAGCAATGGTACTAATGCAGAATAACGCGCAAGAGATAATATCATTACATTACAGATAAAAAAGCATTGGTACAAATGCAGAAAAACGCGCAAGAGATAATATCATTAGATTACGTACAAAAAGCATTGGTACCAATGCAGAATAGTGCGCAAGAGATAATATCATTAGATTACAGATAAAAAGCATTGGTACAAATGTAGAATAACGCGCAAGAGATAATATTAGATTACGTATAAAAAGCATTGATACTAATGCAGAATTGCACGCAAGAGATAATATAATTACATTACAGATAAAAACGCATTGGTACTAAGGCAGAATAGCGCGCAAGAGCTAATATCATTACATTACAGATAAAAAAGCATTTGTACTAATGCAGAATAGCGCGCAAGAGATAATATCATTACATTGCAGATAAAAGAGCATTTTTACTAATGCAGAATAGCGCGCAAGAGATAATATCATTACATTGCAGATAAAAAGCATTGGCACTAATGCAGAATAGCGCGCAAGAGATTTAACAAAACAAATTAGAAGATGGACAACTTAATTAAAGACCAATAGGATGTTGTGTTAGCAACTCTTGCATCAGGATAAAACATGAAGTAGGTTCTATCCTATGCTGCACTGGGTGTCTATGTGACGAAATTGAAGGACAGACCAATGAACAAGCGGATTCCCAGCCCCCACAAACAAAGCGCGTCAGGATATGTTTGGCCTGTGCAAAGGGGAGGAGTGTGGCGAGCGGCTACGGATATTCGAACTCGCTACCTCCTCGTAGCTGAAATGCTGTTGGCAGAGACCCGGACACGGTATATCGGAATTTGCATAAGGGTGGCCGAACGAGCAGAAATAAGACCGACAGTCGCTGACAGCAAGTGTTTGGACGGCAAGAGAAAACTGACGACTGCTATTTAGGATGTCCGGAAATGAGAGTAACGTGCTCAGTTGGTAGAGACTGTGCTGATGGCGAAAGGAATTACATTTCGTTTGCTAGAGAGACTTGCAAAAGATTAATAGTATCTTAAGTTTTTAGACCATCCAAAAGAAGCTATTTCGGCCGTATTGGAACCATGGCATCTAGACAATTCGACATTCGGCTTATCCCCGAGTTCAGCGGCGTGGCAACGGATATACCGATACTGGAATGGTTAGAAGACCTGGAGTTAACTTGCGACCTTTGCGAGATAACCAAAATAGAGCGGGTTCTGCCACTACGGTTAAAAGGCGCGAACCAAGAAACATATCGGCAGCTATCGAAAGAGCAGCGAGATGATATTGAGGAAATCAAACGCGCTCTTTTGAAAGCATACGGAACGGATTCGTTCGTGGCGTTCGAACAATTCAACACGCGCTGCCTTCGTCCAGGAGAGAATGTAGACGAATTCCTAACCGATTTGCAACGGCTGACACGGCTGGTAGGTGAAATGCCGCCAGAATGTTGGATGAAGAGCGCCTTTGTCAATGGGCTACCGAGCCATGTCAAGAGACTCCTCCGGTCATCAACCAGGATTGAGACCCTGACTTTGAGAGAGCTACTTGAGAGAGCTCGCGCTGTGTTGGTGGACACCAGGGCTGAACATTTATTATCTTAAATTTTTAGACCATCCAAAAGAGTGTACAATTTGCATTTTGAAATCATTTAAAATCTAAGATTTTCAAGCCAAACATTTCTTTCTTTTGGAAGTCCGTTGCAGATAACGATGACGTCACTTCATATCTTCATTTGTGAACCCTATGGTGGTTTATTAGTCTAATTCTGGACTTGCAGATGCAAGAATCAGACGAATAAGAGCCAACTTGCCAATCGATAATGTCCTCCTTCTGTTGTATACCCTTTCCTTACTTCTATTATTCTTTTGCTCATCTTTGGTATCTTACGTTCATCTTCTAGCGTCTGGACTTCGTCTTGCTGGTTGGTCGTCCTTGATTCATTTCTTCTTCTAGGTCAGTCTTGTTGCCAAGACATTCATCAACCACAAAACCATATTATTTATTTAAACCTTTATTTACTTGACTAACCATATTTCTCTAACTAACATATCGCGCGTGTGCAGTGAGCCCCAGCCAAGGCAGATAGGTCTTATCTGTTTGACGACCAAGCTGGAACTGAGAGCCAGCCAGGTCCCACGTGACTTCACGTATTTCGCGGGCTTTCTGTAATATTCCATGGAAAGTCACGCCCGTGATATGAAAAGGGGCCATCCCTTCAGAAATACAGTGCGTTGACAATAATCTATGCATAGATTATGTAACACTTCCGCCTGACAATGCTCGATCACACACAAGCATCAGGACGAGGGAGAAAATCGCCTCATTCGGGTGGACAACTTTACCGCTTCCTATATACTCACCAGAGTTAGCACCTTCAGACTATCATCTCTCCGGCTCCATTGAGGGTTTGAGAGGCAAACATTATTCCAGTAACGAGGAAGTTATATCTGTAGTAATGAAGTGGCTCAAAGAACACTCAACATAATTTTACGGGGCAGGGATACATGCTCTCATTCGAAGGTTGTGCATCGCTAGTTAGAGAAATGGTGACTATGTGAAGAAATAGGGCTGTGATCCACAGAATACCAGCTTTCTTTTAATGTATGACACATATTCGTGTGTTGATAATTATACCTGTTCTAAACAAAATGGCATTACTTTTTGACATACACTCGTATATACTATTTTATCAAACTTATACAAATAATTTCCATTTTGTCATACGTATGTGGCAATGAAGATACTACGCTTTATTTTTATCGGTTATGTGAATATCCTTAATAATATAAAAAAAAGTGCAAAGGTGAGTCTTAATAAATAAATGTGAAAAGAAATAGAAATTAAATAAGGAAGAAAAACAGGAAATTACTTAGACCAAAATAAGCGAAGTAGACAGAAGTTTAAGAATATAAAACAATAAAGAAAAACTCGAGACAAATATTACGTATAAAGGCAGAACTAATCGAGAAGAAAAACAAAAGACATTTATAATAAAAAGGACCGAATAGGAAGAATATAAAAATAGAAGGGAAAAATGAATAACACCGCTAAAAAAAATGAAAAAGAAAGAAAAAAAAAGAAACTGATAACGTCTGAAGGAATACAGAAAAGAAGAAATAAGAATAAGATTAAGTAAACAATAAAGATAGAGTGAGAAGAAATAAACTTGTGGAAAAAAAGAAGATGAAAAATAAAAAAGAGATAAAGAAAGAAGGAACAAAACGAAACAGAGAGAAACATAAAATCCAAAAAAAAAAAAAAAGAAAAAAACTCAAGAAGAAAAAAAATAACAAAACGTAGACATAAAAAAGGAAAAGACAAAAATAAAAAGCGGGTAGAATACTTACCCATTATTCTTATTTCTTATTACTATTCAATATATAAGCGTCCAGTTCTATTCTTTCGCTACTTATTTTCTTGGTAGATATAGACAATGAGACAGCCCGAAAATATGTGGAAATAAATATGTCTCTCGCAGTCTGCTAGGATAATAGAAATCTTCAACCAGATTAATCTAGCCTCTGGCTGTCTTTGCCGTACGAAGGAAGCGAACCATTGGTTCTCTTTTGTGACCGGCCTCAGCCAATAGAAAAGTCGTTTTCACTTCGGATTTAATAAGCAGAAAAACTGTGTGTGCCCCAGTCGAGTTCTTTAACGCTGTGTGTAGGGTAAGGGCGTGTTGCTGTTAAGGCTAATGAATGGGGCGTGAAAGACCGCTAAAAGCAGGGAAATAAAGAAAGAAAAAAGTTACAAAGTATTAGATAGATTGGACGTCGGTGACTTTAAGAATAAATATGAAATGGATTTTAGAGAAATGCTTGTTGTGCTAGCATCATGGTGAAACGAGAAGTAGGTTCTATCCTATGCTACACTAGGTGTCTATCATTCGTATTTTGAAAGCATTTAAAATCTAAGATTTTCAAGCCAAACATACATAGATTTCAAACGACATTATAACCAGAGAACTTTGATATATATATATATATATATATATATATATATATATATATATATATATATATATATATATATATATATATATTTGTTAATGTATTAGTAGTAACTTACCGGTGGGTATGAGTACGATCGTTGGAAGCGCACAGTATCCAGAGGTTAAGTTTGAGAAAAAACAAATACAAAGTGCTCAATACAATGTAGAGCAAAAATCTATTTTAACAATGGAAAGGAGTAACGAAAACTCGATTAATTTAACTATTGTAACCCTGAAGAATCAATCGATGAAACTCGAGTAGGTCACTCCTTTCCATTGTTAATATATATATATATATATATATATATATATATATATATATAAGTAAAGAAATAACAAAAGACTTAGAGATTTTGCTTTAGAGTCTATTTCAGGGAGCTTAGACAAAGTGTCTAATTCTCCTAACTCATTCGCATCTAACGAGTTGGGAGTATTATACACTTTGTCTAAGCTCCCTGAAATAGACTATAATGCAAAATCTCTAAGTCTTTTGTTATTTCTTTACTTATAAATTTACTCTGTGACTCTAACATTAAGAGCACACATTGAGCTCTCAAACTGCAACAGGTGTTTTAAAAAAACTCCTATATCGTAGGAAGATTTCTTCTCTGGACTTTTGGGTTATATATATATATATATATATATATATATATATATATATATATATATATATATATATTGGAAACAATTGTCTGAATTCTTATTTGTTTTTTTATAGTAATATTCGAGCGAATTAAAAAATGTGTGCACAAGAAAATGTCTCGGTGTTGTTCCTAAACAGAGCAGAGTAAGAAGAAACACAGCGGGAGATAATCCAACCATTCTAGAGACGATACAGCTGGAGATGCGGAAATTTCGATACGCATAAGAAACACTTAAGGGGATGACAATGCTACATATTTCGAATTAATGCCACACAGTCAAGTTTTCAAAGCATGAGAAGCATCATTGTAACCAGTACCCCAGTGAAATACTCGTGAGACATCCAGCTGTTACAGTTTATGGGAGTAAATTAATTGGGAGCAGACACTGTAGTTTGTTTGAAATAAGTTCGTTAGAATTAAAAGCGTAGGCGCGTTGATTTTCGTAACAGTTGGACTTTGATTGGTATTTTATGACCCCAACTGACCCCAGTACAGAGTAACGTGGAAATAGATAGTTTTATAATTTAGATTCAACCTGACTTGCAAGCAGAGCAGAGCCGTTTGTCCCTTACTTCTGGGGTCGATTCCATCCGCGCAGAAAATATTGAATCATGCGGTAAATAATAAACTTGATCAAGCACATATAAGTCTTGTTAGTTTCAATAAATGTTAAAAACAAGCAAAGCCCAGAATAAAAACCAACCCTTTGATAGAAGAACTTAACTATACATGGCCGAAGCAGTAAGAAAAAGCAATTCATTAGGATAAAACCAAACAATTAGAAATCAATAATACCAAGCACATATCTATTAAAATCAAATTTTTAACATCAATATGCAAATTAGTCTTCCTGTTCACACCGTAAACAGCTATTTTTGGTATATATGAATACAATTGCAATTTATTAGTATGTAGATATGGTAAACAAATACTGTTTACCATAACTAATAGTATAACATTTTTTGAATTAATAATTGAGGTTTAAATAAAAAAATAAAATCATGGAGAATGTGACATTAATAACTATGGCAATTGTAACTTGAGTAGTAATATAGTTTCGATTTCTGACAGAAGAACACACAATCTCCATTATTAAGAAGATATAACATATCTGTCTTTTACGAAACTCATCAAATTATTGAAGAAAATGACATAAATGAAAAAGAATTGTGAAAAAACTAAACAACTCAAAGTCGTAGACAGTTTAGTTTTTTAAGGTATTCTTTTCAAAGATTTAAC
>CM042159.1:35862139-35874639 GCA_023376005.1 Doryteuthis pealeii | reverse complement strand
GTCCTCTTCAGGTGTTTCTTGTAATCCATGTAAGATTCTTCTTGTTCCGTCAAAAGTGTCAAGATTCGAGGATAGTAATAATTCAGCTTGGGAAACAACCCAACAAACGTGTAGTTGATGAGTTTATGTAATATATTGCCTGATCAATCGGTTGCACCTGGGGACCGGGCTACACGCAGGAAGTACGTGGGTGTCAAGTGCGGGCTGGAAACAAAAACAGGGCATGGCCTTGAACTGACCTTTGGCACCTAAAGATGCAGGTATACATTTAACACTGATTAGGCGCAGAACCAATGAAAACAGGCTAAGTGGACGAAGAGATGTGTCTACAGAAAAACTGTGTAGGTGTCACAATCAAAGAGGTGTGACACCGGGAATTAGACTATAATTTTAAAAAAAGCCCGTGGAAATCGATTTGAGACATAAAGATCAGGTTTAAGATCACTTGAAGAGAACTCTCGAAGGCTCCACGTTTGCGTAACCCTTGTTAACGACTCTCAGTCTGCCCACAACCGAAGAAATAAAGATATCATCTTATATTTTCATAAATACAAGTGTTCGTGGTCTTTGAGGGGTCCAATGTGTAATATTTGTTGTTGTTGTACGTATCCAAAGCTAGTCCTAGACCAAAATGAGGAAGGATCAAATGTGAAATTGTCATTGTTAAAGGGACCTAATATCAAGGAAGAGTTAAGTCGAAATTAAAGAATCAATACTGATAATTACTGATAATTTGAATTATGACGATTATTAGACTAAAAACAAACCTCACAAGGTTGGGTTTAGTAAACAAATGGCAAAATAATGTGAACTCCCATTTAGTTCTCTATACAATTATTAAGACTACTCGCAATAATATGCGACCCCCGGGCGGATGTATTTGAGTTGTAATGTAATGAAATATATTAAGTGAGAAAGAATAACGAAATATAAAAATACATTTATTTTAATTATATCTTAATGCCAAAAAAATAATAATAATACTCTTCATACAGTGGCTGCTATTTACACAGTAGCGTTGCAACCAACAAAGTCTTCATCAGATTATGGGTTCAGGCATGGTTTCGGGGCCGAAGCATCATTACAACTAACCCAGAGCGCTCAAGCAGTATCTCACAATACCATTAGACTTTGTCGGTTTGATATCACAATATAGGACTGCCATATACACGCTGATGCGGTCAGAGCCTTCTCCTGGATCTTTTTTAAGTATTTCCTCTTGTCTGGTGGAGAAAATCCAAGTTTAGACAAAAATGCCGATGTTGAGTTGGTAATAAATCCCCGGCATCCGACTTCAATGGGAAATACATATGTTATCCATATATCTTATTATAATGGAGATTGTGTGTTTTTATGTCTGTAACCGAAACTATATTCCTACTCAAGTCACAATTCTCTTAGTTATTGACATCACATTCTCCATGATTTTATTTTTATCTAAACCTCAATTATTAATAAAATTGTCTTACATTATTAATACTGTTAACTATGTCTACATACTGACAACATGCAATTATATTTATATATACAACAAAATAGCGGTTTACAGTGTGAACGGGAAGGCTAATTTGCATTAAAAAAATCGAATTTAATAATATGTGCTTAGTATTATTGATTTCTAACTGCTTGGTTTTATTTTAATGAATATAAGCAAAGATCTCTTCAATGAATCTCAAATGAAATCCATTAACAAGAAAAAATAACTGATTTTATTCTTTACTTCCTCTTATAACTAAATACTTAAATTAGAAAAAATAACAATGAAAGACGAGAGTGATGGAAGAGTAAGTTTCAGTTGTTCATTTTTTATTATACTCCCTCTGTTTCAAATCTTTCATTATACTCCTCTCTTTCAAATCTTTTATCTGTATTCTTATTTAGTTTCATTAGCCTTTCTAATTTAATACAATATTTTATTACATTAAAACTTAAATATTTGCACCCGGAGGGTGCATATATTTGCTAGTTCATAAAATCATTAATAAGATTGTTCCTTATATGTTGGAGAATAGAACAATAATATTAGAGATCAATAACACCAAGTGATTAGGTATTAAACGAGTGTACAAATTAACCATACCTTATATTATGTAGACCTTTATTTCTTAGTGATATATAAGATGCATTGCTGAATTCTAAACGAACTAATAACATGAGCTGTGTTGATGCAAACTGATTTTTATTGAGACATCGTTAATAGATGAGATTTATTCTACGTATTAATAATTATGGCTATAAATTAGATCATAATTGATAAACTTACGAGCACTGTGACGTAAGCAGTGACATAGTTTCGGTTACAGACAACGAATCTCCAGATTTAAGCATGTCTTGTTTCTAGCTATTATTCCCAATCGATAGACCTTAATGAGAAATAAAGCCTACTTGCCCTTGGACGTCTAGTCACGCCTTGTCTCGTTTGATCCTAAAAAGAGCGAATCTTTGATTATTTAATTTAAGTCGGAGTCATCACAAATCAATCATAACCCTAACGGTTATGGAAAATTTTCACTCGATTCAAAAATATTGAACACTGACCCATCATCTGTCAATCAGTCCCAACGTATAGTTACACCATCTGCTAGGTTGATGTCGGAAACCATTACTTTAAAGTATATTCATAATATTATGATTTGGATATTTCTGTCTATATTGATTTCAAGATAACCAACAATTTATCCCTTTTAAGCCTATTGGCCACTGTACTGAGACAATCGCTTCAAAACTAATGATTCTAAATCCGAGAGATTTTCTTTATCTTAATCTTTATCTTAATATGTTGAACCGTTACAGCAGTTATAGTTAAATGTTAATGGCATATACCTCGATTTTTAGATTACGTATCTGACACTGAAACAGGATAATCAGTATATATATATATATATATATATATATATATATATATATATATATATATATATATATATTAGACAAAACGTAATCCGTTGGGTCAACCACTGAGCTCGGGGTAGATGACCGGGATTAGGGAAAAGTGAGTTTACAAAGCGAATTAAATTTTAAAAAAAGATAAATACGGCCTGTGCATGTATAAAAAAATACATTAAAATAATTTTGTAAGATTTCTAAGAAAGGCAAGGTTTGGCCTGATATGAATTTATTAAGAGCCAATATGTTGGCTGGGTTGGCAGTTTAGGAAACTTAACATACAAATTCGTTGACTCAATCCTAAAAGTAAGGAATAATTTAGTATAACATTCGAGTTATTAAACTAAACAGAATAAAAGCCTTTAGAAGACAAACATTGATGTGCGCAGCTTTAGTAAAATTATTATTATTATTATTATTATTATTATTATTATTATTAATAATAATAATAATAATAATAATAATAATATATATATATATATATATATATATATTTATATATAGTGAATAAATGAAGGAAAACTAACATTAAGTTTGTGTCATGTAATAATTTATTTCAACTGCAAGTCACTGCATCTTCAGATAAAAAGCACAAGCATGTGTGTTATTGATTTAGTCTGGAATTTCTTGAGTTTTATAGCTATACTTTTTACTCGTGATGGTAAAAGAAGGGCTGAACTAGGAAGTAGGAGGAAGCATATTTAGCGCAGTTGAGGATGTGATTAAGTATATTTAGGGAAGGGGGGTTTCTATCACCTATATGATTATCCCAACCCTATTGCCCGTACGGCAAATGCCTAACCCTCTTATCATGTATGTGCTAGAAGTC
The DNA here is from genome assembly GCA_023376005.1 of Doryteuthis pealeii. NCBI lineage: Eukaryota > Metazoa > Mollusca > Cephalopoda > Myopsida > Loliginidae > Doryteuthis > Doryteuthis pealeii. Next base: position 35,870,924 of record CM042159.1, on the reverse strand, counting down.
CGTGGCTTAGTGTTCTGGGTATGATGTTAAACTACATCTAATGGTGACGTTTTAATTTTGGATCTCTGGGGAGTGTAGAGTACCCCTTCATCACGATTACTCCCAACCTTTTAGGGTCACATCTATAGGTTAAATAGAAAAATGAGTTTTAAAATGTGTTTAAAGATTGAGCTGATTACATATCAAGAATGTTTGAAATACGCTAGACTTAGCGCATGGTGGCGTCGTCAGTTATGTTATTGGCTGGATTCATAGGGGGGTTTCGGTCTTCCAACATAATATCCCCCTCAGCCAGCCAGACCCCGTTGGAGACGATCAAACTCCAACACGCCACCCTTGTGCAACGCCAACAAAAAAAACTTAGGATAATACGTCAACGCGATCCTCGAACTCTTTATATCTGAATAGCCAATTCTACAGCCAATCATTGATAAGAATGAATGAAACAAGAATGAATGAAACAAAAGATATTTGGCATAAAATGATGCAGCAAGAGATTTTTAAGTACCTACGTCCGGAGGGCGCATATTCTTGCTGGCTTATTTTAAATTGACGCTCAGCAGAGACTAACACTTACGCTTGGTACTTTGTGAATAAGTCTATTTTATTGGTGTTAAAAATGATGTAGTTGCATGAGACATAAAGTAATCTATTTTGTAATTTTCTGGTGCAGACTGGTGTTGCCAAAGAAATGAATGTCCAGACAAAACTGCAATTCTATTTGGTGCCAAGTTGAAAACTATAGACGTTTGCCGCCGCGAGAATCTGAAAACAAAACATTTGGAAGTAAAGAAAGTATTCTTTTTCTTTTATTTTTTGGACAAAGAATAATAAAATACAAATTTATTAACCACGAACATCATCATCATCATCATTGTTCATACTGGAAGTTTTTACTTTTTAATTTAAAAAATTATATTGGAAAAAAAATTCGGAATATGTTGAACAAGAAGTGGCTACTCGGCGTTGCATGGGTATTAGGGGAGCAAAAAGTTAGTATCGCAGATTTATTATTATTGTGTTGTGAGTTGGTTTCTCGCAGGATGCCCCATAAAAAACCTTACTATAAAGACCTTAATGTCTGCAAATATGTATGTGCCCTTGTTTTCTGTTGTTGGCAATAAAACTATAATCACTATAATTTGTTGACGAAGACCTTTTTCTTCACAGCGAGATTTCTAGACTATTTCGGCTATTTTATCTGATTCTATGTCCAGGTATAATCGATGAATCTAAGTAGTTGAATCTATAAGCTAAATAAATGCTGGTCTTAGCCACAATGTTTAAGGAAGATTACAGACTAAGACATTTTTATGTGCACACTTCTATAATTTATTTCTCTTCTTTACATATAACCCAACGGCATTTGGGGAGTTGGTACATCGTATGATACATTTATGGAACAATATGTGCCCTCTTTTCTTGCACAAGTGTGTACCTTACCTTCTTGGAACCATCTGATAATTTTTAAAAATATTGGTTTTAGCTTCAAAAAATATTTGTTCACATGACTAAAATTATCTAATCGCAGCTGAGTCTTCAAATTGACACCGTGGTCATCACCTGTAAATCACACCCACTTGACCTAATGTCTCTGAATATGATTTGTGATTCACTTCATCAAATTCTACATTACTCTTAACATCTATTATTTAACGAAAACAAAACATCGAGACACCATCGTATTATCATCAATTATGCTCAGTTGGATACATTTCTTTATTAGAATGTTATATTCTAAAATTAAAATAAAATATAAAGATAAGGTATTGATATTTTCTCTCTGATGAATATGCCAAATATGTATTTATTTTTTAAATTTTACTATAAATAGGTATTCAGATGATATTTGGTGTATGCTTTTCATGTGCATTTTAAATTACATTTATTCATATGCATAGGCTCGCTAATGTGTAAGATTATCGTCTTATGAAATGGACACAGCAAATCAAGTACAAAACTTGGACGACGTTGTTTGCATTTCATATTAGGGCTATTACCTTTAATTATCATCAATCAGAGTTCCTAACCACTTAACAATCAGCACACACTAGCTATACCCAAAATGGGCCTAAAATGCGTTTTTGACAAAATAACTTTAGCCCCACCCCTACAGAAAATAATTTACCAGAAATAAGGGAATTATTGGATTTTAATAAAATTTTCAGTGTTTATTTATCAATTAATGATCTTTATAATGCATTATTTTTTTATTTCAAAACTTTTTCATTTTTTTCAGGTCACTTGATTTTGATCCCCCCCCCCCAATTATGTTGGGAGCGTAACATTTTTTCGAGTTGGTCTTATAGTTTTCTAATTACAGTATAAATAAAAAGATAAAAGACCAAATGAGAAAATAAGTACAGAAAATCGAAAAATAAAATGTAAAAATATAATAAATAATTAATTTTTATGAGATTTATTTTACTCATTTCGATAATTATTTAATTGGCTATTATCTTATAAGAGAAAAAAAAATCGATATTTTTTCTGCTTAAAAAGGGAGGAGTACACTTTCAATCGAGTTTTTCTTCAAAAAGTATACTTTGATGTAATAAAATGAGGTTTGCATTAAATAGATATTTATTTCTAGAATCTAAAAATATAACATTTTAAAGTTAACATCGGGCTTTTTATATTTTAAATGAATTTTATATATTAATTTTTCATAGCAAAAATACTAAATTAAAGTTTTGAAATAAAATAACTGATCCATTATAAAATTCATTAATTGATAAATCAATACTGAAAATTTCATTAAAATCGGATAATTACCTGACTTTTTGTAATTTTTTTTGAAATCGCAAATGTTACATTACAATTGTAAACAAGCCAATAAAACCACTTAAAAAGAACCACAAATGGCGTCGGCGAACAAATTTGACCAAAACAAATCGTTTTAAATATATTAAAAATAAATTGCTAATGTAATGATATTTTCCTTTTTTTAATGATGGTCATTATGTTACTACTTATCGTTTTAGACAAAAGTTTGACCTTAAATAATAGATTTAATTAATTTTAATTTGTTTTTAAAAACGTAGCAGACGATTTTGGGGGGTATACCTAGCACACACACAATCAAGTGGTAGATTTCAACTGATAAATACATGCATATGTATATATGTTAGTCGCCAGAGCTTCAATCCGTTTTATCGGATAACCTGTGTAACGTAATTAGATGCGTGTGTCCGCTTAAATGGGGCGAGCAAAAATAATATAATCCTCATTACTATCTCACAATAAAACAGCAGCATGTGGATTCAAAAGTATAAATCGTACAAATGAGTTCTTAAAATCCCAGACTTGTCGCCATGTGTTCCTTTGATCTGACTAACCAAACGGTAGGGGTGATCTCTGAGTGACACGTGCCCGCAGGTCCTGGAACTTGATAGAATTTATTGGAAACTCGAGGAAATTTAAAGAATGTTCTACAACGGTCTTATTCTAGAACTATCTTCTTCTAGAGAATTCAAGAACATTTTTCTTTTCTAGAGAATTCTTAGGAACATTAAGGGCCTGGGCTGGATTAACTGGATCAGTTGGGGCCGCATGTTTGGACGAAGTGGGTCGAGCAAAGAACAGGCTGTAGAGGTCTGATGCGATGCCACCGATATAGAAGGCCCGTTCTTTGGGTGTGTGACGTCACAAAAGTAGGCCCAACTTAGAGCAAGCGAAATAGATACCGTTGTCTCGTAAAGACAGTAAATAAACAAGTGTTATGTCTCATTAAACTTTAATAACTGAAATTCGTTCATAATTTTATTTATTTCAAATTTGAAAACAACTTTTATAAATGATAACAAACATTGTTTTGATTTGCATGTTTTTTATTTTAATTTAAAAAAAACTTGTAAAGGCAACGTTGAGGTACATAAAAAACAAATACCATTACATTAAACTTTAATAACTGAAATTCGTTCATAATATATATTTTTTTTAAATTGAAAACATTTTTTTATAAATGATAAGCAACATTGTTTTGATTTGCATGTTTTTTTATTTTAATTTAAAAAAACTGTAAACTGAATTATGAATAAATGAACAATCAATTATTAGATAAACAAACAAACAAATATAAATAAATATACTAAATATAAATTTGATAAAGTTTAGGTAAATTATAATCAGCATGGTTTAGATTTGCTTTTTTTTTAAAAATTTCATGATTATTCTGTAAATTTACAATATTGTAATTATCAAGTGATAATTACTTAATACAGGAACAACTGAATTATGAATAAATGAACAATCAATAATTAGATATAAACAGACAAACAAATTACAATAAATATAAATAAATATATTAAATATGAATTATAATCAGCATTGTTTTGATTTGCTTTTTTTTTCAATTTTAATGATTATTCTGTATTTTTACAATATTATATTATATATAAACAGACAGATTACAATAAATATATTAAATATAAATTTGAAACCAAGTTTAGATAAATTATAATCAGCATTGTTTTGATTTGCTTTTTTTTTCAATTTTAATGATTATTCTGTAAATTTACAATATATACTGAATTATGAATAAATGAACAATCAATAATTAGATATAAACAGACAAACAAATTACAAAAATCAAATAATACTTATTGAAAAATAGGTTATAGATATAAAATTCAGCTGAATGTCTGAAGTTTTCTTTTTTTGCTTAACTTATTAATGATGTTATCATTTTCTCTAGAACAAAAATTATTTAAAAGAGCATTTGTAGAGCTTAATTTTGGAAAGAGCATGCATTTAGTTGCATCTTTTTGACCAAGCCAATTGTTTCTAATGCATTTTAATATATGGACTGAGTCAAATAGAAAGAAAAGAGGCCGAGACTTAACAAATGGGTGTGGATATACAATCGAAAGCTTTGGTGGATTGCAAAAGTAAGATATAGCCTTTTTATTTATTGCATTATTATCTGTTATGATTGATAATACTTGAAAGCCTATCTCCTCTAAACCAATTATAATACGTTTAACAATATTAAATAAATTTTCAGCTTTAAGACATTTAGTTGGCATAACATGCACAACATCCTTATATGGTGAGAATACACTGCTAAGCATAAAAGCAAATGCACTTGTTGCAGCTTCATTTCTATTGTCAGATAAGCCAACAATATTACCACCCTTATAATCAAAATAAGGTTTTAGGTGAATTTCATCAACAAGTAAAGATACTGTAGTGTCTTTCTGTAAAAGTAACTTGAATTTGTTTTTAATATACATGAGAAAATTGTTATCATGTTGCTCAATTAAAGGATTCATATTTGTTGATAATGTTACTCTTTTAATTGTCGAATAACTAGGTAAAATTATATTTTTGCTATCTCTTAATAATCTATACCCTTTAGGAGAGCAGTTATATAATAATGAAGAAAATATCATCATTTCTGTTGAATAATCAAACTTATTCTGTGTCATTAATTTTAGCTGCTCATATATAAATTTTATTGAATTAAAATATTTGCTTGATTCATCTTGTATCAATATAAAAATGACATGATTAATTTTAGTATAAAAATTATACTAGGGGGATTAGCTTGCTGTTGTTCTGTGTCCATTTTCTTCATGTTTTCTATTAGAGTCTCTAGATCATTTTTATAATTCATATGCTTTGGAATATTATAATCTCCTATCATATCCATTTTCACATCCCTACAAAATACATGAACTGCAAAATTAGACTCGATTAAAAGAGACAAATTTATTTTTGGATATGGGGTTTTTATGATACTGCATATGATAACTGTTTCTTGCTGCCTAATAACATTCCAGTAATCTCTATCAATAACATTTAATTTTCCTACCAGATCATTAATATCATAAAATTTGTTTTGTTTTGTATATGCCAACGCATCCTTAACACTTTCATTTAAAGCACTTTTAAGTGCAGAATTGTCCAGTCGAATTCTTCTAGAATCTGGTGACTCTCTAGAGGTGATTGATGATGATAGATATGAGGGACAGTTTGGGAGAATTCTAGGAATTGCGCCATCACAAAGAGATTTTTTTTAAAGTTTAACTTTAATTGCTGCCCCTGTTTTTTTCATCAAATGCTGATGCTTCTCTTCTTATGTCCTCTGGTCGAAAATGTAGTTCACATACCTAAAAATATTGTAAAAATCAAAACCTATTTTAAATCCTTGTAAAAATCTTAAAAGTTTGTCAACAAAAAATCTACAATATGAAGCATTTTTCTTATAATTCTAGGAAAAATGAAGAGTGTTCTGATATCTTTAAGGAACATAATTTACCAATTCAACAAAAAATTATTAGTGACAAATCTATGTACAAATAAAGAGAGAATTTTTAACATTTATATATTTTTTGAATTAGAATAATGAATAATTATTTTTTGGATAAAATGATTTTGAAAATTTTGATAGATTTTAATCCTTTTTAATCCTTTAATTTTAATCCTTTAATTTTAATCCTAAATTTCAATTGAATTACAATTGTGAATTACAAAGACATGAGATTAATTTAATTACTATTAGAATTATTTTATTATCAATAATTTTGTTATTATTATTATTATTATTATTATTATTATTATTATTATTATTTTTTTTTTTTTTTTTTTTTACTCCTTTTGAGTTTTCACATCAGCATTAGCTGATGGTCTTTCACTGGAGTCTGAGTGACAGCAAGTCTCCTCAGGTCTCCAGGACTCTTCTGAGTATTCTGGCAGATTGCAGCAGTTCAGTGTTCTGAATGGTTTCAATACTTCCTCTGATTTCCAAACTTTCCAATATTACTATTATTATTATTATTATTATTATTATTATTATTATTAGAATCAGTATTTTTATGATAATAATAATTTAAATAACAATGATAACAATAATAACTTCAGGGAAATACCATCAGCTGGTGTGAAAAACTAATAATAATAATGATAGCAATAATTATAATGATTGATACCATCCAGAACACTGTACTGCTGCAATCTGCCAGAATACTCAGAAGAGTCTTGGAGACCTGAGGAGACTTGCTGTCACTCAGACTCCAGTGAAAGACCATCAGCTAACACTGATGTGAAAACTCAAAAGGAGTAAATAATGATAACAAAGGCTGAATTTGCAAATTGTCCTCAAAATTAAAACGGAAAATTTTGACGACGATTTGCAACACATTAAACTAAATTTTGAAATTAAAATTAATCTTAAAAATACGATTCAAAATACTTGACTTTTTTTTGGTAAGTAATTGTTTTATTTCATCAATAAAAAATCTTTCTTTTTTTTTATTTATTTACTTTATTTATCTATTTTTTTTCCTACTTGGCTTTTTTTTTTGGGGGGGGGTAAGTCAGGTTAGTTAATTTCATTTATTTAACGAATCTTTAAATATTTTCTAAACTGCACATGAATATTTTAGTTTAGAAGATATTTCAAAATTTACCCCCACAAAAAGGTCAAGTATTTTGAGTCGGATTTTTAAACTTAATTTTAATTTCAAAATTTAGGACGATTTTCCAACTTTAGTTCAATAATAATAATGATAACGATAATAATAATAATATCAATAATAATAATAATATCCCTTTTTTATTTGAATAAATTTATATCAAAGTAATTGTGGGATTATTAGACATTAGACAAATATTTACTTTCTCGCATTTAAGAGTAACCAAAATAGTCAATTTAATTTAATAGACTCATTTATTTATGAATAAAACTATTCAAAAATATTGTTAGGATTATCAGAATTATTTCTTTTATGTTTATAAAAATATCCCTTTACGAATTTAATGAATTAATATCGAGAATTTCTTTAGAGTTTATTTCTAAAATATGAGTTTTTACAAAACTTTTTACTTTACGCTCTTATGTGAAAAAAATTGTTAACTTAAGACAGAGCTTTTAATGTCTTAAACTTGATTTTGTGAATTACAAAGACTTTAAAATACTTCAATTATTGAAGTTTAAATTAAATTTATTTAGTTTTAATACAAAAAATTACTCACTTTGGAATTCTTTGTAGGTAAAAAATTTTCTCGTCTGATAGCGTAAATCCATTTGTCGCACAAAATTTTATCATGAGGGAAAGAAAAAACACTAACTTTTGGTCCATTTCTATAGTTTCCATTACAAAAAGGCACAACACACTTAAAAGGCATTTTTGTTTATGAATTAAAATAAAATAAAATTAATTGACTGAATAATTACAAGAAAAAGTCGTTGACTATTTGCAAAAAACTTCGAGGTGTTAGACACGTGTGGTCCGAGGTGGCCTCGTGTGGTCTCGGTTTGGGTGAAAACAAAATTGGGACTAGATATGATGATATCTGGCCTACTGATATCTTAGAGGGCCTTGTCTGATGTCGCTGTTTTGTAGGACGTCGTGCTTAAGACTTTTATCAACTAGACGAACGAATATACGCGGAGAAGTTAATTGAAGCCAAATTTAAAATACTGTATATTAAGTCCTCCTCTCTCAAGAATAATAAGCTGTATAAATACATAATTTGAAAAACGAAGAAATTTTTGTAATATCATTTTCCACCCCGAAAAAAAAAAATTTTTACGAGAGATTCAATGAATGAACAAAACGAATTTATGAATGAACGCGACCCTAAGACGAAAAGTGATACGCAATGTTAACCTGTCAAGATAAGGCAAATTGACCATAACGAAAGGCACATGCTGTCACTAGACCGATCTCCCCTGCCCACGGAAAAAGAGGAAGGTTCTCTCTTTTTGGGTAAAGGCTGACTTTGGCTGAAGACTGACTGAAGACGGCTACTAGATCCCGTGTTGATACACAAAACCCAA
>CM042159.1:35854639-35859639 GCA_023376005.1 Doryteuthis pealeii | reverse complement strand
ATCGAGAATATCAATAGAAATTGCATATAATAAAAAAAAATGGATATATGTAACAATATATATGGGTTAGCTCAGTCAGCAGAGTGTTCGGCTAGAAACCACAAGGTTCCTAGTTCGATACCGCTCCTCGCCAACTCAGCGTTATTAGTAGCACAGGGATATGTGCGGTAAAGTAAGGAGCTGATGGTAGGTGTGGCGCTCCACCCAGACGCCCAAATCAATCTCCTTGGTCTAGCGCTAGTCAAAAGGGGATAGAATCCCTCACTGACTGGCTGATACCGACTTTAGGGCGACCCGATGACTTTACTTTACTTACTTTATATATATATATATATATATATATATACCGTTTCGTCTTACCTGATGAATGCTTTCAGCAAGAAACCGCTGGTTGTAATACCGTTCCCGTAATTAAATGAATAAAAGCAAAAACTTTTATTTGTTTTGATTTTTCATTGAACTATCAACGCTCTATCACAGATATTGAGCACTCTCCTAATAACACTGTACGTTGGATTACTATCACTTTTTCTAGTATACTAGTGTCAACCATACACATTAATAATATATATATATATATATATATATATATATATATATATATATATATATAGTATCTACATGATTACAGACATATACACATATTCACACGATGAAATAAACATACAAACACAGACAGACTGACAGACAAGCAGACATAAAGATACGAACACACACACACACACACACACATATATATATATATATATATATTATTAAAGACACCTACGCACTTATATACGTTCAAAGACAACGGCACCTAACGTGGTGTAATGGTTAGCAAGCTAGATTTGCAGATCATTATTAGTGAGTTCGATTCTCATTGGGAACCCCATACTTCTGGCCTTGTGCCGCTTCTAAGCAAAGCTTAGTAAATAACTTGGACACCTCATGTGGTGTAGCGCTTAGCATTCTGGAGCAGCAGACCATTGTTAGTGAGTTCGATTATCACTGGGCGCCCCATACCTCTGGCCTTGTGCCAAATCTACCTGAGCTTAGTAAAAAACTTGGGCAACTCATGTGGTGTAATGGTTAGCAAGCTTGATTAGCAGATCATTATTTGTGAGTTCGATTATCACTGGTTGCCCCATACTCCTGGCCTTGTGCCACATCGACCTGAGCTTAGTAAATATCTTGGACACCTCATGTGGTGTAATGCTTAGCATTCTGGATCAGCAGACCATTGTTAGTGAGTTCGATTCTCATTGGCACCCCATATATCTGGCCTTGTGCCGCTTCTAAGCCACGCTTAGTAAATAACTATACGTACACAGACATAAATACACACGCACGCATATAAATACATGAGTGTGTGTGTTTTTATCTGTGTGCCTACGTGTATCTATGTGTCTGTAATTCATATATGTACTATGTGTGTGTTTGTGTGCGTGTGTGTCTCTCTGTCTGCGTGTTTGTGTTTACGTCTGTGTGTGCACGTGTGTATGTGTCTGATATCATGTACCTAGAATGAGTGTTTATATATATATATATATATATATATATATATATATATATATATATATATGAGGAAAAATGAGTAAAGAAATGTAGATGGATAAAAATAAATTTTATCGATATCACTTTTAATCGATATCACTTACACATATGTTTCGGTCCGTTTATCAAAATGTATACGGATTTATGCTATTATTATTATTAAAATAATCAGATGGAGTTCAAATTTCTACATTTCTTTTCTTTACTCATTTTTCCTCATATTGTCGGATTCAATTCCCTTTCCATTCTTACACACACACACACACACACACCACACATATATATATATATTATATATATAATATATATATTATATATGTGTGTGTGTGTGTGTGTGTGTGTGTGTGTTAATATTTTGCACTGATGTTGTCGATAATTATATTAGTCCGAAAAGTTTAAACTTTTAAAAAGATTGGGATTAAGAAAAAGTGAGTTTGCAAACGAATTTAATTTCATTAAAAAGAGTATTTAAAAAAAATATCAAACACATTTTGGAAGATTTCTTAGAAAGAGAACGTTTGACCTAATTCAAATCTATTAAGAGCCAAGATGTTGAGAAGCTACTCACTGGCTGCTTATGAAACTTAACATACAAATAAGTTTCACTCTCTCCAATAAGGAATATTTTGATAAGAATTTTGTGCCATTAAACAAAACCGAAAAAAAGGCCATTAGAAAACAATCATTTATTTGCTCAGATTTAATATAATAATAGATGTAAGCTGTAGTTATATCAGTGCTACTGTATGGCTGCACCATGTTGACCCTAACGAGGCGCCTTGAGAATAAGCTAGATGGGAGCTGCACAAGAATGCTGCGTGCGGTCTTGAACACGTCGTGGGAGCAGCATCCCGCAAGGAAGCAGCTGTACGACCACCTGCTACATATCTCACAAAGCATCCAAATGAGACGGACAAGGCATGCTGGACACTGCTGGAGGAGCAAGGACGAACACATAAGCGACGTTCTCCAGTGGAAACTAACACATGAGCATAGTAATGTGGGCCGCCCACCAATGACCTACATTGACCAACTCTGCGAGGATACTGGATGCTGCGCAGAGGACCTCCCTGGAACATTGAATGACAGAGAAGGTTGGCGAGAGATTGTCATGGACATACGTGCCGATTGCACGACATGATATGTATATATATATAATATATATATATTATATTATATTTTTACTTGAAGGCACTTACAACGCATGTATATTGAACCACTATATCGCCTCGACCACAGTACACAGCTAACAATCCTTAGCGAAATTAAGCTTGTCAAATGATACTACACACTTCTACCATAATAGGTAAGGGGGCGTTTATGAGAGAATAATAACAACAAACAGACCGTGTGCCCTTCGGCGAACTGAATAAGATATTTGGATGTTTGTTTATTTTTAGAAACGTTGCTGAATAAAGTATATATTAAATTTTACTGTATTTTACTAATTTAATATATACTTTATTCAGCAACGTTTCTAAAAATAAACAAACATCCAAATATCTTATATATATATATATATATATATGTATATATATATATATATATATATATATATATATATATATATATATATATAGAGAGAGAGAGAGAGAGAGATCATATATAGATAGATATATATATAGATGATATATATATATTATATATATATATATATATGTATATATATATGTGTGTGTTTATTTATTTCTGCGTGTATGTGTGTGTTAAAGACGGTATTTCTCGAATTGATTCCATTGCAATAGTAAGGGTTTTCTTATCTCCTGACTAACAAAAAATTCCTGATTGGGTGTATAAAATTTTGATAAGAATAATTTTGTGTCGAAAATACAGAACCGGAGATATTAGTCTTTGAAAACTTTAATTTCTAAAATTATTGTGGCGTGGTAACTTTTTCTAAAATATTCTGTGGCGATAAAACTATTAGATTAAACATAAAAAGCAACAAAGATTCTGCTAATTAACTGATTTAATAAAATTTGTTAATTATTCATTTAAGAAGGAATACATTTTAGAAATTGAATTTTATGGCAAACGTTTGAGGGAATAAATGTGTTAAGTCAACTTTTATTTCATTTTATGAAATCTCTATAATCCTCAAATATTAAAACATCAAACAATATATTCAAATAACCGTCTTTAAAAATAATATTAAGCCCTCGAGAATTAACGTCAGTCTCAGTCGAGGTACACCACCTTCCTCCCCCCTCTCTCTCTCTAAAAAAAGCCATATCATAAATACATCGCTTGTGTATCTACTTATATATATATATATATATATATATATATATATATATATATATATATATATATATATATCTTTGCTCTCTCTCTCTCTCTCTATATATATATATATATATATACAGAACACACACACACACCACACAGAGAGAGAGAGAGAGAGAGAGCGAGAGAGAGAGAGAGAGGGGGGGAGGGTGAGGTGACCCGACAGTGATTACGTTAATTCTCGGGGGATTAAGATTATTATCTCTCTCTGTCTCTGTTTCTCGCTCACTCTATCTCTCTCTTTGTTTCTTCCTCTCTCTCTTTCTCTCTCCCACACACACTCCTCTCTCCTTTCTCTCTCTCTCTCTCTCTCTCTCTATATATATATATATATATATATATATATATTATATTGCACACACACTCACACTATATAAGAAGGTTGTAACTTTGTGATGGAATGGTTAGCAAACTTGATTAGCAGACCATTGTTAGTTCGATTCTCAGTGGGTGCCCCATACTTCTGCCCTTGTGCCACATCTAAGCTAAGCTTAATGAATAATTATGTAAGAAAGATTTTTTTTATTTTGTATGTATATATTATATATATAATATATATATATATATATATATATATATTAAATTTTTACTTGAAGGCACTTACAACGCATGTATCGCATAAAATTCGATACTTTTTCTTATAGAAAATGAACTTGACAAGTGTAATCCCAGCAAAGGCTGGCTCGGTGCGTAGAATACCGTACAGACTGTTTATATATATATATATATATATATATATATATATATATTAATATATATATATTAGCGTTATCTCTTTCCTCGCTTTCACTCTCTCTCTATCTTTATCCTACTCTATTTCTTTCCTTCGTTTTTTCTTCTTATTTTTTCTAAGCTTAATAATAATCATGTAAGAAAATTTTTTATTTTGTATATATATATATTATATATATATATATATATATATATATATATATATAATATATATATATATATTAGCGTTATCGCTTTCTTGCTCTCACTCCTCTCTACTTTCTACCCAACTCTATTTCTTTCTTTCGTTTTTCTATATTTTTTCTGTGTAAATAATAATTCAGCGGATAGGCAACAGCAAATACTCAGGATTTAGATTTTTGCATTTCATTTTGGACGATTTGGACGGCTTCATTTTTAACCGGGGTTAGTTGCAAGATGATAACCGCTGTGTAATTAAGGAACAC
>CM042159.1:35832139-35852139 GCA_023376005.1 Doryteuthis pealeii | reverse complement strand
ATCAAACATGTGCTAGAAGGTGGTCGCTGAGGTCTTATTGTTCTGTGTATGACATTAAACTATCTGAGGTTCCAGTCCTGGAGCACTGGGAAATGTGGAGTACCCCTTCATCACCATTTCTTTCAGGTCGACTCTGACCAGTTAAATAGTACAAAATGATTTCTCTGAATGTCTGAGATGAGGCTTGAAGATTAGTATTATCTGCGTTATTCGGACTATTGTCCCCATCTTCATTGTTATTTGTACAACGGTTCGGCCGATATGCCCTCCGGCCTTCTTCCGGTATTTCTTGTCGGACTCGGGAACCTTCTCGGACTCGGGACCTTCCCGAGCTTGAAAAGAAGGTTCCCGAGTCCGAGAAGGTTCCCGAATCCGACAAGAAATACCTGAAGAAGACCGGAGGGCATATCGGCCGAAACGTTGTACAAATAACACTGAAGATGGGGACAATAGTCCGAATAACGCAGATAATACCAGTACAGAATGAGTTCTAAAAAAAGCGTTTAAAAAGATTGAGTTAAAGAAAAATGAGTACTGATCAAGAATGAATAAAACGAAACGTCTTCGGCATAAAATAACACAACAAGAGTTGACATGTCGTAAAATCCAACCAACCAACCAACCAACCAACCAACTTCAAGATTATATTTGTATCTTAATTCACGGAAGCGATTCTACTTAGTAACATGAACTCTAATCCTGTCTACACAGCCAACAGCTCCTTATATTTAGAGATGACCAAAAACGTTCTAAAACCAATAAGTAGCTGTTGACGTAGGTATACTAAACTAGAATAATTATATTTAGGACAGCTAGTTTGACAGCACCATTGGTTATTACAACGAATATTTTCAAAGTCGAATATATAACATTTGATGTTAAGGCAATATTTTATTCTCAATCCAAAAATCATACTCATTTCTTATTATTACGTACTACTTATTGTGAAGTATTCAAATACATCTTAAAAACCAGACCAGATCAAACACAATGAATGGTATTTTTGATTTCAGCATAGAATGGCGATCATATATCACTTGGTTAAGGAAGCGCGTGGTATAATGGTTAAAGGCTTGGGAAATGGACTCGTCGCCCCGAGTTCAAATCCTGGATGTGGTAATTGCATTTCACTTAGTGCTAATACCCTTGGGAAAAGTATGAATCCTACTCTCCCTCCAACTATGGGTAAATAGTAGGGCAGACTGGACTCTTTAACCATGGTTAGGCAACCGGTCTAGGAGAAGGAAAACTCTGAATTCAAACCTGTTAAACTCCGCTTAAGAAATTGACCTTGTGTCGCATCCTGCCCGTGCGGAGGGGTTGGTAAATATATATATATCCCTTGGTAATCCTTTGACCTTTGGAAAAATATTTTTAACGCAGGGCGCTGTAATTTGTTTTTACCATCGAGTTATTAACGCATAAATAACAATGGTAATACTCTATACACAACGTGATGTTCTTTGCTGGAATAGTCACACATATTCTACTAAATAAATAGTTAAAAAGTCTTCACTGATAAAAGAATTATGTAAATTACTTATACTTACACGAATCAATAAATCTGAAACAAAATTTTCCACTCTATCAATAGTTTAGTCCTTTCCTATATTGAATAATTTGCCTGTCAAATTTGTTTTATTTAAACTATCATTTTGAAAATTGAGTTTTATATTCCTTCTTTTTATATTTAATATTAAAAAACGCGTCAACATGAGGGTATTAAAGTATGAGAAAAGCATAAAATATTCAAAATTGATGGGTGTACGAATAATTTCGTCGTTGAATCTATTTATCTATCTATTTATCAATTTCAATATCATCATTATCTATCTATTGATCGATATCATTCTGTTCAATTCCAGTTTGTTTGCTAGCTTATCGGCACACACACATACTTATATATAGACATATATAGATATATAGAAACGCGTGGTGTAATGGTTAAAGTGATGGGAAATGGACTCGTCTACCCGAGTTCAATTCCTGGATGTGGTAATTGCATTTCACTTAGCGCTAATACACTTGGAAAAAGTATGAATTCTATTCACTATCTAGCTGTGGATAAATAGTAGGGAAGGCTAGGCTCTTTAACCTTGGTTAGGCATCTGGTCTAGGAGAATGAAAACTCTGAATTCGAACCTGTTGAACTCCGCCTAAGAAATTGACCTTGTGTCACATCCTGCTCGTGCTAAGGGGTTGGTAAATATATATATAGATATATAGATAGATATGCAGACCCATATATTTATGAGGAGATTATTTTAAGCCCTTACTTTTATTGCAATTTCAAGAATCTCTGAAACTGGTAGACCAATTCACACACCAAAGTAGCAATATCTCATCTACAGAAAGCGATGTAAATACACACAAAACAAAACATGATTTGCTATAAACTGATTATTGAATCATAGGGAAATCTAATTCTTTGGATAAATAAAGTGAGAAATCTTCCAAACTGTAGCCATATCAGTGCTACTGTATGGCAGCACCACTTGGACTCTATGCATTTATCACCGTCAATTTTTAAGCGGACTTTAACAAGTTCAAAATCAGAGATATCCTCCTCCAAGACCATTTGTCATACCAAGATTAAAGTGCCCAGTCTGCCCTACTGTTTGCTCATAGACAGATGGAAAATAATTTGATTCATATCTTAACCAAGAATAGGTTTTACACATACCGTTGGTCACAGTTAAGATTTGACACAAGATCCTAAGTATCCGGTTTACTGCAAGAATCGAACTCGCTGTTCATTAGTGTTGTGGGGTTTTAAGGTGTCAAAATAAGACAAACACGACGGGTAACAATGTAGACAAATGTATTTAACAAAAGAGTAGAAATTTACAGCAAATAAAGTGGAGATTGCGTCTGACCAATATAGTTACGAGCTGACTCGCATTTGCTTCCCGTCAAGCCACAATTGTTCCTATTACTTATAGTAGCCGTCGATGCATTCCATTATTGTCCATAGGTTATATCACCTATAACAATTAGTAATGGATCTTCATGACTAGCTTGCTAACCATTACACAACAATGGGACGCCCTATATTTCTCATGAGTATAGAATGTAGAGTTTTGCTAACATTAGATACTTTTTTTTTAATGCAAATGATATGAAAGATCTATTTGAAGAACGTCAACATAGAAGAAATTATGTCCTTTTTTAAGGAAATACAATTATACTATAGAATATAGACATGAACCGAATCAATACCATGCAGCATGATACCCAATGCACAACATGTATTACTTCCTAAACGCTAGGCATAACATAAACCCAAACGGGTTGATATACCGTTAAATTCAACCAACCATCCAACCAACTAACCATCATGAGTATAATCCCTATGAGAAATGCAAGCAGCCTCGTACAGGATTTGTACTCGGTTCACCGGGTCCCATTCCTACGATGATATCCATTAATATAACATGATCCGTTAAAAAATAAAAAGAAGGTTCTTTTTTTTTTGTTTTAGAAAGTTGTTAAGACGTGCTTTAGTTTTATATAAAAATCGAATGAAAAGGTCCAGTGGTTGTGAAAAGCGTTTTGAAATGATATTAAAGAAAATTTTCATGTAAAATTGAAAATGTTTTTGAAATCTTCTAAGACGACAGGAATAATCAATAAAACATTATTAAAAATAATGTTGCCTTTGGTTGTATACGAAATGACGCACACACGCAGAGGCTCAGACACACACACAGACACACACACACAATTACAAGCACATAAACACACAGAAACCTAGGCTCAAAACACACATACCCATGCATGTAAGCTCAAAGATACAGCTCCCACCCACCACACACACAAACACAAACACACACACACACAAACACACACACAATTACAAACACACAGAAACCAAAGCTCAACACACACACACAAACGCACGTAAGCTCAAAGATACCGTTTCCCCCACCCCACACACATGCACAAACACCCACCCCCACACACAAACACACATACACACTCACAAGCACACAATCACACAGCCACTTTGACTGAAAAAACACACACACATGCACGTAAGCTCAAAGATACCGCTCCCACCCACCCCACATACAAGTACAAACGCACACACACACACACACACACACACACACACACAATTACAAACACATAGAAACTTAGGCTCAAAACGCACACACATGCACATAAAGCTCAAAAAATACAGTTCCCCACCCGACACACATGTACACACACACACAAACACACACACACACACACACACACACACACACACACACACTTTGACTTAAAACACACACGCACATGCACGTAAGCTCAAAGATACAGCTACTCCCAACTACATGCACAAACAAACAGACAGACAGACAGACACACACACACACACACACACACATATATATATATATATATATATATATGATGGGTTATAAAAGTGCAGAGTTTAAAGCTGTATTCACCAAGATAAGAAATGAACAATAAATGGAACGTTAACTTTTTTTCAGAACATTAGGTGTGTCATAAAAGTACCGAGTTTAAAGCTCTATTTACCAAGATAAAATTGAATAATGAATGGAACGTTAGATTTTTTCAGAATATAAGCTGTATTAAAAAGTACGATACTTTTTTGGCACAGCTTGTCTATATAGGGTGATTGAAAAGTAACTCCTTACTTTAAAGTACTTATAATTCTTTTATATGCAGTTACATTTTTCTCTGTTCTTGAATGAATGTTCTTTCATATATGACAACTAAATCTGTGTTCTTATTGTTGGTGCTCCTCTACATCTTACTATTGTTGTTTGTGAATGGCTCAATCAACATTTTCTTAGAAGATAGGTGGATAGTGATCCGCATTAGTGGGCCTACCAAAAAGCCCTGATTTAACACCCCGAATCTTTTTTCTTTAGGGTTAGTTGAAGAAGCACATATACTCTACGAAACCAATGACTTTGGAAGAACTTGAAGGACAAATACGAGAAGTTATCTATGCCATTCAGTTGATGGAATTTCCGAGCGGCTTGAGAGGCTGGTGCTCATATAGAATTTTAAATAAAACTCAGTGTTATGTGTGTTCTTGTCATATTCATTTTTTGTAAAAATAATGATTCAGATATAAATTACATGATTTTTTAAATAGGGAAGGGAGTTCAATCATCCTGTATATTGGACCATTTCGTTTTTTATCATAAAGAAAGTAAGGGCATGCTACACAAAAAATATAATAAGAAAGAAAGAAAGAAAGAGAGTAGGAGAAAGAGAGGGTGAGGAGTGAAAACACGAAAACAATAACGCTAATATGTTTCAATCGATGATGAAAAGAAAGAAAAATAAACGAGTGAGTGAGTGAGTGAGTGAGAGAGAGAGAGAGAGAGAGAGAGAGAGAGAGAGAGAGAGAGAGAGAGAGAGAGAGAGAGAGTGTGTGTTCTGAATGGTTTCAATTCTTCCTCTGATTTCCAAACTTTCCAAACCCTTTTTCCAATATTTTGGGACCGTTCCAAGTGCACCAACTACAATTGGTATAACTTTCACTTTCATATTCCATAACTTTTTCAGTTCTCTGGAAAGGTCCAGATATTTGTCCAATTTTTCATTATTATTTTATTATTATTATTATTATTATTATTATTATTATTATTATTACTAGCAAATATATGCACCCTCCGGGTGCAAGTATTTAAGTTTTGATATAAGGAAATATCATCTTAAATTAGAAAGGCTAATGAAACTGACTAAGAATGCAGATAAAAAGATCTGCAACAGAGGGGGTATAATCGAAAAGTAGAACAACTTTGAAACTAACTATTCCATCATTTTCCATTACTTCCCTCTTTCATTGGTAAATTTTCCTAATTTAACTATTTAGTTAAAATAGGAAGTAAAGGATAATATTACAGTTATTTCTTCTTGTAAATAAATTTCTTTTAAGATTTATCCACGAGATTTTTGTTTATATTTCTTAAGATAAAACCAAACAATTAGAAATCAATAATACCAAGCACATATTTATTAAAATAAAATTTTAAATATCAATATGCAAATTAGCCTTCTCGTTCAAACTGTAAACCGCTATTTTGTTGTATATATAAATACAATTGCATATTATTAGTACGTAGATATGGTCAACAGTATTGATAATGTAAAACAATTTTTATTAATAACTGAAGGTTTAAAAGAATGAAATCATGAAGAATTTGATGTAAATAATTAAGGGAATTGTGACTTGAGTAGTAATATAGTTTCAGTTACAGACAGAAAAACACACAATCTCCATTATAATAAGATTAATATTATTATTATACATTAACAACCAACACTATTGTGTAAATATTTTTATATGCGTGGTTAGTTGATGTGAGTATGATAGTATGGGAAAAATCGTGTTTGTTTTCTTTCTCTTTCGGCCATAATAATTTTCGTAAGGAATTTTATTTTGATTAAAAAAATAAAATGAAAATACATTTTGGGGTGTGGGGATTTAGGAAAAAAAAACGAAACTTTTCATTATTCCAATCACTTCTCTTCATTAAAATTTTCCAGTTTTAAAATGTCTTGAAATTTTAATGTAACGCGATTTCTACTAAAAATACCGATCATTTTCTTGCGAGTTAATCAGAAATCAGTAAATGGGAATGAATGGCAATTATTGGAGGCGCGCGAAATAATTGCAAATCATCCATTAATTCCTTTTTTTTTTTTTTTTTAGGCAGGGGGGGGGGGCAATAAAAATGTCCAATCTCCGACACTGACAAAAATAATTAAAAATTAAAAAAGGCAATTTTTTTTTTAAATTTAAAAATGAAAATTCACAGCACAGGTATTGCCTTTACTAAAATCCAGTGATATTTTGACAAAAGTTTTAAAGTACTCCCGACCGACCGATCAATCGGCTGGTCACGTCAAGCCCTAGCACCCATATGATTGTCCCATGGAGGTGCGTGGTGTAATGGTTAGAGTCGTAGGAAATGGATTCGTCGACTTTCAAATACTGGACGAATCAGTTTGCATTTCACATACCGATAATACCATTGGGTAAGGTATGAATCCATATATTCTCCCTCTAGATATGGGTAAATAGTAGGGCAGACTGGGCTCTTTAACCTTGAATAGGTAACCAGTCTAGAAGGAAACTCCGTTTAAGTTATTGACCTTATGCCGCATCCTTTTCGTGCGGAAGGGTTGGTAAGTATAAATATAATTGTCCCAACCCTACTGCCCTTATGGCAAGCCCAACAACTTTTGCCATATATCTGCATGTGAATGACGTTAATCTCTAATAGGTTCCAGTTCTAGAGCTCTGTGGAATGTTGAGCACTCCTTCATCACCATTACTCCCAGGTCCACTCTGATCCGGAGAGATAGGACCTGTTAGGGTTCAATCTATGTGTTAAATAGAAAAATGTGTTTATAAAAATATGGTATCCATTAAGAATGAATTTATTTCAAAAGTTTGTCGGAATTAAATAAGCCACCGAGATTGATATACGGTAAAACAAAACAAACACACAAACAAACAATGAAGTACTTTTCATTTGTCACTTGAAAATATTTCACAAAACCGATAATATAATTATCTAATTATGCACACCTTCCCTTTCAGGTCAAAACAAATTTCTCCCCTCAGTCTTGCAGTGCTTGGATTCCATTGGTAAAAAATTCAATAATATGTAGCGAGATGGTCATGAGCTTTGCGAGGACTACTATTAGAAAAGGAGGAAGAAGAAATAAGAGTGAGTAAAGGTTTTTTTAAAAAGTGATGAACATAAAACGGTTGTCGGGAGTTTGACCGGGGCGTTACCCCCTGAATGGAGAATTGAAAGCCAACCGGAAGTTTCGGGTGTTGACCGGAACCGGAAGTCACATGGTAACGTGGAACGACGAAGAAAAATACCGGCCTCTTTTTGCTTTCCGAGGCCCAGGGGAACGGACGGGCCTCTGGTCCCTAGTGTGGGATACTGTAATTTAACAGTATTATCTCTCTCTCTTTCTCTCTGCCTTTCCTCCTCTCCGACACAGCCCACGAGAATAGCCCTGGAAATAAAAGCTAAGCAGCTTGTGACGATATATTTCTCGCGTTGTACTTTTTTATCGACAAGATGACCGCCACGTGCCGAACACCTTTTTAGTGTGGTGAATTTGGAGGCATGTTGTCCAGACCCGCTGTACAACATGTATCGATATTAGAACGTTACGTATATCCGTTTTGGTACCGTGAATATATCGTTACAAATATATCATCATATGAACTTTTTAGTCCACCCTTGTATATGACTTGATAGTTTGATAAAATCATAAATACATTTTTCTTGTTTAGTAATCCTTCTTTATTCGTTTGTCATTTATTTTATTTATTACAGAAACATGAACATTAATCTAAAGTATATAAAATGGTTTAACTTAATATAGATTTAAATTAAAAAGTGATTTTTAAAAGTATATTATTTACTAGTTTGTTTGTTTGTTTGGTTTGTTTTACGGCATATCAACCTCAGTGGGTCATTTAATGCCGATAAAGTTTTGAAATAAATCAATTCTTAATGGATAATACAATTTTTTTTATAAATACATTTTTCTATTCAACCCATAGATGGGACCCTAACAGGTACCACCACTGAGTGGACCAGGGAGCAATGGTGATGAAGGGGTGCTCCACATTCCCCAAACCTCCAAAACTGGAACCTCACCATCAGATAGAGTTTAACGCCATTCCCAGGACATGTAGACCTGCAGCCACCGCCTTCTAGCACCCAAATGATAAAAAGGGTTGGGGCTTGCCATAAGGGCAATAGGGTTTGGAAAATCATATAGGTGCTAGGGCTTGACGTGACCAGCCAATTGATCGAAGGGGGTCTCTCCGACAGCCCGTCTAGCCCATTATTTACTAGAATCAATAAGTGCTCCAGTGATATTTAAACTAAGTAAGGTATAGTGGTTTCAAAAGAAATTATTATAGAACTCTTATACAGGATTGGTGTTAGATTATTCTTTCATTGTAAGGAGTCGTAGGTAAATGAATTAATATATTTTATACGATGAGTGACAAGAGATGGGTGGATATTGAGGACCATATTACCTTTAGGCACCCCTTTTTGATCGATTAAGAAAGGACACGTTTTTCATTTACACCGTCAATATCCGGTTGTTTGTTAGGGGTTATGGTCAGGGGCTAGAGTTAGTGGTTAGTTTTATAATTTTTTTAAAAATCTAAAAATCGTCTGTTAAATCAACCGGATATTGAAGGTGTAAATAAAAACATGTCCTTTCTTAATCGAGATAAAAATGGCTGCCTAAAGGTCACATTTGTTTAGGTATTGTGCAGTAGGGTAGGTTGATCCCCTCCCTTTTTTAAAAATATCAAATTCTCCTAAACAGGGAAACTTGTATGTTGATATGGTTAATACTGATACCAAACACTAAGTCTCTTACTTGCACCATTGTTTAAGGAAATAGCATCAAAGATCGTCTACTAAAATTTCGTTTCTTGAATCTAAAAAGCCACACAGAGGAATATTTAAAATCCTCAGGTATATTCAACATTTCACTTAGTACCGTAGCCTTGAGAATAATCATTTCATCCGTTATTATGATATTTCCACAGGATCCACTGCTTTTCTTTTAGTCTATATACTAATACTCATGTTCCTTAATTGCACGACCGTTATAATCTTGCAACACCCTCTGGTTAAAAACGAGACCTTGCAAATCGTCCAAGATGAAATGTAAAAATGTAAATCCTGATTATCTGGTGTTCCTTATCCGCCGAATTCTTATTTCTGTTGGGTGTTGCTACTTCAGCTAAATAATGAACCATTCTATTTTTATTATATAGAAAGGAAAGAAAAACCACATACTACATAGAATAATAAAATGAGAAATACAAAAAGAAAGAAAGAAAGAAAGAAAGAAAGAAAGAAAGTAGGCAAGGCAAGATCCAGGTATTTGTCCATCTTTTCGTTTTCCTTCAGCTTCACCCTGTGATCTTCTGGAACAGCAAAGTTCACCAGTTGACACTTTCACTATTTTTTGTGTTAATCAACACTAGGTCTGGTCTCCTGGCAGGGATAGGATGATCCGTCTTTATCTCGAAGTCCCAGAGAATTCTATGCCCTTCATTCTCAAGAACAGATTCTGGTTTATGCGTATACCATTTTGTTGTATGGTCAAAAAATTATTTTTTTGCAAATTCCCAACCCAGTCAGGCCTGGCTTTGTATTCTCGTTGTGCTAGTCTGCTTCATTCCTTAATACAAGTTTTACAGTCATATATTATTATTATTATTATTATTATTATTATTATTATTATTATTATTATTATAAGATAGAAATACTAATAATTATTTACAGATATCTCTTATCGTTAATTACATTGAACCATACAAATGCTCGTAAAAAGAAAAAGGCAAAAGCTAACTTCGGAGCCTTATACGATCTTCTTAACTATATATAATATATATATATATATATATATATATATATATATATATATGCCGTAAAATGAACTGATTGAACACCTGACCTTTTAAAACCTTCAAAATCGGTCAACATTGAACTCACACTGCTAAACAAATATGTGGAAAATGTTCTTAAATTTTCTGTTTTTGACAGAAATTCTCTATGTTCGGAAATGTGTTAAAAAACAGAGAATAAGTTTTTGAAAAGTGTTAAGTTCGGATTAAATTTTATCTTGATTTTATCGAATTCACAAACCGTTTTTTTTTTTCGTAACAAAATATAAACAAACCTTAATTTCAGACATGCGCAGAGAGTTACTTATTGATGAAGTTTGGTCAATTTCTAAGAGTTCATCATAACAAATTTGCACCAAACACTGTGGAACTCTATCTCTCTCTCTCTCTCTCTCTCTCTCTCTCTCTCTCTCTCTCTCTCTCTCTCTCTCTCTCTCTCACTGACTCACTCAAACACGTGCAAACACTTCTGCTGATAACATCACAAAGACCTACTTATAAAGTAACTGTGGTGTAATAGTTAGCAAGCTAGATTAGCAGACTATTGTTTGTGAGTTTGATTCTCACTGAGTGCGCCATACGTCTGGCCTTGTGCCACATCTGGGCTATGCTCAGTAAATAACTATAAAAGAGCTTTATATTCCTTCATTTTTTTCATTTTTTTTTGGTCAACAGGTGTCATTCATAATTCTGGAACAAATATGGTTGACTTCCCACCAAACACGGAAGAACCCATTCTCTCTCACACACACTCACGCACGCGCCAGCACACACACACACACACACACACACACACACACACACACTTCTGCTTATAACATTATAAAGTCTAACTGTCCGTTTACAAAAAAAAATTATGAAGCTGCTACGATACATTCGAAAATTCACACCACCACACAAAACCTTCGGTACACACACGAAGTAACGACTACAATCGTGTTCCGAGTCCTTCGATGTCACGTATTCGATTCCTGCAAGCAAACTGCTACCCCACGTCACTCGTCTACTTTTTTTTTAATGTCTCGCTGCTATCTTATGCAAAGGAGTATGTAGAATTAAAACAAAAATATCAGTTTTGCGAACGGCTTTCAGAAAGTAGACCGACACGCAAGGCAGCGAATGCGTTTGGCTACTGGTAAGTCACTGTCACTCCTACTACATAAAGTGGCAGTAATTTTAGCTTAATTTAAATACTATTCCTCCGTCATTAGATCAGTGAAAACTTTGAATTATTAATAAACAGTTTAAATTCTCGTAAGTAAAGAGAGGAAGGAAGTGCTGTTGAAATTACTATTTCCAGATTTAACACAACATCTAAAATAATGTTTTTAAAAGAGGATACATTTTCTTACCTGGATTTAGTAAATTACATTCTCTAATAAACATGTAAAGAAATGAGAATAAAGAAATTGGCTCAGTTAGAAAGAAACTAGAAAGAAAAAAGAAATTTTGGTTATTTCCTAGTTGAGTAACATGACATTACAGTGTGACTCAGAAAAACAGAACCCAGATTATTAATTTATTTTCCCATTAAACTATCCCTAAGCCCTAATCGCCCCTAAACCTAACCTTAAACCCTAACCCTGACCCTAACCCTACCCCCACCCAAGTTGAGTAACATAATATTACAGATTGACTCAGAAAAAACAGAACCCACAAATTTTGTAATAAAACTTTTAATTTTAATTTTATTTTTTTTTAAAGTTTAAGTCCAACAAGGGTTATGGTTAGGGTTTAGGGTTAGGGTTAGGGTTGGGGTTTTGGGTTAGTTTAACGGGAAAATAAATAAATAATTTGGGTTCTGTTTTTTCTGGGTCACTCTGTTATATCATGTTACTCAACTAGGAAATAACCGAAATTTTTGAAAAAGTCAGAAGAAAAGAAATGAAAGATAGAAAGGAAAGAAACATTTTAAAAAAGGTTTTAAGAATAAATTTAAAAAGTAACTCACAAGTTTTGTCTTGCTGGTATTGTTGGTTACTTCGGTCAAGAAAAACAAAAACAATCTAGAAAAGGCACAGAGACAAACAAATTAATGAGGAACAGGGTGGATAGACAAACAAATACAAACAAAACAAACAAACAAACACATAGTAGATTCCTTTTTTATTTTCTTCTTTCCTTTATTTTATTACATATAAAAAAAACATTATTTTCGTCTATTTTTACTATAACTAGGAAATAGTTTTGATTCATTTTTGTTTTATTTTTTGCTGAGGTGGAGCGCCACACCTACCGCCAGCTCCCCACTTTACTGCACAGATCAGATTACCCAATCTGTGCTACTCATGAGCTGATTTGGCAAGGACCGGTATCGAATCAGGAACGTTACGATTTCTAGGCGGGTGCTCTACCAATGGAGCTATACCGGCCCCATATACTGATAAAAAAGCATTTACACAAAAAATGGGTTATTTCCTATAATTCTAACATGATCAAAGGGGAACCACTCTTGACTGATAAATTATTTATTTATTTTCCCATTAAACTAACCCTAAACCCTAACCTTAACCCTAACCCGAAACCCTAACCTCGTCTTCTTTTTTTCCTAGTGGATCAATAAATAAATAAATTATTTATCCATTAAGGGTGGTTCCCATTTATCATGTTAGACTTATTGGAAATAATCAAAAAATGTTTTTCAACAATCTTCTTCCTTGTCAATCCACTTTAATCAACAATCCTCCATAGATCATGTTGGTCATTATACAGAAAAATTGACAATTAAGCAGGGATGTTTATATTTGAAAGGAATTGAAAAACATTTTTTCGGGTATATAAGTCATCACTCATCGCAAGTGTCATCGTTCAGACTAACACAGACAACCAGTTCTTCCATCTAAAAACAGTAATTTTCTCCCCGGAAGAGATTGTATCGGTTTTTATGCTTCCTCGCTAGCCAAACCACTCCAACCAACAGGGGTTACAGGGGGCTTACCAAAGTTCACCACTGATAACCTGGAGGTTGTGAGTTCCATCTCTGTAGCTCGCGAGTAATTCACTTTAGCTCTTGCTGCACTCAACAGGTGTAATTCTAGCACAACTAATACAAATTAGCATGGAACATTAGATAATAAATTCATACGTAAAATATTATGTTGAATATTAATACTTCCTTCAAATAAAATATTCTATCCTTTAAACAACATTCTCCTCCTGTTTCTATATAATGTTATATAAAATATACATCTTTTTTGTACATACATTATTGTTTGCTGCATTTATATTGGCGTTGTATTGAACATATATTTTAACTTTTTTCAGCAAACCAGTAAACAAATATGTCAGTCTCTCACAAACATTTTTAGAATTTCACAAAAAATGGGTTATTTCCTATAATTCTAACATGATCAATGGGGTACCACTCTTGACTGATAAAAATTATTTATTTTCCCATTAAACTAACACTAAACCCTAACCTTAACCCTACCCGAAACCCTTCTTCTTTTTTCCTAGTAGACACAAAAGGGGGGATAGATAGATAGACAAATAGATAGATAGAGAGAGAGGGGAGGGGGGAGAGAGAGAGAGAGAGAGAGAGGCATACCTGCAAATTAAGTTTCCTTCATACTTGTCTTAACTTATTTTAATAACGAATCGTTTATTAATAAGACTAGCAAATATGTCACCAATAGAAAAGCTAATGAAACTCAGATAAAAAGATTTGGAACAGAGGGGTATGATTGAAAAATAGAACAACTTTGAAACTAACTCTTCCATCAGTTTCCATTACTCCCCTCTTCATTGGTAAATTTTCCTAATGTAACTATTTAGTTAAAATAGGAAGTAAAGAGTTATTTCTTCTTGTTAATGGATTTCTACGAATCCCGAGATTTTTGCTTATATTCATTAAGATAAAACCAAACAATTAGAAATCAATAATACTAAGCATATATTTATTAAAATCTTTAAGATCAATATGCAAATTAGCCTTCCCATTCACATTGTAATCCGCTTGTTGTATATATAAATACAATTGCATGTTATTGGTATGTAGATATGGTCAACAGTCTTAATGATGTAAAACGGTTTAACTCATGGAGAATGTGATGTCAATAACGAATTGTGACTCGGTTACAGACCAACAAACCCACAATCTCCATTATAATAAAGATGTTAATTAAGATTACACAGTAACTATTTTATAATCATTAATAATATAACTTAAATAACTAAGGAAGTCATAACGTCAGTGGTGACGTAGTTTCGGTTACAGAGACCGTTAGATAATCCCCATTATACGATAGATGCAATAATCTTCGAAGGTTTATAAGTATCAAAACGCTTTTGATGCACACTAATAGTTTATATAATGTTTTAATGATAAAATAGAAAACTAAAACTATGGAGTGTGTTTTAGAATTTCTTAACAGCATTTTATAATGTTTAAGTTGAAACCTTTTGCTTCAGTGGATAAAACGCACAGCGATCAAATTGCCCGAATCTTTGAATAAATAAATGTGAAATGAAAAAAAAAAAAAGAAAAAAAAAACATGTCAAAATATTTAATTTGTGTTGAGAAAGATTGGAAATGTCACAGTTTATTTACACAAATTGCAATCTCTTCCAACAAATTTCATGCGTGTACACACACACGAATAATAAATAAAAGATAGAAACACATACAAAAGAAAAGAAGAGAGAGAGAGAGAGAGAGAGAGAGAGAGAGAGAGAGAGAAAGAAAGAAAGAAAGATAGAAATATAGAAAGACAAAACAAAAAAGCGTTATAAAGTATTAAAGATACAAAGAATGTCAAACAGAAATTTGAAAGCGATCTTTCTTTTTAATTCATTATTTGACTTCGGAAAGTCACTTCTGTATAATTATTTTTCTATAACGTTTTTTTTAACGCCTTATAGAAAGCTCTAAAGCGATGTGTTGATATTGGCTCTTGAATTCATTTATTTATTTATGTATTTATATATTCATTTAATTTTTTTTATAAAGATTTGCACTTGTATCTCTTTCTTTTAATTTTGGTTTTGTGTCTTTTTCTATTATGTGATTTTGTTTCCTTTTATATTATGTACTTTTGTTTATAGTACAATGGACACTGGATTTTAGCGTGCAAATACTCTCCACTTGAAGCCATCATCTTCACGTCATTTCCAACGAAGTCGCTGAGTGGGTGGTCTAAAAAATGTTTGTCAAATGTGTAGCAGGGATGTAGAAGGTGACGAGGTTTACCGTTATCAGGAAGGAAGTGTCAGACACGTGGTTACAAAGTAATAAAAATCCTGCTCACGTTCATTTTGGATAGTATCTTTATCAAACCGGTAGGAATGTTATTAAAAATACGTCGAGTTCATTTACTATTTCAATGGGGAATAAATCATGGTCATCTACAACTACCGCCCCAACAAACGCTGGTGACGATTTTGCTTAACCTAGAAATATAGGTTTTAAGTTCACAATTTTGCGTTAAGTTTTATATGATTTACAAATTAATGTATATGAAAGATGAATATCTGGCAAATTGGACACAATAATACTCACAAAGTAACCATTGTTCAAGTAATTAAAAACTGAAAATGGAATCTTAATTTCCTTTTAAATTAACATTTTCCTATTGGGGTAACATTTTAATTTACAAATCTCTTTTAAGTGTTGTACATTTATCTGTTATGGCTAAGTGAAAGCAGACTTTGCTGAACAATAAAATAATTTCAGTTAGCTTTAATCAAAGAAACATTATCTATACAACGAAACCGCAGTTGGAAATAGGTTGTGATTCGTGGAACGGGAATATTTCTTGTCCCAACTACTCAACAAACCCAAGAGTCTGCTATAACAATTATATTTTTAGAAACATAAATGTTGCCAAATAAATAATGTTTTAAACGAAAGAATAGGCATAAAAAATGATAAGTTTTGTTAAGTGTTTTTGTTTTGTTTTGTTTAATTTTAATTCATAAATAAAACTGTTTAGTAAATAATTGTAATGTGGACATTCATACATTTGATTGTGCATATACACACGTGTATGTATACGAGCAATCATTTACTTTCTTATCAACACAGACATTATGCTGTTAAAGACTTATTTTATTTGAGATATATCCTGTGATAATTTTATATAGTAATTCATTTCTGTTTCTAAAAAGATTAAACATTTTAATCGGGGTAGTTAATATTGTATTATTCATATCACGAGAAGTCATAAATTGTGAACGGACCTGTAGCTAGAAATATTTGAATCAAGGTCTTTTAATTTAAAATCAGGCAGTCCATGGAAAATCACCCGTTGTGTGGTTAATAAACTTTGACCCATTAAAGGCGCACAATTGTGCGACATGAAAGAGACGCGAGAATAAGATGAGCGAGTTAAGCAGATCTCAAGATTTCAAGGAGCGTAGACGTTGGTTGTCCGCTCCCGGGTCAGTCTCTTTCCTGTGTCGGAATCAATATAGACTAAGAATAAATAAAAAACTTGATCAAGCAAAACCAAGAAAAAACAAAAACAAAAAATCTATATCTCTCTTTCTCTCTCTTTCTCTTTCTTTCTCTCTTTCTCTATCTCTCTCTCTCTCTTTCTCTCCCTCTTTTGCTCTCTTTCTCTCTCTCTCTCTCTCTATCTCTTGCTCTCTCTATCATGAACTCTCCCCGTTTATGTACTCGATGTTGAACACGAGCATATAATACCTGGTAAGTAAATGGCTGTTAAAATCCCCAAGTCTCTCGCCCTGAGACCGTCGTGAGACAGGTTAGTTTTATCCTATCGATCGGCTATCCCGTCCAGTACGAGAGGAACCGCGGGTCGGAGCAACGGTCCGCGTGCTCGCTCGAACAAGCGGCGGTGCCAAGCTGCCTCCGCGCGATAACGGCTGAAAGCCTAAAAGCGGGAACCGCGACCAGTGTTGCCACGGTATTACGAAAGGCCTCTCTTTTCGTCATAGCGGTCGTCTGTCGCTAGTAGTGGCGGCTGTTGCGTTCGGCGGGGTGGTTCGCCGTTTCCATGAGAGTTCACGTGATTAAGCTTTTCAACTCTCTCTATCAGTCAGGTCCAAGGCACCGATTTCTCTTGAAGAATACCACTACATTATACATCGAATTTGTCAATAATTACGTGTTAAATGCTGAATAGCGTACGTACCTTTCGATTAGATTCATTGAAAAAAATTAATTTGCATTTACGTCTCATTCTTTTCGGGTTTTGCAGCACATAAACACGCCAGTGTGGTCCGCCCAACAAATACGTATACTGACGAGACCTGGACGCTGCGCAGGGGAACTTTCGAGAGCAATAGATGATAGGAATGGTTGGCGAGAGATTATCATGGATATCCGTACTACTAGCGCGAGATGATGATGATGATGATGATGATGATGATGAGATGAGGATGAGGATACATAAACTTTGTCTTTTGTGGCGTAGTCAAGGATATGACACGATGAGTTCTTTTGTTGGCGTCAACTGATTTTTAACGAAAAAGTTTAGTTTTCTTTAGTTAACGTAAATGGTTTTGTTGAAAGGCAAAATGCAAAAATCAAAATATCATATACATTCTGATTTTACGTATTGTTTATACATAGAAGAAATGGTTACAATACTGACCTAAAGTTGAGATGCTGGCTGGGGCTGTCAAATGAGATGACATGTTTATCTAGCCGTCAGAAGCGTGGCCTTGGTATTTCGGGACTGGTGGTTTTAGCACTTAATTGACCGTATCAGGAGGACAGATATAGATACAATTATTTTTATAAAATCCTCGCTTTGAATTGTAAAAAGACAGTCAGTCAACCAGAGACCCAGTCAGTCAGAGACCTAGATAGTCGCAGGGCGGATCGCCAAAAAACGAAGTGTCACAGGCTCGCGGGAAATTAATAATTTCTAACAGAAGAAAATTGCCACTAGGAAATAGACTTTGCTACTAAGATTAATTCCACAAGTTCAATTAAACAAAACACCAGACAAAGCTCCTCATCATGTCGTTTCTATCCGACTTAGTGTGCACAACATACTCAATAATCTTCATACAATGACTGCTATTTACACAATAGCATTGCAACCAGCAAAGCCTTCATCAGATGATGACTTTGGGTTCAGACATGGTTTCGGTGCCAAACGCATCATTACCACTAACCAGAGCGCCCCAGCAGTATCTCACAATACCACCAGACTTTGTCGGTTTGATGTCACAATGTAGGATTGCCATATCCACGCTGATGAGGTTAGAGCCTTCTCCTGGATCTTTTTTTATGTATTTCCTCTTGTCTGGTGGAGAAAGTCCAAGTTTAGACAAAAATGCCAATGTTGAGTTGGTAATAATATTTTACTCCTATTCATTATATATGAATAAAAAAAAAACCTTTCGGCTGGTCACGTCAAGCCCTAGCACCTATATGATTGCCCCAACCCTATTGCTCTTATAGCAAGCCCCAACACTTTTTATCATATGGGTGCTAGAAGGTGGTGACTGAGGGTCTACATGTCCTGGGAATGACGTTAAACTCGATCTGATGGTGAGGTTCCAGTTTTGGAGGTTTGGGGAATGTGGAGCACCCCTTCATCACCATTGCTCCCTGGTCCACTCTGACCCGAGTGGTAGTACCTGTTAGGGTCCCATCTATGGGTTAAATAGAAAACTGTATTTATAAAAAAATTGTATTATCCATTAAGAATTGATTTATTTCAAAACTTTATCGGCATTAAATGACCCAGTGAGGTTGATATGCCATAAAACAAAACAAACCAAACAAACCAAAAAAAAAAAAACAAAACTTATTGTTGTTAACAGTGTGTTATCTTATTTGTACTAATTTCTCAACCCGCCACAAAGACACTCTGACCAAGTTGAATAGATCCCAGTTCTGCAGGTAAAAGGAACATAGCGTGGACACAGGGAGCATCGAAAGAGCACCTGGCTGAAGACACATGTGGTAGTCACGGAAATAATTCATACCGTGTCTGCTAACAATTGATGACCCCCATAAATTGTACCAAACCCATCTAGAGTTATTTTATGCCTAGAGGTTAGGGAACTGCATATCAATATAAAAGGGAAGAAAGAATCAGACAAAATCATAGTGTAGCGTTAGTTTGTATTCGCCTGGTGGAGTTGTCTGCCCTTTTTAGTTTGATGATGCCCACCAGGGGCACCATAGTATTTAAGCGCCGGTTTCAAACACTTTCGCTCTTTTCCTGTTTCAGCAACTTCGAGCCACATGGGGTAGATTCTATCTAAACCCCCTCGTTGGGGCTCCGCCCCCTTACATTACTGTAAGTCTTCACAGCATGGACTATTCCTAGTCTCATGTCTGTACTCATATATGTATATCTGTATCATTCATGAATGTGTCTTATCTTTATTTGTGTACCTCTTTTTATATGTACTCTTTACTATGAACGTTGTATCAACTGTTATCCATGTGCTGTGTTTATTAAATGTTTGTCTATTAACCTTCGTCGGAGTCATTTGTATCCAAAGTATGTATAACTTTGCACCTACGTTATAATAGCAAAAACAAAAACACTCTCCTAATTACGATAATTTCGGATATCTCCCTCAAAGAACGGCATTAAATACATGTAGTGCATAGGACTATAATTGGTCCCGT
>CM042159.1:35814639-35827139 GCA_023376005.1 Doryteuthis pealeii | reverse complement strand
TGGTCTAAAAAATTAAGATAATATTAATCTTTTGCAAGTTTCTCTAGCAAACTAAAAGTAAATTCCTTTCGCCGCCTGCACAGTCTCTGCCAACTGAGCACGTTACTCTCAATTCCTGACACCCCAAATACAGCAGTCGTCAAATTTCACTTGTCGTCCAAACACTTGGTTACTTCCTCGCTCCCCGTATCAACCACGGTCCGTTTTATTTATGCTCGCTCGGCTAGCCTTTATGCAAATTCTGACATACCTCATCCGGGTTTCTGCCAACAGCATTTCAGCTACGAGGAGGTAGCGAGTTCAAATATCCGTGGCCACTCGCCACACACCTCCCCTTCGTACAGGCCAAACATATCCTGACGCGCTTTGTTTGTGGAGTCTGGGAATCTGCTTCTTCATAGATCTGCCCTTCAATTTCGCCACATACCCGACATATGATATGGGTATATATGATATACAACAATACAGTGTTTTGTTTTGTTTTTTTTTTTTTTTTTTTTCTTAAAAGAAAAATAATCTTTTAGTCTTTCTCTTATTCACAGCGCAATCGTGTCTGATCAGTAAAATAGTTTAGCTTCTCTATCTTGCTTTCTACGTTGTAAAACTTTTGTAACTAGGAAGTTTAAACTTTTATCTTTTTTTGTTTCAATTGCTTCTTAACTATTTCAAGATCATCTCGAGTATCGATTTTACTTTTAAGTATTTCTGATGTTTTGCGCCCGTTCTATCTTATTCATTTATTCTATTTACTAGGGCGACTTCTTTTACGGTTGAAAATTCTTCTTTTTTTTTTATCTTTTGTTTCCACTTAGGCACAAGTCTTTCTTTGTTTAGTTTGTCTCAATTTACTTGTTCGTTGATTCAATTCGTGATTATATATGCGCTACTGTATAAAGAACTATGTTTATTTCTGTTAAATCAGTTACGGCTGTCATATCTGATGTAACTACTTTTAGGATTTTATTACACATATCAACAGATCTATTCACTTCTTTACTTTTTAAAAATTTCTATTGGTTAGGCCTTATTTATTGCTTTCTATTGGTTAGGCCTTTTTTTCTATTGGTTAGTCCTTTCAATGTTTCATATGCATGTTCTTCACTTCCATATATGTTGTTAACACTTTCATTTTCAAGACGTTGTATAGGTTTTCCTCTGTTAGATTCTTATTCTTATCATTAGTTTGATAAATCTTATCATCTATCTTATTCGTTATATTTTATATATTATTATAATATATTTCATACACTAGTGTCTTTGTTTCTATTGCTGAATGTTTTATGTTGTCGTTTCTAGTTACTCTTCGCATTTTCTCTAATTTAATGCACTCAGATAAGGTCAAGTATTAGGATACATCTATCTCAATTTCGGTGTGTTTCGTTCTATACTGGATTTTATTTCATGGCATAGGGCTAACCTGCTGGACTGCGACGTAATAGTAAGCGAGTTCGAAACTCAGTCGCGTTATAACTTTCACTTTCAGACTAATACCATTAGGAAAGGTTTTTTTTTAACTCGACTATCAGATTTTAACAAAGGGTATTCCATGTCAAATCATCCAGGCCATGTCACCAACTCCTTCAATGTTCCTGAAATTTTGTCCAGGTGTGGATTGTGTTAGTTAGACAATCCCTAAGATTTGAGCTTCCAATTCAAAACATTGGCACCAAATTAGTGGGGGTCGCGAAAAATAGCAATCTATTTTTGTCCGTTAAATGGGTTCTACAGCTTCCCTACTACTAAAAATTGGTTTATAAAAGCATTTTAGCCAATGAATCCAAACATGCTGTTAACGTCAACAATTATAAGTTGTTGATGATTTCTGATTTTTTCATAACAAGATCAATATCCCGATGTGGCACTGCATCTATGACAAAAATGATTTCTATTTTTATTTCGCATATATTAACAATTATTTGTACGAAAAAGATAGTTTGATTTTTACTCAGAAACGAAGCTACAACATTTTCCAAAAGTTTGTTAAAATCTTGGACTTCAATTTTTCTGAAATTTTGTCCAGTTGAGGACTATGATAAAGTTAGACAATACCCAAAATTTCAGCTCCAATTCTAAGAATTAGCGGAGTTATGTTGATTTTTAGTGGATGGGTGAACATTTCCTTTTGTCTGGATGATTTGACATGGGAATACACAATAGGAAAAAGTGTTTCGGTAGGGGAAAATTTTTACTAAACAAAGATATAAGGTGAAGAGAGTAATTAGAAATTGCTATTAATATTGAATTAACAAGTTTCCTGAGATTTGTTGTCTCTCTCCTCCGATGCTAAGCTAAGCTTAGTAAAATCTATAAAATAAAACTCTCCAACAAAAGTTAATTATGATACACGGTTATATATACAGACTATCCTGAAGCAAAATCTCTTAACAATGAAGAAATAAAAAAAATAGCACAGAATAGGAATTAAATAACGAAACCTTTTTACAGAACAATTTTAAAATGACCGTGAAAATAGTTAAATACATAGATGAGAGTATTTGCTTGGAGCAAATATCGATAAAGCAAAGATATGAAATAACTAAAAAAAAAAAATGATGTTAAATTAAAACCATTAGAAAAGAGATATGATTTTTTTTTAAATAAAGAGAAGTTAAAACGCAAACTGGAAAAGGTAGTGAATGATGTATATTTTTATGTGTATTTATGAGATAAGGCTTAATATGAATAATTATGATATTTCCGACAGTTGTCCTCATTTTTATTGTGCATAAACACAACGTCCAGACCACTGTAACCTCGGGCTCTGTTCTAGGTGTTTTTTTAATTGTATTATTTTAATTTACTTAAATCGGATAATGATTTATGATAAGGTAATTAAAATGATAAATAAAAAAAAACCATCTAAATCAGAGTTCGAGGTTTTTTAAACTTTGTAATAAATCAAATTATTTGCATAAAAAAAAAACGTGGATGTGAAAAGGTCTTTTTTTCTTTATTTTAAAGTGGTTTGAACGCGGTGTTTATACACATGGAAAATGAGGACAACATTCGGAAATATCATAATTATTCGTTGGAATGATAGATGGAGTCTATCATTTCCTCGAAACAGTATCAACATTAATATTGAATAAATCCTGATAAACGTTATGACAAATAGAATTCAATGTCTAAGCAAAGCCTAAGAGAAACAATACAAAACAAGATATATGACATTCCTAAGGCAAAGACGTTTTGTAAGATAGTCTTGAAATGGAGAATAGATGTTGTCACTTACTGTGTAGAAAAACTATCGCATATCAGGTACGCAGAATAAGACGCAACTAGTCCGTGGAGCCTCTGTGAAACCATAGTATGCAGAAGAGCCTGTGTAACTGGTACACAAAATGCCTGTGGGTGAGTGGCCAAGCTCCTAGTCCTAAAGAACAGAGACACAACTTGTAGGTTAGCTCTGACGGCTGGACAGCCTAAGAGTGTTGACTTTTTTGGTATATAAGGTGTGTGTTGAAAGCACACTACTTATAGACTCGGCAAGAACTATGTAATCTCTGGCAGTACTCTGCTGCTGATATAATACTTAAACCAATAGTACTGGCCATAACTACTTTGAACCTTCGTGGACGACGGACTTAGGATTAAATCACTGGACCTTTATCAATACGCAGGATAGGACTTATTCACTTACCAAAGGATTCCATAACTCAGGACTTACTTACTTTAAGTCCTTTTCAACTGGCCAAGGATGGCATTTGAAAACTTAACAAAGAGAAAGAAAATAAGATTTTAGTGGCACTGCCACGAAAGACCACCTAATGGAAAACCGTATCAATTAAAGGAAAATAACCTTAATAGAATTATAACTCTTTGTTAAAAAAGCATCGAAACTACAAGCAAGAAGTAGAATATGGTACATATAAAGTTAATGAAATATAGACAGTTAATTATATAGTAGGTATCAAAGTAGGCACCCATGTACCTCCACGAAGCCTCCACACCCTTCACCAATTCTTCAAAATGTTCATGTGTCCCAAGACTAACGCTAAGCCGACACTGGTTACAAACCTTTCTTCACACACAACCAACAATTCTTCAATTTTACGGGAGTCATCAACCCTTACCACATAACATTTCACCTACCTCAAGTCCTGATGAAGATTATAAAAACTGAAAAGTTATGACGTCAACATCAGCATCAAGAATAAAACTCATCTTTTGGAATAATTAGTGTTTTTTCTAGATACTGCTGGATTTAATTACTTATTTTAATCCCATAGTAGGCATTAGAGACGCGTTTTGTAATGGTTACAGAAATGGACACGACTGTTTACATTTCACAATGCGCTAATACCTTGGGAAAGGTATGCAGCCAACTATTATCTTTTCAGCTGTGGGCAAATAGTTGTGCAAACCGGATTGTTTAACTTTGTTAGGCAACCAGTCTATGAGAAGGAAAAAGAAATAAAATCTGATAAACTCCGCTTAAGAAATTGAACCTATGTCACATCCTACTCGTGCTGAGGGGTTGGATGTAAGAAAATGTAACAAGTATGGAGTAGCCAGCAAGGATTGAACTATTCACTGAGTAAGGGATCTGCGAGACATAAATGCATGGTGTGCACCGGTCCAAACAATAATTGAGATAGATCGTATCTGAAAAGAAAATTGTAAGAATTTTTGAATTCAAAGTTTTCATTTCTTCACATTTTGCCTGACCAGGGTTAAAGAGCCCAGTCATTGTGTATATATCCATAGCTGGGGTAGAATCATCGGATGCCTACCTTTCCCAGGATTACTAGCGGTATATGAAATGCAAACATCCTGGCTTAGAATTTGAACTCAGATCGTCGAATCCATTTCCTAAGACAGTAACCTTTACAACAAGCGCCTCCACAGGCACCCCTCTCTCTCTCTCTCTCTCTCTCTCTCTCTCTCTCTCTCTCTCTCTCTCTCTCTCTCTCTCTCTCTCAATCCCATTGAATCATATTACCACGACCAGACAACTCGGCAAACACCATTGCGACATCCGGAGCACTGGACAGCTGTTTCGACCTCCTTTGATCTCATCAGCAGTGCATACCACAATCTCCGCCACTAGAGATTGAACCAGTGGACCACAGCGTGAAGAGCGGGGACACAACGCACTGGGCCACCAGCCCATGCCACAAACGGAGAATGCCAAATCATCTAGTCAATGGTAATATTAATTCAAACTGCACAGCCACCTAACCTACATACACACACAAACATATATATATATATATATATATATATATATATATATATGTTTGTGTGTGTGTGTGTGTGTGTGTGTAGTTGAGAATAGAGGAAATTGTGAATATAACAATACAGACAGTTCAATAAAAAATAAAAGCGCCATATCCTACACACCTACCCCACCCGATTTATCACCCTCACGCATTTACCCTTTTATCTATAAAAGAAGAATGTACAAGTACTTATCTCAATAAAATTTCGAAAAAGCTTCATACAATGAGGCGAAATATCAACTGAATTCAACTATCTGTGTTGTTATATCCACAATTTCCTCTATTCTCAACCACATTCTGTCGGATATATTCAAATCCTCCACTCCTCATATATATATATATATATATATATATATATATATATATATATATTGTTAATATACTTCAGTATATACAAGTGGATCGCAGTGGTGCGAGATTCCGTGTGAGCAGCTCAAAGAAGGTAGTTAAAGATATCAGCCTTTCGTACTATTTGCCCATTGCTACAGGGTAAATAGTTGGACTCATACCATTTTCAAGTGTATAAGCGGTATGTGAAATGCAAACAGTGCCGTCCAGGATTTGAACTCACGTCATCAAGTACTTTTCCTACGATGATAACCACTACACCCCGTACTGCCACAGATTTTATTGCTTATTCAGATATTGTATTTCCATTGTTAATTAAAAAGTAAATCTAAGTTTTACATTGTACAAATAACATCAAATCTTTCCAGTAGACTTGAATTTCACTTATTCACCACACAGGCCATAAAAGTTCAGCTTTATCAACATAAAATACAAAACATTTTATTCCAACCAATATTAGAGAAGTAATTATTGGCAATACAAAGATAGTATCAATTTTTATTAGATGTCTCATTATATTTGTATTTGTACGAGGGTTATTTGTACCGATATAAAAGAATCTGATAAAGCAACATTTTATCTACAAAGGGAAGCTTTCGATATTAAGAGGGTCAGTCAAAAAGTAATGCCATTTAAAATTTCATATGTAGTTTTGTTTTTTTATAAAAACCAAGGCCTACAGTGAGACCCTAAAGAGGCTAATAGCATGAATCCGACGAGTAAGACCCAACTTCCAATCAACAATGTCCTCCTTCTTTCCTATGACAAAGTTCGACCACACACAAGCATCGGGACAAGGGAGAAAAGTCACCTGACTCAGGTGGACAACTTTATCGCATCTTCCATACTCACCAGATTCAGCGGTTTCAGACTATCATCTCTTCGGCATCATGGAAGAGGGTTTGAGAGGCAAACATTATTTCAGTGACTAGGAAGTGAAAACTATAGTGAAGAAGTGGCTAAAAAAACAGTCAACGTAATTTTACAGGGCAGGGATACATGCTCTCATTCGAAGGTGGAATATTGCTATTGAGAGAAACGGTGACTATGTTGATAAGTGGAGATGTAATACACAGAGGACCAGCTTTATTTTTTGTATGATGCATGTTTCTGTGTTGGTAATTATACCTGTTCTAAACAAAATGGCATTACTTTTTTTTACTCACCCTCTTATTTCCATGGAAATGAAAACAAATTGAGAGGAATAATAACAATGTTAGAAAAAGATTTCCAGCTACTAAATACTATTTTTGCACATTATACCATTGCCAAAAATGAACAAGGGCTTGCGTAATAATTAAGATGGTCATTCCGAAAGAAAGATTGGTTGGTTGGTTGATTTTATGACATGTCAACTCTTGATGGGTTATTTCTAAAAAAAGAAATGCTAGAGAACCCTTATGTCTTATTTTTATTTTGTTTTTTTCTATGTTTTCCATCCTTAGTACTTCCAGCAACGAACTTCAACTTAGTGTTCTGGAGGCCCTATATATTTCAAATACCAGCCTACTTTGTGCACCCAAAAAAGTATTTCCATAAACTATTATTATTCGAAACAAAACATCCTTTCAACTTGAACGTTTCGCGTGGTGGAAGAAGTATCAGAAAATGTGAGGAATGGGTGAAGACGTGAGTTTTTTCCCTCTCATCCTCCCTTTATTCGTTCGGTTATTATCCAATTTGTTACGTCTTTCAACATTTGTCAAGTGAATTTCTCTGAAGAGAATGACCGAAAAAAAAAGGAAAAATAAAATAAAATTAAAACATAAGGGTTCCCTAGCTTTTCTTTTTTTAGAAACCCAATATTTTACAATGTATACGCTTTTTCGCTCCTTAATAAAATTCTGTACCTACAAAAAACTTTTATATATATATATATATATATATATATATATATATATATATATATATATATATATATAACAGTTAAAGATAAGAAAAGTTTAAAAAAAGGTGGAATGTTTTATTAAAATGTCGGCATTCGAAAGTTTAAAAAAGTTTCTACTAAAAAAGTTGTTATTTAAGATTTTCCATTTGCTAGCATTTTTCAAGCAATTATATTTTTTCAAGTATTTTGTGATTATGATTATTTGTAAACAATTATAATATTTACCGACTTCTTAGCATGAGAAGGATGTGACTCAAAGTCAATTTCTTAAGCTTAGTCTAACAGGTTTAAAGTCAAATTTGTGAATTTAACAAAACAAAAACAACACGAGTTTTGGCCTTTATTTACTCATCCTTTCTTTCTTTCTTTCTTTCTTTCTTTTTTTATATTATTCTGATGTGTAGCATGTCATTTTTCGTCATTTCTTTCTTCAAAATAAAAACCGAATTGTAATTTATTTAGCCGAGGTGACGACACCCACTATTAAAACCGCCCTTACCAATTTTCCAACTTCGAAGCTTCTGCGGATCGGTAGTTTTCAAATATGACACAGGTAGGTAGAACTAGCGTATTGATATATAGATTATTTTAGTTTCCTAGTTAAGATAAACTTTTGACTATCGCCAGATCATCTATATACCTCCAGTTTTAAGCAATAGTTAGGATATATTGTAATGATTTTTCTTGTAGTTGTTGAATTTGTTGCTGTGTTTTTTATTTTTATTTTATTTAGGTATATTTTAAGGCCACTTTTGGTATGAAGAAGAGAGAAAGGTCTGAAATTGTTGAAGTATTTTCTTCTTTATAGTTCAAAATGTTAACAAATTCATCTTGAGAGTTTTTAGGTGAGTTTATTCTATATAAACAGATTTATATCTTATTATAATGTAGATTATGTGTCTGCCCGTCAGTAACTGAAACTATCTAATTACTAACATCACAATTCCCTTAGTTATTTACATTAGATTCTCAATAGTCATTAAATAATCATAAATAATCATTATTTAATCTTAATTAGCATTTATTTATCAACAATGTCATTGTTTATGTTAGATGAGATAGATTGCCCCCTAACCGCCTATATTATAAATGCGTTTAAATCCTGCGACTTAAAATTGTAATCCTACTTGCTTTAATTTTTATTATGAAATTTGAACAGCACTTTAAAATGATT
Organism: Doryteuthis pealeii; assembly: GCA_023376005.1. Classification (NCBI taxonomy): domain Eukaryota; kingdom Metazoa; phylum Mollusca; class Cephalopoda; order Myopsida; family Loliginidae; genus Doryteuthis; species Doryteuthis pealeii. The sequence continues at coordinate 35,818,507 of CM042159.1, read as the reverse complement.
CAATAAATCGACATAAACAATTTAATCGGTTTTATTCGAATAAATGTTTACTTATCTAATGGCCAAGATATTTTTTATATTCTTCTCTCACTTCCAGTTAATCAAACTTCACCATTGAGAATAAAATATTTTCAGGTAGTAGAGAAAAAGCATTTTGCTGAATAGTCTTGAATATAATTTGTTGGATTTTAAGTGGCTTTTGTTTAATCCTTTTTATCATACTGAAAATATACAGTTGCTGGTTATGGAACTTGTTATCCCTTTTGATTTCAAATCAGCTAACTGCATACACTTCCATTATAAACTTGATAAGGCCGTGAAGTTTGGCAGATATTCCCGGTAGGTAACCTTGCCTGTTTTATAGGCCCAATTTTCCAACCAGCAAATCGAGGGTCCACCTTTCCTCTAGAAATCCCTACAGTATATATATATATATATATATATATATATATATATATATATATATATATATATATATATATATATATATATATATATATATATATATATATATATATATATATATATATATATATATATATATATATATTTATATATATATATATATATATATATATATATATATATATATATATATATATACTGTAGGACAGCCGCATGAACTATATAATCTTCCATTCTCACATTCTCAGCATCTTCCGCGTATTAATATACATATCCTTTTAGGGATCCAAACATTATTTACAATATATTTACCAACAAATCCACTCGAGCATGATGCAACACAAGCTCAATTTCAAAATTGAGTTTAACTGGTTTGAATTTAGAACTGTCATTTTCTTAAGGAAATTTGAAGACCCCAATCTGCCCTAATATTTACCCATAAATGCAGAGAGAATAGACGGATGCCTACCTTTCCCATGGGTGTTACCGCTATGGCAAACTTCAATGTTTATATCGCCATTGCGGATATATAAATCGAGAGTTCTCGTGTAATAGAGGGATAGAGAGACAGACAGACAGATAGAGTTAAGACTGTGACTTACTTGCTTCTTTGTCTAGTCACCATGTTTCGTTTCCTTCTTCTTCTTTGACCTGTCGCCATGTCTAGTCTTCTAACTTCATGCTGCTTCATTTTCTAAGGGCTTCTTTTTAAGTCCTTCATTATCATCTACAAGACTTTGTTTTTCGTTGATCAATGATTTATTTATACCTTGTCCATTTTCAGTGCGTGGGAGTTACAACCTCAGCAGAGAGATCCTCTCTGCCTGACATCTGGTTGAAAACTGATTACCTAACTAACTCTATCACGTGACTCGCGAGATTCCAACCTCTGAGGTCAGTTGAGGTCATAACCGTTTATTGCTATTTTTCCATCCCCTGATCTGAAAAAAACAATTGCCCTTAGAATTCTCGCTACAGGGATTGTCAAAAACCCACGCTACCATTTATGCAACAAATCATTCTGGTCCAGGATTTGAACTCTGGTTTCCGAGTCCACGTGTTTACAACAATAACTATTACACAACCTATTATTATTTTAAAGTATCGTATCCATCTGCTCTGTATTTCTGAAGATGTTACTTCTAATGAATTTACAAGTGTTCTGTTTCAGGAAACACTTTAAGTTATTTAATGACATTACAGCAAATGAAACCTGAGTATTGAAATAAGAATGAGAGCTCGGGCTTAAGAAAGAGATTAGTCTGAACAAAAGTACGAAGCTGAGTCAAAAAGTAATGTCATTATGTTTAGGACAGGTATAATTACCAACACAGGAACATGTATCATACATCAAAATAAAGATGGTCCTCTGTGGATCACATTCCTACTTCTCAAGCCGTTTGTTACCATTTTATGAGCCATCCTTTAGGCTTTGAGCAAGAGCGCTTGTCCAGCGGAGATCCTTTGGTTTAGCAGAGCGTACTTTCGATCTATGGGTAAAGAATCCTTTGGTTGATCCTCAGTCTGGCAAGTCCTTCTTCAATATTTCCAAATGGACGGCTCTCAGTATCAGTGATTAAGTAGGCAACCAGCCACGCATTCGGGCTATTGAGTGGCTGAGGCTTAAACCACGTAACCTCGCTTAGTCTATAGATTTAAGTGGTGTATTGTAGCACACCTTATGTACCAAAAACTTCCAGTATTCATAGCAGTGTTCTACCTTCGAATGAGAGCATGTATCCCTGTCCCATAAAATTCTGCTGACTGTACTTTGAGCCATTTCTTCACTTCTGATTTCACTTCCTAGTCACTGGATAATGTTTGCCTCTTAAACCCTCTTTCATGGGGCCAAGAGAAGCCTCATTTTGATGTATGATACATGTTCCTCTCTTGGTAATCTTGCCTGTCCTAAACAAAAGGGCATTTTTCTCCTCTCTCTCTCTCTCTCTCTCTCTCTCTCTCTCTCTCTCTCTCTCTCTCTCTCTCTCTCTCTCTCTCTCTCTCTCTCGTATTTATATATCTCTCTGAAAACAGCAAATCTCGAAAAAAAAGATACTTGTTTCTATGAACCCTATATTACCCTAATCTTTGCACTCTACTTTTATTTGACTTCTATCAGCGTTTGCTGACCACACCAGCGAGCCGTTACCGTTCAGCCCATAATATAAAACTTAGTTGGAATGAAATGTTGTTTTGCTGGAATTGATATATAGTTTTGCTAAAGTGATATATAGTTAATATAGTTGCTTTAGGTATCACTCTTCTATTAATACATGTTTGATTAAATGTTTTTATCATATATAGCCTTCTTCTTTAGTATTACCCCGTTCCATCTAGTGTAGAGAATATTCTAAGACGCTATACTGACTAGTTTATATATAGGAGGCACTTATTAGGTCATGGTTATAATTACCGCAAATGGACATGGTGACTCGAGTTCAAATCCTAGTCGTAGCATTTTGCATTTCACATAGCGTTAATACTCTCTGAAAAATTTGAATCAACTATTCCCTCTGTGAGTAAGTAGTAGGAAAGACTCTGGTGTTTAAGATTGGTATATCGATCAGTGTAAGGCAGTGGTTCTCAAACAGTGCGCCCAGAGCTTTTTCAGGTGCGCTCCGTAGTATTGCTGAAAAATCTATTCAGATATGAAAAGCAAATGTATACTAAGTTACTATATTATACCATCATGGAAGGCAATCTGGAAATGTTTTCTTTGATAAGTAATAATTGCAAAACGGAAATTCTGCCAATGATACTTGAACATTTATCAACTTTAGAAGTCATTATTTTCCATCAATTAACACTGCGCAATATGACAGATTAGAAACCCTTTTGTAGAAACTGCAATAGATTCGAGTTTAACGCTAACAAAAAACTGGCTGCTGTGTCCACTGATCGTGGATTAATGATTAAATACAAAGAATTGTCTCTTGAAGCTTTTTGGATTTCTATAAAAAAAAACCATTAGTCGATATCTAAAAAAACACTGGCCATTTTATTGAAATTTTCCACCTCATATTTATGTGAACTGGGATGTTCAACCCTCGCAACAATTAAGTGTAAAAAGAGAGGAACCTTCAATGCATTGATGAGGAAATGTGAGTTTGTCTCTTAAACATAAGACCAAACATTGAAGAAATCGCAAGTTCTGACAAGCTCATGTTTTTGATTAACACAGGAATGAATAAACTTCATAGAGGTATGTTAAGTTTGCTTTTGTTAAATGTGTTATTTTTTATATATTTAACAGTTAACTTAATAACATATTAGTCCTATTTTGTTTACAGTGCGCTATCAAGTATCTGTAGTATTATAAGTGCGCCCAGACTGTATAAAGTTTGAGAACCACTGGTCTAAGTAAATGAAAACTCTGAATTTAAACTTCGCTTAAAATTAACCTTGTGTCACATCCTGCTCGTGTGAAAGGGTTAGGTATATAAATGTATAAAGCTGTTTAGTA
>CM042159.1:35807139-35809639 GCA_023376005.1 Doryteuthis pealeii | reverse complement strand
TTCTGATATAACAAGTACGAAATAAATAAGAAAGCCAAATAACTAAGAGTGTAAATTAACTGATACGAAATATCCCAAGGCAGAAAGAGACCCGTTGATACAGGTGGGTTGAATATAGGGTTCTGTTTAAAATCAACTGAATGTTACTGTCTACAAAAACAAAAACAATAAAACTGACGGAAGCCATGGAGTATAGTGACAGAAACGTTGCGACGATGATTGTTAAAATGAGGATATTCTTCAAATGAGGATAAGTAAATATTCGAAATAATTGCATTGAAATATTGGAATATTGTTCGAAACAAGACGGCGACGGCAAGATCCCGCTGTCGCGGATGTCAAGTCGGTTGGCCCGTTCGCGCACGCCGCCGCGTATGCAACGACGACAAGCCACGCCCAACGAAGACGGCGAACCACCCCGCCGAACGCAACAGCCGTCGCTACTAGCGACAGACGACCGCTATGGAAGGCTCCAGCGGAACGAAAAGAGACGCCTTTCGTAATACCGTGGCAACACCGGTCGCGGTTCCGGCTTAGAGTCTTTCAGCCGTTATTGCGCGGAGGCCGTTTGGCACCGCCGCTCGTTCGAACCGTTGCTCCGGTCCCGCGGTTCCTCTCGTACTGGACGGGATAGCCGTAGCCACGGCCGACGTAACACATGTGCCGATCGATAGGATAAAACTAACCTGTCTCACGACGGTATGAGATGTATGCAAAATTAACGCTAGAATTTATGAACTTTCCCAAAATCAGCATCATGCATTTTCGGTAAAGATTAGCCAATCAGGAACGATATAGAATTCCTTTAACGTCATTAGTATTTGTCCTGAAATCAATTGCAAATTGGACTTTCTGAAATCAAGACCTACAGTGGAGGGTTTCAAGGAATACAACTAACATTCTACTCAAAGAGAATCTACTGAAACTACACTCTTTTCGACATTGGATTTCAAGGAATACTACAGACTTTCTACTCAAAGAGAATCTACTGAAACTACAATCTATTCTACATTGGATTTCAAGGAACACTACAGACTTTCTAATCAAAGAGAATCTACTGAAACTACACTCTTTTTTACCCTTCGTTCTACAGACTTTCTGCTACAAAGTAACTGAAGTAAGGATTTACCAACAGGGGAGATAAACACCTAAAATGGCGACCAGAATCGTAACAATTTGCCTTAGAAAGTGTTGGCATCCTTCCGTCTGCGAAGGACGATGGGTAGTGTCCAAATGGATTTTTTTTACTACGAAGTCTGGATGGGTTGATATGGAGAATGTGTTGTTGCCTAAGCAACAGATCCCCTCTCTCCACTCTGCCGCTGTGGTCCAAAGGAAAGGGAAGAAACCAATGCAGTTTTGCAATGGCAATGTCACAGGATTACTGTGTAGCAATGTAGTTCACCATTACTCCATATTAGGAAATCCGGCTCAGGATTTGTTGTTGGGCTTTACTCCTTAGAAAGTAACAAAGAATAGTTTAATTCATAAGGCAGAATAATTAATTTATCTTTTGGTAATTATCTTTTGTTGCACGTAAAGGAGAACGTATATAATTAATTAATATTATAAAACGAAGTGCACTGCCGGTCATATGACTCGCTTACTTAAAATGTATTTTTTCTTTAATTACATATACCAAAATTATGTTTCCTCTTTAAGATGAATAATTGTTAATAAGAAAAAATTGAATTTGTTTTATATTAACGACAAAACATATAATCAGATTTTAAATCCTCTCCACCCCCTGCTTATTTAAAGTGCACTGAAAAAGTATTGATGCCCTCCCCTCCACCTCTTCACTAGTTTTATAATAATTGGTCATAAATCAAATTACAAAGCAGAGAAAGGAGACCATTTAAAATCATTAAAGGGAGATAATCATTAAATGCTAATCATAGGCCATTTCCTCCCCTTATTAATTTCTTATTATTTATTAATTTTATATGTGGATACAGTTAATGTACATTCTGGAATTTTCAGTAATAGGGTCAATCAACTCCCGGAGACGAAGGGGTCACCATTGCACAAACTCTCTTGGGAAGCTGTGGGCGGATCCCTAAAATTCAGAAGGTAGTCAGGGGATAAGACAGAAAAACTTGTGACCGTAGTAACTGATTTCGAGCACTAGCCACGCTATCAGATTCACATTCGGACTAATAACCTCATCACCTAGACATGGCTTAAATAGTACCAGTACCGTCCGTCTACAAGAATGGATTTGGCATTAAATAACCCTCAATGGTTGATATGCAATTTAAGAAACAAACCATACTAAATCGAAAAAAAAAAAAAAAGTTGCACTTTGGATATTTATTGAGCACACCTTGTGCATACTACTCATGGCGGAAGATGTGAGTCTTCTTGGCGTAGTGGCTAACGTGCTGGGGTGAGACATCGTAAATAGCGAGTTCGAAGTACAGTTATGTTTTTACATTTACTTTCGAAACCTCTTTTTTTTTATCCCAGCCATGGATTAAATATACAACGTGTGTGATAA
>CM042159.1:35787139-35802139 GCA_023376005.1 Doryteuthis pealeii | reverse complement strand
GGGGTGACTTAAATTAACTTTCACTGGCTGCATATATAAAAAAAATGATCGTCTGTTTACAGAGTGGATCTCTATGGTGATCGTAAAATATATAAACAAATGTATGTACTTAGTAGTTTAAACACTACTCCTTTACGGCAGAGGTTAACGAATCGGGATGATGAAAAGTCAGTCGGATTTCGCTCCTAGTCAAAGGTAGTTGTTGTGTCTAACCACGCTGAAGAGGCGTGAAACGCCGAAACACTATGTTTATGCATGACGTTATATATATATATATATATATATATATATATATATATATATATATTTCTAAACTCTGATAGTATAAAAACGGCATGATAGTCTGTAATACGGAATACAAACTTTCGCCTGGAGAAAAAAAAAAAGAAAAGAAAAAAGACCAAATCATAATAAATTTTATCTATACCAATATATTTTCCATTTATCTTTTCAACACACACGCACACATATATATATATCATGTATATATATATATAATCATATATATATATATATATATATATATATATATGAGTGTGTGCGTGCGTGCGTGTGTGTATGTATATAATGTATGCGAGCAGATATACAAAGATTATAAACACACACATATATATATATGTAGGTATATTCATATATATATATATATATATATATATATATATATGTGTGTGTGTGTGTGCGTGTGTGTGTGTGCGTGTATGGATGTATGTATGTATATATATTCATATACGCAAACACATAACACAATATATATATATATATATATATATATATATATATATATATATAATATATATATATATAGAGAGAGAGAGAGAGAGAGAGAGAGATAGAGATAGAGATAGATAGATAGATAGATACGGAGCCTTGTGTCCCTGGACTGCAAATAGAATATCTTACAATCGAAGTGTATGAAATTCATTTACGTATATATTACTGCGCATAGTATATTATCTATTGTAATACGCATCTTTTAATATGAAAGCCTTTTCCATGATATACAAAAAATTATAGCTGATTGGTACGGTGTAATTCAATTGTTACTTTTCTTCAGATATCTCGTGAAGCCATTACACATTTGTTGAGGCAAGTGTATATCTGCGCGCCTTCACAACAACACTACATGTAATGGAAGTCCGTATATAAATTGAATTATTAAAGTAATATGTGTACTTGGTAATATCAGTTTAATTTCAAACTTGTTATCTGATAGCAGAATTGCCAAGTTGATCATTACTTCTGATATTTGCTCAGATCTCTTGTCATGTTGTTATCATTGTTTAACACGTTTATTAATTGCTTTTTTCTCAATTTCACATGATAGGCGAAACCGAGTGATGATCATCAACAAAATTTATATTTCAAGATACGGATGCGTAAAGAATTTTATGCTAGAAACTTTACATTTACTGATACAGACATGTTTAAGAAATACACTTATATTTACGGCATTGACACGTAGAGAAAGTCAAGGGAGACATTTTCTATTTCCGGGTCCATGTAGAGAGATATTAAGAGGGACTCTTTATATTTCCGGGTACAGACACGTTTAAGAAAGACACTTATATTTATGGGCATTGACACGTAGAGAAAGATCAAGGGAGACATTTTATATTTCCTAGTCCATGTAGAGAGATATTAAAGGGGACTCTTTATATTTCCGGGTACAGACACGTTTAAAAATGACACATATACTTATGGGGTTGACACGTAGAGAAAGATTAAGGGATACATTTTATATTTCCGGGTCCATGTAGAGAGATATTAAGGGGGACTCTTTATATTTCCGGGTACAGACACGTTTAAGAAAGATATTTATATTGATGGGAAATGACACGTAGAGAAAGATCAAGGGAGACATTTTATATTTCCGGGTCCATGTAGAGAGATATTAAGGGTGACTCTTTATATTTCCGGTACAGACACGTTTAAGAAAGACACTTATATTAATGGGGTTGACGCGTAGAGAAATACCAAGGGAGACATTTTATATTTCCTGGTCCATGTAGAGATAATAAGGGGGGACTCTTTATATTTCCGGGTACAGACACGTTTAAGAAAGACACTTATTTTACGGGCATTAACACGTAGAGAAAGATCAAGGGAGACATTTTATATTTCCGGGTCATGTAGAGAGATATTAAGGGTGACTCTTTATATTTCCGGTTACAGACACGTTTAAGAAAGACACTTATATTTATGGGCATTGACACGTAGAGAAAGACCAAGGGAGACACTTTATATTTCCGGGTCCATGTAGAGAGATATTAAGAGGGACTCTTTATATTTCCGGGTACAGACACGTTTAAGAAAGACACTTATATTTATGGATATTGACGCATAGAGAAAGACCAAGGGAGACTCTTTATACTTCCGGCTCAATGTAGGGAGATATTAGGGGGGACCCTTTATATTTCCGGGTACAAGCACGTTTAAGAAAGACACTTATATTTATGAGAATTAACACGTATAGAAAGATCAAGGGATACACTTTATATTTCCGGGTCCATGTAGAGGGATATTAAGGGATAAACTTTATATTCATGGGAATTGAAACGTACGGAGACAATTTATATTTCCGGGTCTATGTAGATAGATATTAAGGGAGACACTTTATATTTCCGGGTACAGACACATTTAAGAAAGACACTTATATTTATGGAAATTGAAACGTAGAGAAAGATGAGTGAAACCAAGTAATGATCATTGGCAAACATTATATTTCAAGATACTGACACGTAGAGAAATTTTAACCTAGAGACTTTATATTTCCTGATACAGACACATTTAAAGAAGACACTTATATTTACGGCGGTTGGATTATTCTGCATATAGAGTGTGCTACAATACACCACTTAAATTTAGAGACTAAGTGAGATTAAGTTTAAACCCCATCCAATAAACACCCCGAATGCGTGGCTGGTTGACTACTTAAGCACTGATACTGAGAGGCGTCCATTTACTATCATTGACGAAGTACTTGCAATACTGAGGAGCACCAAGGAACAACCAATTGATTCTTTACAAAGGATTTCCGCTTGAAGCATAAAGGATGGCCCATAAAATCGTAACAACGGGTATTGACATTATTTAGCTGAGGTGACGACACTCATAAGAAATTTGACGGATAAGCAGCACCAAATAATCAGGATTTACATTTTTGCATTTCATATTGGATGATTCGGATGGTCTCATTTTTAAGCAGGAGTGTTGCAAGATGATAGCGGTCGTACGAACACGATTATTAATATGTAGATATATATATGACATTTAGTTTTGTATTTTTATAAGGTAATTCGGCCTTTCTAAACCTTTTTTATAAAAAACATGCTGCTGAGTGTAAATCCGGTTTTACATTTTTGCATTTTAACTTGGACTATTCGGACGGTTTCATTTTTAACCCGAGTGTGTTGCAAGATGATAACGGTCGTAATTTTAAGGAACACGAGTATTAATATATTGATTAGTCCTACAGACGATTGTCAAAGAAAGAAATGGCTTCCATTTTCCAATATTTCAGTTTTAAGTCTCTTGTAAAAACTGATCTGTAGTTGGGATTTCAAGTTTCACATTTAGAATTACACTGTAGTATACATCTTATGTTCCAAAATGTCGGTGAGCCCTAGAACATGCTGACTACATCCCCTGCAGTTACGTTCACATCCCCCGTTAAAAAAATTGTTCTGTGTGTAAATTTTAAACTGCATCTGGTGGTGAGGTTCCAGTACAGAAAATTTGGAGGAATGTGGAACTACACATTCATTACCATTACTCCCAGTTCCACTTTGACCTGAAGTCATAGTACTTGCCTGAACCCTCGTTGCGACAATGCAAATACATATTTGGTTGTTTGATTGGTTGGTTTTCACGGCATATCCATCCTTGTTGGGTTATTTTATGCCGAAGACTTTTGTTTTCATTCTTCTTAGTTATTACATTTTTTAAACTCAATTTTTAAGCTCATTTTAAAAATCATTTTTTCTATTTAATTCCAAGATGGAAGCCTAACATTTACTACCAATCCAGGTTAGAGTGGACCTGAGAGAAATAGTGATTAAGGAAACTCTACATATCCTAGATTTCCCAAATTAGAACTTCACCATCGATAGATTATAACCTCATAGCCAGGACATTTTTTAAAAATATACGCTCCTACATTTGGGGTGCTGGTAGGTGTTGTCAGTGATGTAGTATGTATGGGTCACTGGGAAGTTTCGGGTCTTTCAACATAAGACGTCCCTTGCCATTCTGACTCTATCAGAGATTATCAAAACTCTGATCCACCCACCAACCTGAGACGCTAACAGACGTTTGACTTTTTAGTTTTTTTGGACGAGTGTAATATTCTCTACCCCGCATCTGATTACAACCGGCTTCTAGCACATATTTTATATGAAGGGTTGAGCTTGCAATGAGAGCAATAATGTTAGGACAATCATATAGATACTAGGCTTGATGTGACTAACTGATTGAGCGGAGGTGGCCAATCCAATCGTCCGTTTACCCTAAGTAAGGGCCAAAGTGGAAAATTACATGGTGTAGACTGCTCAGTCACCAGCATCACGGGTCGCCATACACGACCAACAGGTGGTCCCATTGGAGTTAGGTCTTAACCCTCTCCAGAAGTGCAATTGTTTTCAAAAGCCTATTGTTTTTACATCTGTGAGCAGGGTAATATATCGCAATACAAAGTAAATAGAGACATCAATACATTTATCAGTCTAAACGTTATTTACAGGGGAAAGAATTCTCCCATATATTCGATGAGAATTTAAGGGTTTCTTTTATTAGAAATTGATGGAAGATTCTAAAACCATTTATGTAGAAAGCTGCAAGGAACAATTGGTTCTGCAGAATGACACATTGGAAAATAAAAGACATAGAAAATCGATGGGTAATGAAGCTGGAAGCCATTGACCTTTGGCTCATCCGACACACATCCTGAAATGTATAGCTCAGCTAAATGGGACATCTTCTCCATACTTAAGACGTTCATTATGTAATTTATTTTTCTCCTCGCGGGTCTGCTCCGCAATGAGAACAATGAAATGTACCAAGGGATTTCTCGAAGAACACATGAAGACAATTCTCTAGAATTGTTCTTTTATGAGAGAATAGGGAAATAGCCTAATTTTCGAGAGATCCAGGAAAAATAATTTGATGACTGAACAACGATGCTTTGAATTTTGATGTATAAAAGAATTAGGTTTCATTTGCATGATTTTATCATTAACAAATGTTTTATATATATAAATATATATTATATATATATATATATATATATATATATATATTTCTGTATGTGTGTGTGTGTTTGAAAATAGAGGGAAAAGTGAATATAACCACTTTTATATCCACTTTTTCCCTCTATTTTTCAACCATGATTTGTCGGATGTATTTAACCCCTCTCTCATCACACAGACACACAGACACATAGACACGCACACACACACACACACACACACACACACACACACACATATATATATATATATATATATATATGCAAGTGTATGTGTGTGTCTAAGTGTGTAAATATGTGTGTGTGTCATTAACAAAAGTTTTTGTATAGATCATATATTCATATATATATTCAATTATATATATATTTATATATATATATATGTATATATACAGGTATATATGCATACAATTATATATATATATATGTGTGTGTCTGTGTGTGTGAAGAAAATAACAGATTAGGAAAAATCCAACAAAATGTGAGGAAAAGTAATGAAAAAGTAAATAACGAACACAAACAATTGAATTTAATTCCTACGTTGCCTCTGTTGGTTTCAGAAACTTCATCAGATTATTCTAGAATATTAATTGAATTTAATTGTTTGTTCTTTATTCCCTATTCTAATACTTTTCCTCTCTCTCACTCTTTTTCTCTCCCTCTCTTTCTCTCTCTTTCTATCTCTCTCACTTTCACACACACGCACGCACGCACGCACACGCACACACACACACACACACACATATATATATATATATATATATATATATATATATATATATATACGGATAATTCCATGTCATCCAGGCCATGTAACCCCTTCAATTTTTCTGAAATTTTGTATATGTGTGGACTATCTTAAAGTTAGAGACCCCCCCCCCAAAAAAAAAAAATATCCCAATGTGGCACTAAAAATTTTGTCTTAGGTTGGGATTATTGATCTTGTTATGAAAAAAAAATTAAAATAACTTAAAATTGGTTGACTTTCAGGCTTTTTCGATAGAACTTCTGGATTTCTTTGATGAAAATGCTTTTATAAACTAATTTTTAGGAGTAGGGAAGCTCTAGAACTCATTTTACAGACAAAAAAGATTACAAAAACTCACCCCCCCCCCTCAAATTTGGAGAGGTAAAAATCAACATAACTCCGCCAATTTTTAGAATTGGAAGCTCAAATTTTGGGGAAGATTTTGGCGATCCGAAACGATAAATTTAATAGCATTTTTTTTAAACATGGACTTATTTATCGCAAAAACTATAACACATGAAAACAAAATCAGAATCGGAAACGGCTAAAACTACTGTTGGGTTCAAGTTTATAAGTTGAACAAAACAACCCCGACACGAGTGTTAAACATGACATAATGGACTTTAGTAAATTGGACAGCACATGGAGAAACATATAAGACATGAAATACACATACAACGAAAGGAATGATATACAATAAAAACGTGTACGTTAGTTCACTACAAGAACATACAAAATAGAGCATAGGACTGGAGAGTCCACAATTTCAAGTAAACTTACAAGCGTTGTAATGGGGGGGCAGAAGCCCCCACACAAGAAGGGTGTAGACATAAATGTCTAACCCATGTGTGTGAGGTCCCGAGGAGAAACAGAGAAAAAAGAGAGTTCAAAACGGGCGCTTAAATACTAAAAACCCCTGGTGGTGACAAACAGGAACCCAGAGGGAAGATAACTCTTCCATGCAAAGGGAAGACAACCAACACTACTATCCTATATACAAAAATGTTGACTTTCCCCTGCACTTTGCCACCTTCCCTACCCCCTACACTTACCAAATATCCTCTTACCCACCCTCTTGCCATGTCATGTTCCTTTCTACTCCTACCTATTGGCGAAAATCGCCAAAATCCTCCCCCACTCACTCCTCTTTTACTTCTCCCTTCTGCTTCAATGGATCAAATTGCTCTCCAAGAAGGCTGACAAATTTTCTACCCTATCTCGTTTCTCTCCCTCTGTACTCAAACACCTTACTCGGCATATCTTTCTAACTCTCTCCTCACTTTTGATCTTCTCGCTCCCCCTTACACCAAAGATTTCCTTCTGACCAATCAAATTTTCCTCAAACATTATCGCATCCACCTCTGACTTCATCCACTAATCCACCCCTCTCCCACCCATTTTCTCTTCTATAAAATATATGTATGATGCTTTAATGAGTAAATAAACGACTGATGAAGCCGTACTTAATGTACGGCGAAATATATCTCCTACGGACACTTGTCTGAGTATTGTTCCTTTGTCCAAGTTTATCCCTCTAATCTTTAATACATTTTGTCGGATTTACTCCAATCTTCCTATCCTCATATATATATATATATATATATATATATATGAAGGAAGGGTGGATGGGTTTAGGATCCGACGATATGCTGTAGATAGAAGGAAAGTGGTCAAGAAATGAACAACTAAAAACAAGTCACAGGCGAAACGTATCACCCTGTGACTTGTTTTGAGTTGATCATTTCTTGACACCTTCCTTCTATCTACAGCATATATATATATATATATATATATATATATATATATATATATATATATATATAGAGAGAGAGAGAGAGAGAGAGAGAGAGAGAGATTGCAAGGCATTCCTTTAAAACGGATGTATCTCTCTGGCCTCCTTTACACTCATTCATATATATGTATTTATCAGTTAAATTATATATCCCATTTGTATGTGTGCTGATGACCAAGGGGTTAGGAAATTTGAATGATGAAAAATCGATCAGGTTTAGATCCCGGCTTGAGATAGCCTGTTAAGTCTCGTATACCGAGGAGATGCTATACGTTGAAACACGGTGACTGCGGATTACTAAATAATTACACACACACACACACACATACATACATTATATATATATATATATATATATATATATATAATATATATATATATAAGTTAAAAGAAAGGAAATGAATCCGACAATATGAGTAAGAAAAGGTGGAATGAAAACATCACACAATGCTGTTAAAGAAGAAAACAATTTATAATATAATCATAACTGATACTGATCAATATTTCGATTTTACAAAAATCATCATCAGAGCTCATTCACTCCCGTAGTTGTTTGGGTCGGAGAGGAAAGTCAAATTAGATATTTACTGTATTTTGTTTTTATATATAAAGTAAAAAAGTTATGGGCGGAATATGTTATTATTTTAGAAAAGGAATTTTTTATATTCTTTATTTTACGATTAATTATTTTTAATTTTTAATTATTATTTTTAAGTTCTGTATTTAATAAATAATAATCTAATCATTTATGAAATACAGAACTTAAAAATAAAAAAAATAAAAAATAAAAACAATTAATCGTAAAAAAATTCCTTTACTAAAATCTTTTGAATTCCAACCGTAACATTTCTTAATACCCATCCCCTTCCGTTTAAATTGTTTCGTCTTGTTGCCAACATCTCAAAAATCCACCACATTTGGATGACAAAAGGTATACATAGAGACATGACCGACATATATATGGCGCGAATGCCCACGTTGGTGAATATTGTAACGTCTTTCGTTCTTTTTTGCAGTATTAAGGTTTTTTGTTTTGTAAACTGATTTGACTTTCCTCTCCGATGTTTTCATTCCACCTTTTCTTACTCATATATATATATATATTTATATATATATATATATATATATATTATATATATATATTATTTCTGCTTTCTAAATTAATTTTGAAAGTGAAATATCTACCCCCTTAGAGCATGGAACTGTAATATCAGATATGTCTCAATTAAAAATATACAAAAAGACTCAGCAGACAGAATCAGTTTACCCTGAAGGAGATTTTAAGAGAAAAAAAATGACGTATATTTCTTAGATATAAGTAAATTGAAAAAATCATAATAAGTAAAAGTTTACACGTCTGAAACTTTCCCAAAATATGGGGACGCATATATATATATATATATATATAATAAAGATAAACCCAATGAGCTAGATAAGCCCACTAAAATTTCGCTAAATGCTCTTCAGAGATAAGATCCGACCCTTTTAGTTTCAGTAGGTTTATCTGACTCATTATTATTATTTTGTCTACTTAGGTATTGAGCACTTTTTACTTATTAGCTTTAGATTCTTGGCGATTTTATATGAATATATATATATATATATATATATATATATATATATATATATATTTCTTTGGCCAAATATTGTACCAATAGATTTTTTTTTGGTTGGTACGATTATCTTGGTCTTTTGTTTTTTCCAATTTTTTTCTCCCCGGGTGATGTTTGGTAGTATCTTTTTACAATCAAACTATTTACTGGTTTTTTTCTCACCGCGAGTTTGGTATAACTGCACTGATAAGAGGTGATACCTCGAAAGACGTGTCTGTAGTTTACTCTATTATACGCTCCCAATTTCGGTTGAGCACTTTATTTAGAAGGGATTTAATTGCAAAATTCACCGTATTCGGCGTTCAGCTAAGACTCACTTTGTGTACATAAAGTTTGAGACCTCTAAGTGAGTTCATTTCCGCTTAGAAATGTAGCGATTAAATAACCTGCTATACTTGGCAGCTGACTGTGGCCGTATGGGTAAGAGGATTAGCGAGCGAAAGTTCGTTCGGGTCTCGAACCCGGCCAGAGGTAGCTGCTAAAAACGGTATAACTGCACTGATGAGAGGTGATACCTCGAAACACGTGTCTGTAGTTTACTCTCTCTCTTATATAGATATATGTGTGTGTTTGTGTACAAAGTGTGTCATAAAAGTATGGACATTGAAGGTGTTTTTACCAAGATAGAAATGAACAATGAATGGAACGTTAATTTTTCATAATACAAGGTGTGTCAAAAGTACAAAAAATCTCGCTAATTTTTTGACACATCATGTATATATATATATATATATATATATATTTGGTGTGTGTGTGTGTGTGTGTGTGTGTGTGTGTGTGTGTGTGTGTGTGTGTGTGTTTGCGCAATATAAGTCTTCGTTTATGCTTCTTAATTATTTATTTAATAAAAAATATGTCCTATTTTTAATTTACTTGTTTATTTTTATTTACTTGTTAGATATGAGTACCAATAGCTGTAAATTTTTAGGAGAAAATTAATAATTTTCTTAATATCTACCTTTAGAGTACATCTGAGTTCAGTCGAATGAATTAATCGATCTTTTCGTTTCGTTCGAGAAATTTGAACCTAAATAAATGCGGATTTCTATTTATAAAAGATTGAAGATGATTTTTACAAATACATGAATAAAATTGTTATTAACTAGCAGGACCTGTGGATATACCACTATATGATAATTTAATTATTACAACGTTTGATATGTTTACTCAAGAATTTTTGAAACTAGTTCAATATGTAAAACGTATCAAAATTTTCATTTAACACTCTCTCCCCTCCACACACACATGCTCTTTTTTATTTATTTATTTCTTTTCATCTTTTCATTATATTTGATTGACACAGATTAGCGTATTCGCTTCCCCTCTACTTTTCCCTACTATTTTTCTTTCTCTCTTTCTTTCTTATTGTATTTTTCTGTGTAGCATGTCCTTTTTCTTTCCATTCGTTATTCATAATAAAAACGTAATGATCCATTATTCAGCTGAGGTGACGGCACTCACAAGAAATAAGAATTCGGTGGATAAGCAACTCCAGATAATTAGGATTTACATTTTTGCATTTCATTTCTCATTTTTAACGAGAGGTTGTTGCGAGAAGATAACGTTCGTACAACGGCTGTACAATTAAGAAACAAGGTGTGAAGAGATGTGTTGTTATAATGTTGAGTTTAACAAACGCGTTATTATATAAACATGTAATGGTATTTATGTTATAAAGAATACAGAGAGATGTAGTACGTGCGTCTAAGCTCGGGTAGTGTTCGAAGTAGTTCTACCCCTAAGTGTCTGTGTCAGTTCCTAATCTTCCTACGCTGCCGGGTTGTGCAGTGGCATGTGAGGAAGTAGTTCTATAATACTGTTACACACGGGTTCTAATGTTACATAATCTATGCATAGATTATTGTCAACCCCCTGTATTTTTTAAGGGATGGCCCCTTTTCATTTCACGGGCGGGACTTTCCATGGAATATTACAGAAAGCCCGCGAAATACGTGAAGTCACGTGGGACCTGGTTGGGTCTTTAGTTTTCAGTTTGGACGTCAGGCAGTGAAGATGTTTCTGCCTTAGGTGGAGCTCACTGCACACGCGCGTTATGTTAGTTAGAGAAATATGTTTAGTTAAGTAATAAAGGTTTAAAATAAATAATATGGTTTTGTGGTTGATGCATGTCTTAGCAACAAGACTGACCAAGATGAAGAAATGAATCAAGTGCGACCAACCAGCAAGACGAAGTCCAAACGCTAGAAGATGAAGGTAAGATACCAAAGATGAGCAGAAGAATAATAGAAGTAAAGAAAGGGTATACAACAATAACACATTTCTCAAATGAAGGAATGAAACCTTAAAAAATAATCGAACACTTAGATACAAAGCAAATAATTTTCGTGATTGAAAAGATACATTCTCAAATCTTTTATCTACACTCAGAAGAATGTTTAAAAAAAAAAGTTAATTTCAGAAAGGCCGAATTACCTCATAAAAATACGAAGACTAATAGCCAAATATATACCTATATATTGTTACACGTGTTGGTACGACCGTTATCATCTTGCGATACCCTCTTATTAAAAATAGACCGTCCAAATCGTGCAAGTTGAAATGCAAAAATGTAATTCCTGATTATTTGGTGTTGCTTATCCACCGAATTCTTATTTGTTACGAGCGTCGTTGCCTCAGCTAAATAATGGAACATTACGTTTTATTATAAAGAAAGGGAAAAACAGACATGCTATGCAGAATAACACAATAAAACAAGGAAAGAAAGGGAGTAGGGGAAATATGTAGAGAGAGTGTGAGTGTGTGGAAGCGATAGTGCTAATCTGTTTCAATCGATTGTATTTGTTGGCATCCTTCCGTCTGTTAAAGACGATGGCGTAGTGTCCATTTTAACGTTAATCTGTTTCAATCGATTATAATGGAAAGTTTAAAAAAAGAGTGAAAGAGAGAGTTAAATCAATATTTTTTCAATATTTTACTCTTGATGATGATACTGTTGTATATCCACCGGTCCTGCTAGTTAACAATTATATTGGAGAAACGCCTACTGTCCCAAACGTAAAAGTATTCTTTAATCCTATGAAGCCAGATACATGTTGAATTGATTAAATGGCAAATGACATTAAAACCAAACTCTCTGATGATTTGAAAACAACTGAATTTTGATAAGGTGACATTGTTTGACAACGAAATTCAATTAATATCTTATTTTCGCTATTTAAACAATAACCAGGCCATTATTGACGAACATCATGATTTGACGTATATCATTTTAATTAATGATAAAAAATTATATTATATTTTTATTATATTATCTTTGACGTATTTTATATATATTTATTTTATCTTAGTATTCAATTGCCGCTTTAACTTTTCCGTCGCAGTGGCATCAGTAAATAATCCAAAAGTGCTCAATATATTAAAAATACAGTGCAGTAATAATCTATATATAATGGAGATAGACTGCATTTTTGTCTGAAGCCGAAACTATATTACTACTCAAGTCACAATTCCTTTAATTATTTACGTCAAATTCTCCATGATTTCATTCTTTTAAACCTTCAGTTATTAATAAAAATTGTTTTACATTATTAATACTGTTGATCATATCTACGTACTAATAACATGCAATTGTATTTATATATACAACAAAATAGCAGTTTACAGTTTGAACGAGAAGGCTAATTTGCATATTGATATTTAAAATTTTATTTTAATAAATATGGTGCTTGGTATTATTGATTTCTAATTGTTTGGTTTTATCTTAAGAAATATAAACAAAAATCTCGTGGATAAATCTTAAAAGAAATTTATTTACAAGAAGAAATAACTGTAATATTATCCTTTACTTCCTATTTTAACTAAATAGTTAAATTAGGAAAATTTACCAATGAAACAGAGGAGTAATGGAAAATGATGGAATAGTTAGTTTCAAAGTTGTTCTATTTTTCGATTATACCCCCTCTGTTGCAGATCTTTTTATCTGCATTCTTAGTCAGTTTCATTAGCCTTACTAATTTAATATGATATTTTATTATATCAAAACTTAAATACTTGCACCCGGAGGGTGCATATATTTGCTAGTACTACTAATATTATTATTAGATGGAAAATAAAGGGTCTACCATGGTTTCAATCAATTTGAAATGATTTCCTCTGGATGCTACCCTACGTTAACGAAGTCGATATAATTCCTTATTCATCTTATATATATATTTACCAACCCCACCGCACGAGCAGGATGTGGCACAAGGTTAATTTCTTAAACGGAGTTTAACAGCTTTGAATTAAGAGTTTTCCTTCTCCTAGACCGGTCGCCTAACCAAGGTTAAAGAGCCCAGTCTGCCCTACTATTTGTCCATAACTGGAGGGAAAATAGGATTCATACCTTTCGCAAGGGTATTAGCGCTAAGTGAAATGCAATTAGCACACCAAGGATTTGAACTCGGGGCGACGAGTTCCTTTCCCATGACAGTAACCTTTACCCCACGCGCTTCCCAAATTCTTATTCATCTTATATATGTTGGACGACATTGCTTGACAACGAAACTCTATTAATGTCTTATGTTCTCTATTTAATCAGAATATTACTTGCAAATTATTGTTTTGTAAACCACTGGAAATTGACATCAAAGGCTCAACAATGTTCAAGACAGTTGGTCATTTTTTCAACGAAAGAAGAATTCCTCTTACTTATGTCATTGCATGTGCAACTGATAATGTACAGTTGGAGATTGGTCGTCATCGTGGATTTTGTAGCCATAGGGAAAAAGCAGTTTTAAACAGTTTAATAATCAACGACATTCTTCATGATATAGTTGATTCCCAATATAGCATATTTCAAACCCTTCTATTACTTAATCGTCTTACCTTTTTATGATATAAAAATTTACTGAACACCGCCTCTACAGACGGGAAAATTCAAGAGTGCCCCCCCCCCAAAAAAAAAGCAGAGTCTTGTATTTAATGTACAGATCTTAATTGTTTATAAACAGGTAGACGTAATATGATATTAGGTTTCTTTTCATATCTGTCTGTCTGTCTATCTATGTTTTTCATATCTATCTGTCTACCTATAGATCTATTCAAAAATATATCTATGCCTTTATCTCTCGCCCCCACCTCTCTCCGTCTCTGTCTCTATCTCTGTCTCTATCCCTGTCTGTCTCTCCCCCTCTCTCTCTCTCTCTCTCTCTCTCTCTCTCTCTATATATATATATATATATATATATATATATATATATATATATATATGAGGAAGAATGAATAAAGAAAAGAACGAACAGAATGGATAATAAAAGATGAATTTAATCAATATCACTTACACATGTGTTTCGGTCAGTTCATCTGTGTGAAAATATTCCGCACACAGAGAAGATTCGACCTTCATCAGAGCGAAATTTTATTTTGAATGAAAATAAAATTTCACTCTGATGAAGGTCGATCTTCTCTGTGTGCGGAATATTTTCACACAGATTAACTGACCGAAACACATGTGTTAGTGATTGATTATTGATTGATTAAATTCATCTTTTATTATCCATTCTGTTCTTTCTTTTCTTTATTCATTCTTCCTCATATTGTCGGATTCATTTCCAATTTCTATTTTTACACACACACACACACACACACACACACACAATATATA
>CM042159.1:35754639-35782139 GCA_023376005.1 Doryteuthis pealeii | reverse complement strand
ATATCTTGAAAAAGGTAGGTTATGCTTCCGAAATATTGAATGACATAAAATGAAACTTAACACTTAACATAAAACGAAGTTTCTGATTTATTTCACAACACATGCTTCACGCAAAAAAAATGTATCTATTATAGAAATATATATACAAAACATATATACAAATATAATGTATTCATACTGAGAACTAGATTCAATATATATATATATTAGAAAAGTCTAGATAGATAAGCTACTTAAGTTTCACCAAAATGGATCCTCAGGGTTAATCGTAAGGAATTAATAAATAAATTGCGTAAGTAAGGACAATACTGCTAATAAATAAAAAAAACATATGACCTTCCCCTAAGTGCGTACAAATGCAGAATAGCACGCAAGAGATAATATCATTAGAATCGCATTTTACGTATAAAAAGCATTTGATTACGTAAACTCCCATGGTAGCCTAAACCCTAACTCTAACGCTAACCCTAAAAATAACATTTTAAACAGACAAATAAAAGGACCCTAGATAGTTGATTATATCTACTAACATATTAAGCACTTTTATATTTTTTATAACCCTTATTCGGTTAATATTTGTAACGACGGTCGATGTTACGATAAACTTGATATTCAGATCCTAGTTAAGTCACCTTCCTTATTTTAGCTCAGTCGGTAGAGTGTTCGGCAAGGAGCCACAGGGTTCTTGGTTCGATACTGGCCCTCGCCAACTCAGCGTATGAGTCACACAGTGATATGTGCAGAAAGGTGGGGCGCCCCACCTCAGATGCTAAAAAATCTCCTTGGTCTAGCGCTGGTAAAAAGGCGATAGATTCCCTCGCTGTCTGGCTGATACCGACATTAGGCCACCCCAACGACTTAACTTTTATATATATAAAGTAAAAAAAGGAAAGTCGTCGGGGCGGCCTGTTGTCGGTATCAGCCATGCAGTGAGGGAGTCTATCCCCTTTTCACTAGCGCTAGACCAAGGAGATTATTTCAACGTCTGAGGTGGGGCGCCACACATACCATCAGCTCCTTACTTTACCGCACAGATCCCTGTGCTTCTCATACGCTGAGTTGGCGAGGGCGGGTATCGAACTAGGAACCTTGTGGTTTCTAGCCGAATGCTCTACCGACTGATATATATATATATATATATATATATATATAAGGAATACATATATATATTTATTTATAGTCACCAATACACAGTCAATGGTGACTATAAATAAATAAATAAATACAGCTCTTAAAGAAATAATTGAGCACTTTATAATCATTTCTCCAATAATAATAACAAAAAATTAAGTATATATATATATATAATATATATATATATATATATATATATGATGTTGTTTTGGAGTTCCTATATGTTTCTTTGTAAGTATATATGATCAGTGTTGGGAAAAGGTTTTTGTGTTTTCTTAGAAGCATGGCAAAAAGTGAAGATCAGAATCAAAATGAAGAATATTTAGTTCCCATTGTTGTTTGTTTTCCTTATATTTTGAGGTACCTTTCTTCTTCTGTGAGCTAATTTTAAACTACTTTTTGTTATGCTTCTAAGACAAACAATTTCTCCCATTACTGATAATATATATATATATATATATATATATATATATATATATATATATATATATATATATATATATGTGTGTGTGTGTGTGTGTGTGTGTGTGTGTGTGTGTAGATGTATGTGTGTATGTGTGTTGTGTGAGCGTGTGTATATATTTATCTCGTCTAGCCCAGTTGACAAAGTGGAGTGTTGCATGTCATGGAATGTTCACCTACCAGGATTCAATCCTTTAGCATCACAGTTCGCCAAACATAGCCAACTGACCGTCCCATTAAGGGATTTACCCTCTACAGAGTACAGCTCATTGCATTTTTCTGCATCAAGTGACAGTATTAGGTTTGTATTGCAGACACCATAATGTTATTTTAAAGAATAATTTACAACGTGGGTGTGTCAAAAAGTAATGTTGTTTAAGACAGGTGTAGTTACCAACACAGGAACATGCATCATACATCAAAATGAAGCTGGTACTCTGTGGATCACATCACTACTTCTCCACATAGGTGAGTCAAAAAGTAATGTCATTTTGTTTAGGACAGGTATAATTACCAACACAGGAACATGTATCATACATCAAAATGAAGCTGGTACTCTGTGGGTCACATCCCTACTTCTCCACGTAGGTGAGTCAAAAAGTAATGTCATTTTGTTTAGGACAGGTATAATTACCAACACAGGAACATCTATAATTACCAACAAATATCATACATCAAAAATGAAGTTGGTTCTCTGTGGATCACATCCCTGCTTCTCCCCATAGTAACCGTTTCTCTCTCAATCGCAATGATCCACCTTCGAATGCGACCATGTATCTTTGCCCTGTGAAATTATGTTGACTGTTCTTTGAGCCACTTCTTCACTACAGATTTCCCTTCATCGTCACTCGAATAATGTTTTATTCTCAAACCCTTTTTCATTGGGCAGTAGAGACTGAATTCCATTGACGAGAAACTGAACTCTCTTGTGAAGAAGTGTCTCAAACAACAGTCAGCAATCGTAATTCCAGCATTTAGCTCGTATGTGTGACTATAGTGAGAAGAGCTGAGGAAATTGAGGAAATCGCTTCTACTGATGTTTTGATTAAGCTGAAAGTAACAAAAAAGTATTCACAAAGAGAACTTCGAACGAACGTTATTTGCTAAGACGATACAAACTACTGCAATGTTGTTGATTTTTTTTTTTTTTTATAAAGGAAGATTGAAAGACCTGATAAAAAGATGCTGTCAGTTGCATTAACAACGACATAGTTACTCGAAGAAGTGATTCGCAGACGAAACAGATACACTGCCTATAAAAAAATGGAAAGGAATTCTTGGCATTTTAAAAAGCTAAAAGACATAGTAAAAATTATGCAATTAGGACACTTAAGCGTACTAATACAGAACAACGTAGAAGAGATAATATGAGATTACGTTTAAAAAGCATTTAATTCATTACATTTCACGGAACTACCCAAAACCTTCAAGACGGTATAGTTAAGGATAGTTTTAGGGTTAAATGTTATTTTTAGGGTTAGGGTTAGAATTAGGGTTAGGAAAACTCGGTAGTTTACGTAATCAAATGCTCTTTATAGGTAAAATGCGATTCTAATAATATTATCTCTTGGACGCTATTCTGCATTTGTACCTAATTAGAGGATGGCCATTGTTGCAACTTGCTTATTGAATAAAGAACACAACAAGTAATCCAGTTGTATGTTATCTGGGGGAAGTATTCACTTCCGCCTTTTATTATCACAACTCAAAGATGGCCGAAACGGTGCTTCCGTTTCTTATCAAAACAATGGCCGAAACGGTGCTTCCGTTTATTATTAGCCAATTTACCACAGTCATATATATATATATTTATTTAGCAGTAAATGAATTAAGAACAGAGAACGAAAAAAAAAACAACTTTTTTCTTTAATCACTGAATACAATGGCTTCACAAATAAATAAACTATTAAACAAACATAAATGTAGGCCACCCAACGACTTAACTATTTATATATAATAGTAAAAAAAAGGAAAGGTCGTCGGGGCGGCCTGTTGTCGGTATCAGCCATGCAGTGAGGGAGTCTATCCCCTTTTCACTAGCGCTAGACCAAGGAGATTATTTCAACGTCTGAGGTGGGGCGCCACACATACCATCAGCTCCTTACTTCCGACGGTCGATGTTACGATAAACTTGATATTCAGATCCTAGTTAAGTCACCTTCCTTATTTTAGCTCAGTCGGTAGAGTGTTCGGCAAGGAGCCACAGGGTTCTTGGTTCGATACTGGCTCTCGCCAACTCAGCGTTTGAGTCGCACAGTGATATGTGCGGAAAAGTGGGGCGCCCCACCTCAGATGCTAAAAAATCTCCTTGTTCTAGCGCTAGTAAAAAGGGGATAGATTCCCTCGCTGTCTGGCTGATACCGACATTAGGCCACCCCGACGACTTAACTTTTATATATATATATATATATATATATATATATATATATATATATATAAATGCATACATATATATATTTATTTATAGTCACCAATACACAGTCAATGGTGACTATAAATAAATAAATAAATACAGCTCTTAAAGAAATAATTGAGCACTTTATAATCATTTCTCCAATAATAATAACAAAATTAACTATATATATATATATATATATATATATATATATATATATATATGATGTTGTTTTGGAGTTCCTATATGTTTCTTTGTAAGTATATATGATCAGTGTTGGGAAAAGGTTTTTGTGTTTTCTTAGAAGCATGGCAAAAAGTGAAGATCAGAATCAAAATGAAGAATATTTAGTTCCCATTGTTGTTTGTTTTCCTTATATTTTGAGGTACCTTTCTTCTTCTGTGAGCTAATTTTAAACTACTTTTTGTTATGCTTCTAAGACAAACAATTTCTCCCATTACTGATAATATATATATATATATATATATATATGTGTGTGTGTGTGTGTGTGTGTGTGTGTGGTGTGTGTAGATGTATGTGTGTATGTGTGTGTGTGCGCGTGTGTATATATTTATCTCGTCTAGCCCAGTTGACAAAGTGGAGTGTTGCATGTCATGGAATGTTCACCCACCAGGATTCAATCCTTTAGCATCACAGTTCGCCAACCATGGCCAACTGACCGCCCCATTAAGGGATTTACCCTCTGCAGAGTACAGCTCATTGCATTTTTCTGCATCAAGTGACAGTATTAGGTTTGTATTGCAGACACCATAACGTTATTTTAAAGAATAATTTACAACGTGGGTGTGTCAAAAAGTAATGTTGTTTAAGACAGGTGTAGTTACCAACACAGGAACATGTATCATACATCAAAATGAAGCTGGTCCTCTGTGGATCACATCACTACTTCTCCACATAGGTGAGTCAAAAAGTAATGTCATTTTGTTTAGGACAGGTATAATTACCAACACAGGAACATGTATCATACATCAAAATGAAGCTGGTACTCTGTGGATCACATCCCTACTTCTCCACATAGGTGAGTCAAAAAGTAATGTCATTTTGTTTAGGACAGGTATAATTACCAACACAGGAACATGTATCATACATCAAAATGAAGCTGGTACTCTGTGGGTCACATCCCTACTTCTCCACGTAGGTGAGTCAAAAAGTAATGTCATTTTGTTTGGGACAGGTAAAATTACAAACACAGGAACATCTATAATTACCCACAAATATCATACATCAAAAATGATGTTGGTTCTCTGTGGATCACATCCCTGCTTCTCCACATAGTAACCGTTTCTCTCTCAATAGCAATTATCCACCTTCGAATGAGACCATGTATCTTTGCCATGTGAAATTATGTTGACTGTTCATTGAGCCACTTCTTCACTACAGATTTCCCTTCATCGTCACTGGAATAATGTTTGCCTCTCAAACCCTTTTTCATGGGGCAGTAGATACTGAATTCCATTGACGAGGAACTGAAAGATGTTGTGAAGAAGTGTCTCAAACAACAGTCAGCAGTCGTAATTCCAGCATTTAGCTCGTATGTGTGACTATAGTGGGAAGAGCTGAGGAAATTGAGGAAATCGCTTCTACTGATGTTTTGATTAAGCTGAAAGTAACAAAAAGTATTCACAAAGAGAACTTAGAACGAACGTTATTTGCTGACTAAGACGATACAAACTACTGCAATGTTGTTGAGTTTATTTTGTTTTTTATCAAGGAAGATTGGAAGACCTGATAAAAAGATGCTGTCAGTTGCATTAACAACGACATAGTTACTCGAAGAAGTGATTCGCAGACGAAACAGATACACTGCCTATAAAAAAATGGAAAGGAATTCTTGGCATTTTAAAAAGCTAAAAGACATAGTAAAAATTTAACCCATATCCTAGTAAGTTTGAAGTTAGCTTACATCCTCGTTAAGTTTGAAGTTAAGCTTACATCCTAGTAAGTTTGAAATTGGCTTACATCATGTAAGCCAATTTCAAACTCCAGTTGTGCTATTACGTTCACTTTTAGACTAATACCCTTTGAAAAGGTATCAACCTCCTCATCCCCCATCTATGGGTTAAATAGTACCACTACTGTTCTTCTACAAGGATGTAAACCAATTTCAAACTCCGGTTGTGCTATTACGTTCACTTTTAGACTAATACCCTTGGAAAATGTATCAACCTCTTCATCCCCCAGCTATGGGTTAAATAGTACCACTACTTTTCTTCTACAAGGATGCAATTAGGACACTTAAGCGTACTAATAAAGGACAGTGCAGAAGAGATACTATGAGATTAGGTGTAAAAAGCATTTATTTTATTACATTTCACGGAACTACCCGAAACCTTCAAGACGGTATAGTTAAGGTTAGTTTTAGGGTTAAATGTTATTTTTAGGGTTAGGGTTAGAATTAGGGTTAGGCTAACTCGGTAGTTTACGTAATTAAATGCTCTTTATACGTAAAATGCGATTCTAATGATATTATCTCTTGGACGCTATTCTGCATTTGTACCTACTTAGAGGAAGGTCATTGTTGCAGCTTGCTTATTGAATAAAGCACACAACAAGTAATCCAGTTGTATATTATCTAGGGGAAGTATTCACTTCCGCCTTTTATTATCACAACTCAAAGATGGCCGAAACGGTGCTTCCGTTTCTTATCAAAACAATGGCCGAAACAGTACTTCCGTTTCTTATTAACCAATTTATCACAGTCATATATATATATATTATTTAGCAGTAAATAAATTAAGAACAGATAACGAAAAAAACAATTTTTTCTTTAATCACTGAATATTATGGCTTCACAAATAAATAAACAATTAAACAAACATAAATTAACAAATAAACAAACTGAATTAAATTATACTTATCAATGGTATACCTTTTTTTCAAGAGGCAGGTGGTGTAATGGTTAGAGTCGTGGGAAATGGTCTCATCGGCTAGAGTTTAAGTCCTGTTTGAATTTCAAATAGCATTAATACCCTTGGGAAATGTATGAATCTAACTACACTCCCTCTGTGAGTAAATATTAGCGCAGACTGGGTTCTTTAATATTGGTTAGGTAACTAGTCTAGGAGAAGGAAAAATCAATTTAAACCTTTGAAACTCCACTTAAGAAATGTTTATTGTGTCGCATCATGCTCGTGCAGGGGGGGTGGTAATTTTATATAAATAAACAAATATATATATATATATGAAGATAGGATGGTTGGAGTAAAATCCGACAGTATGAGGTAGGTAAAAGGATAGTGAACAAAAAATAATAACTCAAAACAAATCTAAGAGTTGAAATATTTCGTCCTATTCATAAGGACATCTTCAGTCAAATATTTTTTTTGTTCACTATCCTTTTACCTACCTCATATATATATATATATATATATATATAATAATAGAAAGGAGTAACCTACTCGAGTTTCATCGATTGATTCTTCAGGGTTACTTCAAATTAATCGAGTTTTCGAAATATAAATAAGCGTTCCTCTACTAAAGTTAAATCCCATTCCAACGGGCATGTTTATAACACCTAAGATTAATCGAAAACTCGATTAATTTAAAGTAACCCTGAAGAATCAATCGATGAAACTCGAGTAGGTTACTCCTTTCCATTATTAAAATAAATTTATGCTCTACATTGTATTGAGCACTTTGTATTTGTTTTTTCTCAACCTTAACCTCTGGATATTGTGCGCTTCCAACGATCGTTCTTATACCCACCGGTAAGTTAATACTTATACATATACAAATATATATATATATATATATATATATATATATATATATATGTGTGTGTGTGTGTGTGTGTGTGTGTGTGTATGTGTGTGTATGTATGTGTGTGTGTGTGTATCTAACAATTCCTCCGTTGGAGTAGGGTGTGAGACAAGATCAATTTCTTAAGCGAAATTTAACAGGTTTGAATTCAGAGTTTTACTTCACTTAGATCAGTTAACATACGAAGCTTAAAAAGAACCCAGACTGCCCTACTATTTACGCATAGATGGAGGGAGAATAGTTTGATTGATACCGTTTCCAAGGGTAATAGTGGTATGAAAAGTGCAAACAGCTTCCAGCAGGATTTGAACGTTAGCTCCATTTACTTAAGAAGATAACCATTAAAACACACACTTCCACTACCCTAATATAGAGAAAAAACATTGAATTTTCTTGTAATTTGCATTCCTAAAACAAATGTCAGGAAAAGCCTAGAACTGCAATTCGGTCTACAGTTCCTTCAGACTTTAATAAACATTTGGACATATCAACGAGGTTGAGTCAAAAAGTAATGCCATTTTTAGGACATGTATAATTACCAACATAGGAACACGTATCATGCATCAAAGTGAATCTGGTCCTCTATAGATCACATCACTACTTCACCACATAGTCATCATTTCTCTCAATAGCAATGTTCTACCTTCGAATGAGAGCATGTATCCCTGTCCCATAAAATTCTGATAACTGTTCTTTGAGCGACTTCTTTACTACAGATTTTCACTTCCTCACTTCTTCACTACAGATTTCACTTCCTCACTTCTTCACACAGATTTCACTTCCTCACTTCTTCACTACAGAATTCACTTCCTCACTTCTTTACCACAGATTTCACTTCCTCACTTCTTCACTACAGATTTCACTTCCTCACTTCTTCACTACAGATTTCACTTCCTCACTTCTTCACTACAGATTTCACTCCCTCATTTCTTCACTACAGATTTCACTTCCTCACTTCTTCACTACAGATTCCACTTCCTCACTTCTTCACCACAGATTTCACTTCCTCACTTCTTCACCACATATTCCACTTCCTCACTTCTTCACTACAGATTCCACTTCCTCACTTCTTCACCACAGATTTCACTTCCTCACTTCTTCACCACAGATTTCACTTCCTCACTTCTTCACTACAATTCCACTTCCTCACTTCTTCACCACAGATTTCACTTCCTCACTTCTTCACCACAGATTTCACTTCCTCACTTCTTCACTACAGATTTTCACTTGCTCACTTCTTCACTACAGATTCCACTTCCTTACTTCTCCACCACAGATTTCACTTCCTCACTTCTTCACCACAGATTTCTCTTCCTCACTTCTTCACTACAGATTTCACTTCCTCACTTCTTCACTACAGATTCCACTTCCTCACTTTTTACCACAGATTTCACTTCCTCACTTCTTCACCACAGATTTCACTTCCTCACTTCTTCACTACAGATTTCACTTCCTCGGTCCCATGAAAGAGGGTTTGTGAGGCAAGAGAGTTTTATAATTTGCTTGAAGCATTGTGTATATATTGGTTAGGAGGTTGATTTAAAAGGCTATCACAATGCAGGTGTAAAGAAAATATAATAATACGGTAACAATGATGTTGTATGTTAACCTGTATTTAATTCTTGAATTTTCGAGATAATATCTCTTTTTCAAAAGATCACTGGAACCGAAGCAATTTAGTTATGACATTTCTTTTTAAGAATTAAATACAGGTTAACACACAACATCATTGTTACCTTATTATTATTTTTTGTTTACACTTGCATAGCCTCTTACACCTGCATAGCCTCTTAATCAACCTCCTAACCAATATATATATATATTATATATATATATATATATATATATATATATTATATATATATATATATATATATATATAAGTTAACATAGCGTGAGTATGAGTGAATAGGTAGTGAATCTTGCACTATACAATCATACAGGTAGAAAAAGACCAAAAATATTGTTCCAGCTTTTGGAGAGATTCGGCTGGCAAAGGGTTAAGGAATATTTGCTGTCACCTGATTTTACGTACAAACTATCAGTTGATAGTGATTTGAAATAACATTAGACTACATCATATCTTGATTTTTTTCTTTCCACTATCAAATCACATCCGATTAAAGAAACTGAGTTATGATGGTTAAAAATTTTGATTGGCAAAGAAATGTTTTATTTCCCCCTTGGCGTATAACTAGATTTCGTAATTAATATTTTCCTCAATTAGTTTATCATTAAATACAATTTCCCTAATCATGCTTATCTTCAGTTGATAGGTGTTGTGGCGATGCTGCCTCAGGCGATAACGAAATTATGTGCTATTTTATCGCAAGAAAAAAAGTTGTCTTAATTTAGAAGGCGTAGTTATGTTTGTATATGTGTACAAATAAATTACAAATAACATTCAAGAATATTATATAAATCAAATATGGAGGTAACTGTGTATCAGTGTATAAGTTAGTATGAATATGAATGAAAATGAACACATGCCATAAAGTCACACATAATCGATTACGAAAATACATATATATATATATATATATATATATATATATATATATATATATATATATATATATATATATAATATATATATATATATATATATATATATATATGAACAAAAAGTCATAAGACAAACAGGAATATTTCTTATATCTTATTTATTTTCAACTAGTTTCGACCTTAGGTCATCATCAGGGGAAAATTTCTTATTTGAAGAAATTGTTTATATATGCATATATATATATATATATATATATATATATATATATATATATATATATATGTGTATAAATATGTGTATATGTATATGTATATATATATATATATGTATATATATATATATATATATATATATATATATATATATATATATATATATCTGTGTGTGTGTTTATCTAATCTAAGAACATCATATGTATCAAATATGAATGTAGCTTTCTATTAGTATGTGGATATATATGTGCTTTTGTGTATATGTGTGTGTGAATTAGATATTTCATACAGATGTCTCTCTATCTCTATCTCTTTTTCTCTCTCTGTAGTTGTCTACATATATTGTTGTCTAAATATATATTTTTCTCTTCTTTTTATAATAGACATGCTCTAATGATGATCCAAAACGGATAGAAATATTGCAATATAAGCTAATAAAACACCTTTACTTAACAACATCTATGCGTTGTTTTTTAAATTTCTTATTCTGATATACTGTCGGATTCATCTTCGCTTCTGTTATTTGTCACGTTTATTTAATGTTTTCCACATACTGGCGGATTTATTTCCGTTTCTTGCAAACACACATACTCAAACAAACATACACACACACACACACACATATATATGTGTGTGTGTGTGTATATGTGTGTGTGTGTGCATTTGGGCAGCATTCTTTTATTTATACATGTAGAATTAAACAAAACGCACGTCTACTGTTTAACAATTTTATTAGCGATCTTTTCAAGCTATCTGACCAACTTTTTTACATTTGGATGCAATTAGACAACCAAATTTCATATCCCAAGTACTTTCGGCACTTCGCAGTGCCATCATCAGGGGTGATATGTTTATGTTCCAGTTGTTTTCAAGTTAGTAGTAGTTAGAGTAATATAATCAATAAAACAAAAGTCTTCGGCATAAAATAACCCAACCAACCAATCAAACTACTATCTACCAACCCCTGTGTAGCGTAATTATTATGGTCTACGGGGAATTTGGTGATTGAAAAGAAAACGCTAATCGGATTTCTGGAGAAAGAGAAGAAAAAGAGATAAGAACAAAGAGAGGTTAAAGTTTGAAACGTTAAACACTCAACGGGGGGCATCCACTGACCGACCAATGACCCCGGAACTAAAGTTAAAAATAAAACCGGAAGTTCTAGTTTCTGTTGAGGAGCGGAAGTTGGGTGACCATCGCACTCTGGGACGAAAAACGAAAGAAGAGAAAAATCGTTCTTTTTCGGCTGGGCCTTCGTAAGAGGCAGACGAAGCTTCCCGGTTTCTCCCGTATGGGTCTCGCCTAGTAGTAACGAACATGATTTACGATAGAATAATTTGACCTTACCCTCTATCTCTCATTCTCTCTGAAAAAGAACCTACGAACCTAGAAAGGAATAAACAATCCCTTTGTTACTATACGACTTTGTATGTTGTTTCTTAACTAACGACGACTACTACTACTAACGACTACTACTACAACTCGTATTAGGTCCTATGCAACACCCAGTCTTTTCATCTATCTATCTACATATCTCTCTATTTCTATATTTCACCGTTTATAAAAGGATGATGAAAATAATCTACTTTCTTCTGGTTTCTACTTTGGCCCATACTTAGGCTAGACGGGTGTTCTGAGAGGACCCCTTCGACTGACTGGTCCCATCAAGACCTAGCACCTACATGATTGTCCTAACACTATTGCTCTTATGGAAGACCACAGCCCTTTTTATCATATATGAGCTAGAACGCGAGGGCTGGGGGACTTAGTCTTCTGAATATGACTTTAAACCTTATCTGATGGTAAAGTTCCAACTCTGTAGTTCCAGGGAATGTAGAGTGCCCTTTCATCACTCTGACCCGGAGTGGTAGCACCTGTTAGGGTTCCTCCAATGAGTTAAATAGAAAAGTGTGTTCATAATGTATGAGTTGAGTTGAGTAGAGTTGGGTATCCATTAAGAAATAATCTATTTCAAAACTTTATCGGCATTAAAGACCCACCAAGGTTGATATGCCATAAAACAAAACAAACAAACAATAAAGAACTTTTCATTTGTTATTTGAAAATATTTCACAAAAATACTTATTGTATTATACCCATAGTCTGTATTGCAGTACTTGGATCCCATTGGTAAAAAAGTCATCAACAGCAGATTCATTATATGAGATTTTTAGCTCAGCCTCATATATGACGGAGTGGTAGTACCTGTTAGGGACTCATCTGTAGGTTAAAAAGTTATAAAATAAATGTTTATAATAATCAATAAACAAATGTCTTTGACATAAAATAAGCCAAGGGTTAATATACCGTAAAATCCAACCAACCAACCACCCAACCAACCAACAAACCAACCAACTGTCTATCAATCTGTCTGTTCATACTTTTGCATAACGGGATTCAAGTGAACATTTTTCTGTTTTTGAATAGAAAATATTAGCTCAGTCGGTAGCGTGTTCGCCTGGAAACCTCAAGGTTCCTGGTTCAATATTGAACATAGGTATACATACATTTGCTTTTATAGTAAAAAAAGGTGAAGGGTGAGAGTTGAGGCACTGATGGGTGGGTTGATGTGTAGGGATTTTTTCTGTAGGGTCTACACACCAACCCACCCATCAGTGCATCACCCCTCACCCATTCAATCGTTTTTTTTTACTATAAAAGCCAATGTATGTGTACCTATATTCAATAAAGCTGACGAAGCTTCATTCAATATGAGGCGAAATATCCACTAATTTTATTGCTGTTTTTGTGCTGTTCTTATCCACACTTTCCTCTATTCTCATCTACATTCTGACGGATTTATTAAAATCCTCTACTCGTCATTTGATATGTGGAATTCCAAGCCAAAAACATCGAGCAATTAGCGAACTCTTACTGCCAACACATCTTTGAAATTGCTGGCCGCTTTTCAGCCATTCTTAATCGTTGTTTAGTCGAATTATTTCCATTTAATAATTTTCATTGCAATTTCATGGCCGACCCGACCACGTGACTGGAATTTAGCGACAACTCCAATCAGGTAACTTTCGGCTCGGACGATTTTATTATAAAAGTAATGGTAGGAAAAGTACTTATCATTCAGTCTACGTTTTACTCTATCCCCAATCTCAAACTCTCTCTTTCTCTCTCCTCTCTCTCTCTCTCTCTCACACACTGTATCTATGTCTTTCTGGTAGGCAAAGCCCGTCCAATTCAGTCTTTTAATCTTTCTTTTCATCCCCCTCTCTCTCTGTCTCTGTCTATGTCTCTCTCTGGTAGACAAAGTTCTTCTCTTTTAGTCTATCCTTTTCTCTTTCCTCCCATCAATCTCTCTCTCTCTCTCTCTCTCTCTCTCTCTCTCTCCCTCTCTCTCTCTATTTATCTATCTATCTATCTATCTATCTCTGGTAGGCAAAGCTCTTCCCATTCAGTGTATCTTTTTCTATCTTCTTCCCACCTCTCTCTCTCTTTTTCTTTCTCTCTCTCTCTCTCTCTCTCTCTCTCTCTCTCTCTCTCTCTCTCTCTCTCTCTCTCTGCTTCATTCATTCTTTCTATGGTAGGCAAAACATTTCTCATACACTATCTTGCATCATTTTCTATCTCTCTCTCTCTCTCTCTCTCTCTCTCTCTCTCTCTCTCTCTCTCTCTCTCTCTCTGGTAGACAAATCTCTTCTCATTCACTCTATCTCTTTCTATCCTTCCCTCCCTCCCTTGACCCTCTCTTCTCTCTCTCTTCTCTCTCTCTCTCTCTCTCTCTCTCCTTGCCTCCTTTTCTCTCCGCCCCTGTCTCTATCTCTCTCTATATCTATCTATCTCTTCTCATTCACTCTATTTCTTTCTCTATCCTTCCCTCCCTCCTTGACCCCCTCTCTCTCTCTCTCTCCCCTTGCATCCTTTTCTCTCTCTCTCTCTCTCTCTCTCTCTGGTAGGCAAATCTCTTCTCATTCAATCTATCTCTTTCTCTATCCTTCCCCCTTCCTTGCCCCCCCTCTCTCTCCTTGCCTCCTTTTCTCTCCCCCCTCTCTCTCTCTCTCTTTGGCAGGCAAATATCTTCTCATTCAATCTGTCTCTTTCTCTATCCTTCCCTCCCTCCCTTGGCCCCCCCTCTCTCTCTCTCTCTCTCCTTGCATCCTTTTCTCTCCCCCCTCTCTCTCTCTCTTTGGCAGGCAAAATCTTCTCATTCAATCTATCTCTTTCTCTATCCTCCCCCTTCCTTGCCCCCCCTCCTCTCCTTGCATCCTTTT
The DNA here is from genome assembly GCA_023376005.1 of Doryteuthis pealeii. Lineage (NCBI taxonomy): Eukaryota > Metazoa > Mollusca > Cephalopoda > Myopsida > Loliginidae > Doryteuthis > Doryteuthis pealeii. The sequence goes on along the minus strand of CM042159.1, from coordinate 35,767,427 downwards.
CTCTCCCCCTCTCTCTCTCTCTCTCTTTGGCAGGCAAATATCTTCTCATTCAATCTGTCTCTTTCTCTATCCTTCCCTCCCTCCCTTGGCCCCCTCTCTCTCTCTCCTTGCTCCTTTCTTCTCCCCCCTCTCTCTCTCTCTCTTTGCAGGCAAATATCTTTCTCATTCAATCTATCTCTTTCTCTATCCTTCCCTCCCTCCCTTGGCCCCCCTCTCTCTCTCTCCTTGCATCCTTTTCTCTCCCCCCACTCTCTCTCTTTGGCAGGCAAATATCTTCTCATTCAATCTATCTCTTTCTCTATCCTTCCCTCCCTCCCTTGACACCCCCCCTCTCTCCTCTCTCTCTCTCCTTGCACCCTTTTCTCTCCCCCTCCCCATCTCTCTCGCTTCTCTCTCACTCTCTCTCTCTCTCTCTCAGGTAGGCAAAGCTCTTCTCATTCACTCTATCTCTTTCTCTCTCCTGTCGCTTTGTCTCTCTCCCTTTTCCTTGATGTTTGTCTCCGTAATTTTTTATGTCTAAGAAGAATTATCACTATTTTCAGTTCTCTCAATAGAAATTCACGCAGAGAAGTAGCCGACCGAGTTAATTAAGACTCACTTGGCATATTCGCTGACAAGAGACAAGAACAGAATCGAATTGGTCAGGATAAAAAAATAAATAGTTGCATTAAATTTTGATTTATGGATATCCACTGTTGGCCACTAGTAAATTATCAAGTCTAAAATCAATTCAGATAATAGAATGTTTATCAAAGAGCTAATACAATACGTGTAAAATGAACACCGTATGAAGCGGTGCTATTAACGTGTGATCGTCCTTAAGTAGTATAGTTTTAACCAAATAGATAGATAGATAGATATGGTAGAAATAAATAGATAAACACACAGAGAGAGAGAGAGAGAGAGAGAGAGAGAGAGAGGGAAAAGCAACAGTAAAACGTAACTGATAAAAAGTTAGAGAAATTGCAAGAAGGGGAGAGAAAGACTATTTAAAATATAATATTTTCTAAAATTTCCAATCAGTAAAAAAACTCACATTTCAAATCGCCCCTAAGCAGTATAGGTTTTTATCATTCATATATATATATATATATATATATATATATATATATATATATATATCTAAAGGAAGAAGTCGGAAGAATAAAAAAAAATTCCACTAATCAAAAAGACGCTTGAAAGAAAAACTACCCCAAATTATCGCCCCTGGAGGCGGGGGAAAATGTATAAATGTAAACCGAATTTGGCCATTTGCCAGTCTGAATAAAATAAAAACGTGGTCTGACGAAGCTCGGTGGGCCCCAGATACCCACGAGTGGACATGGTCCATAATCACGATACCCATTTAAGGCCTTTTTATTCACACACACACACACACACACACACACATATATATATATATATATATATATATATATATATATATATATACATAGATACATAGATAGATAGAAATATGTAGAGAGAGATGGAGATAGGTAGCGAGAGAAAGATAGAGCTGGAGAGAGGTAGAAAAAGCAGAGAAAGAAATACATTTAGCAAGATAAATAAAATGATAAAATAAGTAGAGAGAGAGAGAGAGAGAGAGAGAGAGAGAGAGAGAGAGAGAGAGAGAGAGAGAGAGAGAGAGAGAGAGACCTAAATATAAACAAGAATGATAAAGAAAGAGATGATGCAATGAAAGAGACAGAGCTAGAGAGTGAGAAAGAGGACAAGAGAAGAAAGAAAGAAAAGAAAGACAGACAGAAAGTGGAAGAGCAAAAATATAACGCAAACAATAAAAAGAGAGAAAATAGCAAGAAGGAGAGAGAAAGAGAATATTTAAGAAACAAAACAAAAATCATTTTCTAAAATTTTCTATTTTCAAAAAAAACACATTTCATAAGATTTAAATCACAATGACTGATGCCAGATACATTTCAAAAACTTTTACAGTAATGGACAAAACAGAAATAGGAATTAATACATTTTTCATTTCAGAAATTATTAACCCCACAACACATTTTTTGTATCCCGTTTCTCATTAACACAAATAATCACACACACACACACACACACACACACACACACACACATATATATATATATATATATATTATATATATATATATATATATAAGTAAACTCGTCGGGGCGGCCTAATGTCGGTATCAGCCAATCAGCAAGGGAGTCTATCCCCTTTCTCCTAGCGCTAGACCAAGGAGATTGTTTTGCGTCTGAGGTGGAGCGCCATACCTACCATCAGCTCTTTACTTTACCGCACAGATCACTGTGCTACTCATAACGCTGAGTTAGCGAGGACCGAAATCGAACTAGGAACGTTGTAGTTCATGCTGATAGGTACGCGTCCTGCGTCCCTGACTCTTAAAAATCTAAAAGGACACAGAAAAATCATATCCATGCGTCACAGTGTTTTTTTCTTCCTCTACCATTTCCAGCTAATTGTAAATACTTCTCAATATTTTTCTTCGAAACGAATTGCATTGTATGGGATACAAAATCGGGGTTAGACCGCTTTAGTTGTTCGTAACAAGTTAGATAAAAACTACAATCATTAAGAAACTTTTGTTGGAGCCCATAACATTTCCCGGGGACTCCTTTTAATCAAATCCGTGCGTCCCAGGACGTACTAAATTAAAAAATCTATTATTGTTGTATACCCTTTCTTTCCTTCTATTTTTCTTCTGTTCATCTTTGGTATCTTACGTTCTTCTTCCAGCGTCTGGACCAAGTTTTGGGGACTTCGTGTCTGGTCTTCTAGATCAGTCTTGTTGCCAAGACATTCATCAACCACAGAACCATGTTATTTTCGTAAGCTTTTATTTACTTAACTAAACATTTCATGTAACTAAACAGAGCGCGCGTATGCAGGTGAGTCCCAGTTAAAGCAGACATATCTTATCTGCCTGACGTCCAAGCCGAAACTGAGGACCCAACCAGGTCCCACGTGACTTCACGTATTTCGCGGGGTTTTCTGTAATATTCCATGGAAAGTAACGCCCGTGATATGAAAAGGGCCATCCCCTGAGAAATACAGGGGGTTGACAATAATCTATGCAACCGCATAGATTATGTAACATTATCATAACTGTATATTTATAAGACAATTTCAGTTATAACTGAAGCTTCTTTGTTGCTTTTTACTCTTTGCGTGTTTTATTGATTCTTCATTTTGCCTTCAACATTAAGCTTAGATGTGGCACAGGGCCAGAATTATGGAGCGCCCAGTGAGAATCAAACTCACTAAAAATGGTTTGCGAATCTAGGTTGTTAACCATTACACCACTAGTATGTTTATAAGTGAGAGAAACATTTTTTCAGATAATTTTATCTTTCAAAATGTGGGTTGTGCAATCAAGTCATTAACTCAAATTTCTGTTTATTTGATTATCCTTTTGACCTTCCATACATGCACATGTTACTCCAACTAATTAAAGTACAGAGTAATTAAAAAGGATTTTGATACCACTCAAAACAGAATAATTAATGTGGCTGCTCTTAAGGGATCAGTTTAGCTCAGTCAGTAGAGCATCAAGCCAGGAACCACAAGGTTCCAGGTTCAATACCAGACCTAACTACTTGTTAAGCTGGGATCTGTGCAGTAAAATAGTTAGTTGGTGGTAGGTGTGGTGTTCCACTTCAGATGCAAAAAAAATCTCCCTCGTCTAGCACTAGTGAAAAGGGATAGACACTCTTGGTGTTTGGCTGATACCAACAATAGGCGACTCTACCAACTTTACTTACACAATTTAATATTTTCTCTCTCTCTCTCTCTCTCTCTCTCCTAGACATGTCCATTGGAAGACACTGGGAAAACTTCTTTACTACATTCCATTAAGAACTACATATTTGTTTTATAATCTTCTATTTCTTATATATACTCTGTGCAGGCGCGTAGTCTAGTGGTTAAAGTCGTAGGAAATGGACTGGTCGACCCGAGTTCATATCCTGGGCAAAGCTGTTTGCATTTCACATGGCGCTAATATCCTTGGGAAAGGTATGAATCTAATTCTCCCTCCAACTATGGGTAAATAACAGGACAGACTGGGCTCTTAACCATGGCTAGGTAACTAGTCTAGGAGAAAAAACACTCTGAATTCAAACCTGTTAAACTCCGCTTAAGAAATTGACCTTGTGTCGCACCCTGCTCGTGTGGAGGGATTGGTAAATATATATGTATGTTGGAAGCGCGTGGTGTAATGGTTAAGTCATGGGAAATGGACTCAGCGACCCGAATTCAATTCCTGGACAAAGCTATTTGCATTTCACATGGCGCTAATATCCTTGGGAAAGATATGAATCCAATTCTCCCTCCAGCTATGGGTAAATAACAGCGCAGAGTGGGCAAGGAAACCAGTCTAGGAAAAAGAAAACTCTGAATTCAAGCCTGTTAAACTCTGCCTCAGAAATTGACCTTGTGTCACATCCTACTCGTGCGGATGGGTTGGTAAATTCATATAATAGCTGTTTTAAGCCAGTTTTTTATGCTGAATCCAAAAATGCGGATACTGAATGCTAGGCAGAGGACCCCCCGAAGGCGATGAATGATAGAGACAGTTAGCGAGAAATGTTCATGAATATCCGAGCTAGTATTGTATATAGTGTCGCATTCTCAAATGGAGATAAGAGATTCACATTGTGTCATCATTGGATACAATGGACAGCTAGTACTAGTAGTAGTAATATTAGTACCAAATAATTACTAATTATTTGCTAGCAATTTGTTTTCGAGTAACTATTTCTGTGTAATAGTAATTAATTGCTAACAGTAATATTCAAATAACTATATCTGCCTCGAACAAATAATTTCCAATATTTTAAATTTCGATAACTATTCCAGTCTAATACAACAAATATGTACACAAGGATATGATTTTAAGTTTTCCTTAATAATTTTCAATATTTTCAAGCACACACTCGTTTCATACTTATTACCAAATGTCGTAGGAGCCAATGTATGAAAATGTTCACAATCTATATATAAATACGCTTGTTCATAAATATTCCGCCCGTTATGATCCTACAACACCCTCTGGTTAAATATGAGACCGTCCAAATTGTTTAAGAGGCAATACAAATATGTGAATCCAGATAATCTGGTTGCGCTTAATCACAGATTTCTTATTTTTCCTATTTTAATTCAACCGATTTTTAAAAGGAAGCATTTTAAATTGTTTTTCGTCTTTTAAATGCCCAACATAAATCTAAAATGAATTGAAAAAATAAAGAAGTAACATGTTTGTTTTATTTGTAATATTGAAATTGTAAATTAGAAAATATATTTTGGTAATTTTGATCTTATGTCATCCCGGCCTCGGTGCTAACGTGTTGGGAAAATATCTACGAGTAAGGCGTCCCATCTTGGTGTAATGGTTCTCGAGCTTGTCTCAAAGATCCATTGTTATCGAATCTTTATTAAGTCTCTTTATATTATTTTATCTGGTTCTTCCATCTCCCATCATGTGTATGCAACACTCCGCTTTGGGCAAGATGGGCGGTCGGAGAGGAGGCCTCCGACCAATCGGCTTGTTACATCATTATATTTCTTTATTCAAAAAATTTTGACGTTATTACTCTCTCATGCAGCATGCATTTCCTCTCTCTGTCTACCTCTTTTTTCCCTCTCTCCCATCCCCATCCCATCACCATCATCTCTCTCTCTCTCTCTCTCTCTCTCTCTCTCTCTCACACACACACAAACACACACACACATTCACACATACAAGCCCTAGCACTTATATTGTTGTCCCAACCCTATTGCCCTTTTGGAAAACTCCAGCCCTTTTTGGCATGTGTTAGAAGGTGGAGGTTGAGGATCTTAGTGTCCTGGGTATGACGTTAAACTGCAGTAAATGGTGTGGCTCAGTTTTGAAGCCCTGGAAAGTGTGGAGTACTCCTTCATCACCATTTCCCCCAGTTCCACACTGATCCAAAGTTGTTGTACCTGTTAGTCCCATCTATGGGTTAAATAGAAAAAATGAAACTTGAGATTGGTAACACACAAATCTCCCTTTAAAAAATGATTATCTACTCTGTTGGTGTGGCTTAGAATATACTGACTGTATCCTTTCTTGAGATTGGTAACACACACCCCTCCCTTTAAAAAATGATTATCTACACTGTTGGTGTAGCTTAGAATATACTGACTGTATCCTTTCTTGAGATTGGTAACACACCCCACTCCCTTTAAAAATGATTATCTACTCTGTTGGTGTGGCTTAGAATATACTGACTGTATCCTTTCTTGAGTTTTAATAAGTTTTAATAATGTGTTAAGAATTGAGTTTAAATGAATGTGAATAGGCATCAAGCATGAATAGGTGACTCCCCTATGACACGAACATGGACTTACCCAAAGGGTATATATTAACAGAGCAAAGCTACTCAAGTGAGAAGTAGCAGATACATGTTCTTCGTGTACGCTGTAACAAGGAAACCTTCCTCAATTGTACATTGACATATTGCTGAATACATCTGTTCCCTACATTTTAATCTCGTGTTGAGTTATTATTTATTGACCCTTAAACAGATCATAACAAATAGGACAAAACTACTTCCGGATTATATACTCCGACAATGGTTGACTTGTCGTAAAATCCAATAAAACAAAACCAAATCCATCATTTGTTGGGATTTGTATCCTGTCTGGGTATTGTCTGTCTCTGAGATCCGTCTTGCTCTTTTTAACACATGGAACAACACGGAGACATAATTTCGTGTAGACGTATACTCTAAGCCAATAGAATTTCCCGTTCAAGGCCAACAGGTCTCTATATGAACTCCTATAAAACTGAGTTCATAAAAAGGAAGATCGCCTCTCCATACTCGACGGTAAACCTCTAAAGTCGGTAGAACAATTCACATACCTAGGTAGTAATATCTCTCCAGAGAAAGCTATATTAATGCACGCATAGGAAAGGCACAGTGTGCTGTTGACTTATTATAAATCATATGGAAATCTTATTTCACTGATAAGCACAAGTGACAATTTTTCTAGGCCGTAGTTATGTCAGTGCTATTGTACGGCTGCACCACTTGAACATTAACAAACCGCCCAGGAAATAGCTAGATGGGAGTTTCACAAGAATACTGCGTGCGATCTTAAAGAAATCGCGGAAACACCTGCCCACACGAATGCAGCCGTAAGACCACTAACCCCGATCACACAAACCATCCGAGTAAGACGAACAAGACATTCTGGACACTGCTGGAGAAGCAAGGACCAACTCGCAAGTGACTTTATCCTGTTGAAACATGCACATGGGCAAGTCAGTGTGGGTCGTCCAGCAAATAGCTACATTGAAATGCTATACGCGGATACGGGATGGTGTGCAGATATCCTCCCGAGGGCGAGGAGTGATAGGGACGATTGGCGAGAGATTGTCAAGGATATCCGTGCTGTTATTGCGACCTGATGACAATGATGATGATGATGATGATGATGACCAACAGCGATTTTTCACTGTTTTTCCGTTATTTCAAATTACTCTGTGCATATTCATTTTTGTAACAATACGTTTTTTCATATCTAATACTAATAATTATCCAACAATTACATGTTTCCCTGTAATTATTCCTATTTGATAATAATATCAAATTGCCGGGTCCTGATGAAAGCTTTCCGGAGCAAAAGATGAAATGAAGAGATGAGGACGAATTTAAAACAGAAGAAAAGAAATAAAAAGAAGACGAATGATGACTAAAAAAACAACAAAAAGAACACTTGCTTTATAAGCGAGCTTCAACCTCCCTAAAGGCTGGCGTCAAGACATGGAGATTTCAAGTGTTATATCTTGAGGGAATTTATTTTTTCTTCTCTCAAACAACTCAAGGTCTCATTCCACGTGTAAAGTACAATTGTACAGGAAAGTTGTGAACCAATAAATAAATTGTTATATTCTTTAACGGAAACTTTTCCATGTTTTCTTCTTTGCGTAACCAACACTTGGCAACTCTTTCCAAACCAGTCGCTGATACAACGAAGAAGTTCTGACAAGTTTCGATACGAAATTATTAACCAGGGAACTAGTCGATGATCCAGTTATAGTCACAGACTATAGTGATTTAAAAAAAATTGTTCTCTTATCTAAACGCCTCATTTAATTTGACAATAACCCCCAGGCGAATTGTCATTGTTTTCCTCACCCCCTAACACAACTAAGTTCTCATTCCTCGTGTAATGAACTATTGTACAGGAAAGTTGTGTACCAATAAATAAATTGTTATATTTTTTAACGGAAAGTTTTCCATGTCTTCATTTTTGTGTCTCGCCAACATCGAAAAGGCGAATCGGTGAGTTTTCATTGATGAGGTAGCTTGTTCTCCGGAGATTAGTCATGATTCTGACTATCAAATCATCAACAATGACCTCAGCTTCTATAAAACAACATTGCGCATAATTTTTGAATCTCTCTTGTAATGCCAAAGCTATCCTTGTAGAAGAATAGTAGGTGTAGTATGTAACCCATAGATAAGGGTTAAACGTATTCATATGAACGTTCGAGTTTTATTGCAAAAAGAAAAGCATTTGATAGAACTCTGTTTGATACAGCTCTTGCTAACAGTCTAGGTATGAATATCGTTAGATATTAGCACTTTCACTACTGAAATTTTTCCTACGGCAGAACCAAATGTTGTAACTGGTTCCCTATTGCAAAAGGATCAAGTACCAGTTACAGGGTTGGCTCACAGACAAATTAAAAGATTGCAGGGGTTTTCATATAATGATTTTTCACTGTAAACAAGTGAAACATGGGAGAGCTGCAGCCAGTGGCTTATGGTCGGATCGCAGTGGTGTTAAAAGCTCTTAGGTATTTTCGATAAGTCCAGTGCCAACATCTTTATCGTGATCATAACTAGACAGAACGAAAGAAAAAGGAGAAAGAGATTATATATATATATATATATATATATATATATATATATATATATTATCTCTTTCTCCCTTTTCTTTCGTTCTGTCTCGTTATGATCACGATAAATATATATATATATATATATATATATATATATATATATATTATATATATATATTATCTCTCTCTCTCTCTCTCTCTCTCTCTATATATATATATATATATATATATATATATATAAAGAGAGAGAGAGAGAGAGAGAGAGAGAGAGAGAGAGAGAGAGAGAGAGAGAGAGAGTGGAGAGATTATATATAAGTTAATTAATCGTACAGTACATTAATAAAACTCATTGGGGGATTCAGCGAAAACTCTTGCTAACTTTTGAATTTAGATGTTTCCTCTTGTGACCAGAGATCGTGAAAGTTTCACACAATTCGCCTCTGGTTCTAATGCTTGGGAATTCCTAATATTTCAATAGAAAACCTAAGTTACTTTGCCGTACATATTTTCTATTCCAGGTATCGTAGTATAAAACTAATGTGTATCGGATGGTGAGACTCCATTTCTGAAAATCTGGGAAGTTTAGAGTATCTATTCATTGCCATTACCCATAGATCAACTCTAACTCGGAGTAGTATGAATCAGAGTTCAATCTATGGGTAAAATCGATATATTTTAAAAGTATCCGATCACATAACAATATCCCAAACTCTTAAGAAATAAGAAGATACATATAAACAATAATGTATGCGATTCCCTAACCTAATTCTTGATATAAAATAACATTATGCCGTTAAAATTAATCAGTCATTCAAAAAAGAATGTGTCAAAAATGTATCGAGATTTTTTAAACTTTTTGCCACACTTTGTATTCTGAAAAAATTAACGTTCCATTCATTGTTCATTTCTGTCTTCGTAAATACAGCTTCAAACTCGGCACTTTTATGACACACCTTTTTTTTCTGAAAAAATAACGTTCCATTCATTGTTCATTTCTATCTTGGTAAATACAGCTTCAAACTCGGCACTTTTATGACACACCTTGTTTTCTGAAAAAAATAACGTTCCATTCATTGTTCATTTCTGTCTTCGTAAATACAGCTTCAAACTCGGCACTTTTATGACACACCTTGTTTCTGAAAACATAACGTTCCATTCATTGTTCATTTCTGTCTTCGTAAATACAGCTTCAAACTCGGCACTTTTATGACACACCTTGTTTTCTGAAAAAATAACGTTCCATTCATTGTTCATTTCTGTCTTCGTAAATACAGCTTCAAATCGGCACTTTTATGACACACCTTGTTTCTGAAAAATAACGTTCCATTCATTGTTCATTTCTGTCTTCGTAAATACAGCTTCAAACTCGGCACTTTTATGACCACACCTTGTTTTCTGAAAAAATAACGTTCCATTCATTGTTCATTTCTGTCTTCGTAAATACAGCTTCAAACTCGGCACTTTTATGACACACCTTGTTTTCTGAAAAAATAACGTTCCATTGTTCATTTCTGTCTTCGTAATACAGCTTCACACCTTGTTTTCATTGTTCACTGTCTTCGTAAATACAGCTTTTTTATGACACACCTTGTTTTCTGAAAAAATAACGTTCCATTGTTCATTTCTGTCTTCGTAAATACAGCTTCAAACTCGGCACTTTTATGACACACCTTCTGAAAAATTAACGTTCCATTCATTGTTCATTTCTGTCTTCGTAAATACAGCTTCAAACTCGGCACTTTTATGACACACTTTGTTTTCTGAAAAAATAACGTTCCATTCATTGTTCATTTCTGTCTTCGTAAATACAGCTTCAAACTCGGCACTTTTATGACACACCTTGTTTTCTGAAAAATAACGTTCCATTCATTGTTCATTTCTGTCTTCGTAAATACAGCTTCAAACTCGGCACTTTTATGACACACTTTGTTTTCTGAAAAAATAACGTTCCATTCATTGTTCATTTCTGTCTTCGTAAATACAGCTTCAAACTCGGCACTTTTATGACACACCTTGTTTTCTGAAAAAATAACGTTCCATTCATTGTTCATTTCTGTCTTCGTAAATACAGCTTCAAACTCGGCACTTTTATGACACACCTTGTTTTCTGAAAAAATAACGTTCCATTCATTGTTCATTTCTGTCTTCGTAAATACAGCTTCAAACTCGGCACTTTTATGACACACCTTGTTTTCTGAAAAAATAACGTTCCATTCATTGTTCATTTCTCTCTTCGTAAATACAGCTTCAAACTCGGCACTTTTATGACACACCTTGTTTTCTGAAAAAATAACGTTCCATTCATTGTTCATTTCTGTCTTCGTAAATACAGCTTCAAACTCAGCACTTTATGACACACCTTTGTTTCTGAAAAATTAACGTTCCATTCATTGTTCATTTCTGTCTTCGTAAATACAGCTTCAAACTCGGCACTTTTATGACACACCTTGTTTTCTGAAAAAAATAACGTTCCATTCATTGTTCATTTCTGTCTTCGTAAATACAGCTTCAAACTCGACACACCTTGTTTTCTGAAAAAATAACGTTCCATTCATTGTTAATTACTATCTTGGTAAATACAGCTTCAAACTCGCCACTTTTATGACACACATAAGTTATTTGGTCGTACACATTTCCATACCAATGCACTAAACTGCATCTTATTGTGAGTCTCCATTTCTGCATATGGGAGAGTGTAAATTACTCCTTCATTGCCATTTCGCCCAGGTCCACTCAGACCAAGACTAGAAGTACGAATCAGGGTTCAATCTATGAATCAAATATATCTGTTTAAAAAATTATCCCTATTCGATAGAACCGTGTGCCAAATAAATCTTAAGAAACTGCTACAAAAATATATCTATTAATAATGGAGATTCACTTCCGGTTTTTGTCTGTAACAAAAATTACGTCACTGCTTACGTCACATTACCCCAAATCGTCATAACATAGAATAAATACACTCAAAATTTGAACATGCAACATTAGACAGTCCTCATTGTTTTTTTTAAACAAGTTTTAATAGATACTTGACTGGTATAATATATCTATATATAGTTTTTTTTTATTCTAATACATATTTAAAGTTTACATTTCAAATTGTTTTATTTTTTAATCCTTTAATGAATTTGATGATTTTACTTACTTAGTGTACAAACTTGCTGACATTGCATTTTTTACACCCACCAATCAGGCAATATGTTTCAAAAATCTATTTTTATATCGCCCAGAAGGCGTTTTTTATTTTGTACTAGTTATTATAATGGAGATTATGTGTCTCTCAGTCTGTATCCGACACTACGTCACCAGTTACATGATGAAAACTAAGTGGTCGTACAACACCTGCTTGGTGGGATGTGGCTTCCAGAACTCATGTGATGTTCTCTTGTGGGCACCTGTACTGGACACACCAGTGTAGGGCAAGGAGCCAAAACCTACATCAATCAGCTTTGATCTGATTCTGGATGCTGCGTGGAAGACCTATCAAAAGCGATAGCCGATTGGAATAGTTGGAGATAAAGAGTTTATTCTCGGGATTAAACCGAAGCTCACACAGAGGCCAGTGCAAAATGTACGTGCTCTTTTAGATGAGAGGAAGTGTTGCCTAGGGAGACGGACCTGTGGGACCACACGATCAATTTTAACTAACCCACGGGTTCAGATGACTCTGAACACCAACGTTCCTGTCAGCAAGACCTGATGATGATGCAGTATAATATATAAGAGAAATAAAAGATAAGTTTGAATAGTGTTAGTTAAAAAGTTATTTCCCCGTTGAAGTGAGTTCGGTCCTCACTGAGCGATCCACTCTTGACTCCATGTAGCAGTGAAAATAAGTCATCCTAAATCTTTAAAATTATAGAAAATAATTAAAGGTACCATGCTGTTCCTCGTTTAGGGACAGATATAAATACATATAAAGTTGGCACAGTA
>CM042159.1:35728016-35754439 GCA_023376005.1 Doryteuthis pealeii | reverse complement strand
AGAAGAAAGAAGAAGAAGAAGAAGAAGAAGAAGAAGAAGATTAAAGAGGAAGAAGAAGAAGAAGAAGAAGAAGAAGAAAGAAAAAATTAAGAAGAAGAAGAAGAAGAAGAAGAAGAAGAGAAGAGAAGAGAAGAAGAAGAAGAAGAGAAGAACAAGAAGAAGAAGAGAAGAAGAAGAAGAAGAAGAAGACAAAATTAAAGAAAAGAAGAAGAAGAAGAAGAAGAAGAAGAAGAAGAAGAAGAAGAAAATTAAAAGAAGAAGAGAGAAGAAGAAGAAGAAGAAGAAGAAGAAGAAGAAGAAGAAGAGAAGCAGGATAAAAAGAGAAGAAGATGAAAAGCAGAATGAAAAAAGAAGATAAAGATTAATCAGAATGGGCTGATGAGAAGAAAAGGTAGATAATCAAAGAAGGGAAATGTGTTCCTTAATCTTCCGACCGTTATCATCTTCTAACATACTATCATTAAAAACGAGACCGTCCAAATCATTCAGGATGAAATGAAAGAATTGAAATCCTGATTCTCTGGTTTTGCTTATCCGCCAAACTTTTATTTCTTATGAGTGTCATCATCTCAGCTAATAATGAAACATTCCGTTTTTATTATAGAGAAAGAAAGGGAAGAAAAAGGACATGATACCATGTATAAATATAAAAAAGAAAGAAAGTATGAAAGAAAGAAAGATTGTAGGGGAAAGATAGTGTGAGGATGTTAGCACGCGGAAACTATAACACTAATCTGTTTCAATCGAATATAATGAAAAGATGAAAAAGGGATTGACAGGGAACGATATCGAGAGGGGGTGAGCACGCGGAAACGATAACTTATCTGTTTCAATCATATATAATGAAAAGATGGAATAAAAACAAAAAAGAGTGAGATTAAGATTAAATTAAGATTATAAAACTTTTTACATATTGAACTATTAGTAATAGCTCTTAAGTAAAAAATATAAAATGTTGTAATAATCAAATTAGCATAATGTGGTATATCCACAGGTCATGCTAGTGTTAAACATTTCTTTTAAATACATTTTTGAAATAACCTGTATACAACTAGTGAGTGGAATATTGATCGAAATACAAATATACCAGACAGAATAGCGCAGACTGAAGACAGGAATATCAGTTAGCTAACATGGATAGGTAGATAGACTTTATGAACATATTTTCCTCTTGTCATCGAAAGACGAGAGCACATTATTTGCATTAATTTATTCTTTAAACTATCTTATTTGCAGTGCGAATTGCAGGTGTATACACAATTTCCAATTGCAAATTGATAAAGACTACGATAGGATAGTAAAAGTATGGAACACCTAGAAGGAAACAAACTATATTAGTAACTATTATATTAGTATTATTTGGATTATTCGGATTATTGTCCCCATCTTTATACATCATTTACTTGTGGACTCGGCAAGAACCATGTGATCTCTCTTGGCCAATCACTGGCAGTACTCTGCTGCTGATACAATACTTATACCGGCAGTACTGGCCATAACTACTCATAACTACTGCGACTTTCGTGGACGACGGACAGGATTAAATCCTTGGACCTTTAACTATACGCAGGATAGGACTTATTCACTTACCAAATGATTCCATAACTCAGGACTTACTTACTTTAAGCCCTTTTCAACTGGCCAAGGATGGCATTTAAAAACTTAACAGGCTTGCCATAAGGGCAAGAGAATTAGGAAATTATATATAATAGTGAATCAGAGGCAAAGTCAAATACTTGGTAAAAGTATATTTATTCGATCAGAATTCATATACATACTAACTCCTCCACTAGTCTGTCTGACAGCTTATTTATAAGATATACCCAACCATTCTTTTACGGTCTATAAGGGAGGTGGAATCCTATACAACACAGTATGAGAAGCCAAGTTTTCCTGTCGATTTTCTCTTTCGTTTTGAATTTTTTTTTAGCGGTGTTCAGTAATTTTTATTCCTTAAAAAATAATAATCTTAAGAGATAGATACGTTTGAAAAAAAAAAGAGCCCAGTCTGTCCTACTATTTACCCATAGTACAACGTTTCGGCCGATGTGTACACTGGCCTTCTTCAGGTATTTTTAGTTTGACTCGAGAACCATCTTTTCGAACTCGGGAACCTTCTTTTCGAACTCGGGAACCTTCTTTTCGAACTCGGGAACCTTCCTTTCGAAGTCGGGAACCTTCCTTTCGAACTCGGGAACCATCTTTTCGAACTCGGGAACCTTCTTTCAACTCGGGAACATTCTTTTCGAACTCGGGAACCGTCTTTTCGAACTCGGGAACCATCTTTTCGAACTCGGGAACCATCTTTTCGAACGCGGGAACCTTCCTTTCGAACTCGGGAACCTTTTTCGAACTCGGGAACTTTCTTATCGTTATCGAGAGCCATCATGGAACTTTGAACCCAACCCTTTTGTCAATCCACGGGGCATTCTTGGGACGAGCCGTAAAGACCGTGTTAACTTTAAATCAGCAATCCCGAAATTTTCAACTTTTTTTTTCTTTTTAAAGATAGAGACTATAGTCTACCAATTAATTTCAATTTTAGATGTCATAAGGGTAGACCATACTACAAAGCTCAAGTAAATGACAAAATATTAGAAGTATTATTGATCAAAACCGTTTTGGGTATTTTAACGTTGGTTAGAAGCACCTCATAGCAACTGCGATAGATACTTTACAAGATTCAAATATTTTCTTCCTCTCTGTAAGGGACAGTTTGGAAACCTACTCAGACGGCCGACTAAATTATTTTATCGTTAATAAACATGAGAAAAGATCACATAGGCAACAACAAATTGTAAGTAATTTGCGCCGCCGACTTCCCCCCCTATATATATATATATATATATATATATATATTATATATGTGTGTGTGTGTGTGTGTGTGTGGGTGTGTGTGTGTGTGGGTGTGTGTGTAGAATTAAACAAAGAAAAATTGATGAGAAAGGTGTTTTTAGGAATTTTAATTCTTCTCCTTCCAGCCTTCACATTGATATAATAAAAAAAAAAAAATGGAACACATCATCCTGAAGACGGCACTTCGAAGTGCCGAAAGTACTCGGGACCTGAACTTTGGTGGAGATAAAAAATAAATTGTTAAAACAGGAGATGTGTCTTTTGTTTAATTCTACATATATATATATTATATTATATATATATATATATATATAATATATATAATATATATATATATATATATGGTAATAAATGGTAATAAAAGTGTACTCCACACTCTAGCGTCGATTCATCCACGTCGATTTGACATTGTCGATTTGAATTCAAACTTGTGTCCCATCCTGCTCGTGCGGAGAGTTAGCAAATGCATACTAAGTTTAATTTAATTGTAGCACACATACAGAGATATGGGCAGCCCTCTAAGAACCGATATTCTAACACACTTGTCTGCTAGTACATTTAGTAATGGAGATTCGCTTCCAGTTTTTATCTGTAACAAAACCTTCGTCACTGCTTACGTCACTATACCCGAAAATCGTCATAACACAGAATAATACACTCAAAATTTGAGCATGCAACATTAGACAGTCCTCATTGTTTTTTTTAAACAATTTTAATAGATACATCCCAGTATCCTATATTTATATATAGTTTGTTTTATCTTAATAGATATTCAAGTTAATAGAACTTAGTTTTGATTTCAAATTGTTTTATTTTTACTCCTTTAATAAATTTGATGATTTCATGATTTATGGTTTCAAATCCTCCGACATTTAATTTTTAACTTCCACTCCTCAAGGATATATCTTTCAAAATGTTATGTTTACATCGCCCGGAGGGTGTTTTTAATTTTGCTAGTAAATTCAATAATCACAATGTCTTTCCTTAAATAAGCGTTCAAATCATTGTGTCGGAGGACGTATACGGCAGAAGACAGAGGATTTGAGCAATTGACGTGTTACATCCACCTGCACACCGATTCGAAAAATTCAGTGCGGAGGAGTTAGTAAATCAAGACATATATAAAGGACAGTTGTGTGTATGTATGTATGTTTGGAGGAGCCTACAAAAAGAAAACAATTAACGACAAAATAAATATATATATATATATATACACATTCACTATGATGTTGCTTTTTGAACAATATATATATATATATATACACATTCACACTGATGTTGCTTTTTGAACAAAACTATTGAAGAATTGATTCATATTTATGAAGATTATTAAACAATAAAATTTAAATAATAACAGCATGGAATTTATTTTTCTTTTTGAATTTAATATTATAAAGAGGAAATATTAATTTTTCATTTCAGAATGTCTCTGCACATTTATTCTGACGCCCCCATTAGACCGGATCAACGCAAGGTTCTTTTTTACGAACGGATTTTTAATGGGCCATCTTGCGAGGATTCAATTCGCAATTCAGTAATAATGTCTCTGTGAGACTAACTTTCCCCACTATCCAGGCGACGCCGGGTAGCCACTTCTAGTACATAATGTTTAGCTTAGCTGTAGCACACGGATAGATGTATGGGGTACCCTCTAAGAATTGATACCTTAGTGTGCTAATCAATTTAATAATGACAATGTCTTTCCTTAAGTAAGGGTTCAAAGGGTTAGCTTGGCTGTAGCACACGGATAGATGTATGGGGTACCCTCTAAGAATTGATATCTTAGTGTGCTAATCAATTTAATAATGACAATGTCTTTCCTTAAGTAAGGGTTCAAAGGGTTAGCTTAGCTGTAGCACACGGATAGGTGTATGGGGTACCCTCTAAGAATTGATACCTTAGTGTGCTAATCAATTTAATAATGACAATGTCTTTCCTTAAGTAAGGGTTCAAAGGATTAGCTTAGCTGTAGCACACTGATAGATGTATGGGGTACCCTCTAAGAATTGATACTTTAGTGTGCTAATCAATGTAATAATGACAATATCTTTTCTTAAGAAAGGGTTCAAAGTATTGTGTAAGACGACGTATACGGCAAAAGACTGAAGATTTGGCCAATTGACGTGTTACATTCGAAGCTCTAGAACACCAGGATACTGATTCGAAAAAAAAATCCGAGAATAAATCGTCTTTTATTATTGGCAATGGTAGAAAGTCAGAAAATCCCATCTCTTTCGTTACGGGCCCCAGAGATGAAACGTCGGATAGGTTCGGTTTCTAATTATGATGACTTTTCCAGATAAAATGTACCTCGGCATCTCCCTGGCCAAACTTGATGAACTGACAACGGCTCGATTGGGAAAAATCTCCCAACGAGATAGCCGGAGGCGATTTCTGATGGAATCATTGACGAGCTGAATAATTCGCCGATTCGTATGAGGGGCCATCCAGAAATGAGGAAAGGACAGAGGCAACTCTGAAAGGGGTTGATCAATCAAAATGGAAGGATTTCCACTCCCATCCACCATCATTGCTCTCCTTTCCAATGCTCCACACTCCATTGCTCTCCTCTCCATCTCTCTCCTATACGTTGCTCTCCTCTCCAGTGAACCCGCTCTCTGTCATTAACAATTTCTCCTCTCCCCATCTCTCCTCTCTCTCACACAACACACACTCTCCTCTCTCTCTCTTCTCTCTCTCTCTCTCTCTATCTTACTATCTCTCTTTCCCTCCTACCCTCTCTATCTTCAGTTCTGTGCCATTTTTATGACGTCGTTTTGTTGATTGGATGAGAAAGGATATTTTATCGGTATCTTTTTTTCTCTCTTTGTTTATTGTGCCATATTGATAAATTCTCTACTATCATGCTTTATTTATTGTTTTCAATTTTCCTTCGTCTGTTACACATTTAGTCTCTTAATCACCCCCCCCCCACACACACACTTTGTTTTCTATTTTTTGTTTCTTTTGCTATTGTAGCTTTGAATTCATCCTTTCTCTAAAAGTTACTTTACGTTTTATTTATTTACTAATCATCTTTCATCATTTTCATTACTATTTTCCTTTTACTTGATCAATTCTTCTTCTTCTTCTTCTTCTTTCATTCCGCCTTCTCTTCTATCATTCTGCCTTTTCTTCTTTTTCTTCTCTTTTCTTCTTCTTCTTCTTCCTTCTTTCTTCTTCTTCTTCTTCTTCTTCTTCTTCTTTCTTCTTCTTCTTCTTCTTCTTCTTCTTCTTCTTCTTCTTTTCTTCTGCCTTCTTCTTCTTCTTCTTTCTTCTTCTTCTTCTTCTTCTTCTTCTTCTTCTTCTTCTTCTTCTTCTTCTTCTTCTTTCTTCTTCTTCATTCTTCTTCTTCTTTCTTCTTCTTCTTCTTCTCTTCTTCTTCTTCTTCTTCTTCTTCTTCTTCTTTCTTTCTTCTTCTCTTCTTCTTCTTCTTCTTCTTCTCTTCTTCTTCCTTCTTCTTCTTCTTCTTCTGCATTCTAGAATATCAGCACTCTTTTATGTCTCTTTCCCTTCATTCATTCATTCATTTATTCATTCTCCTTCTTCTTCATCATCCCCATTTTCCTTTTCTAATTCGACTTCTTCATTTTCACTTCCAATTACTATTTTTTTTATTCTTCTCCCTTTCATTACCTCTTCTTTCATTTTCTTTCCTTCTTCTATATTTTGTTTTCATTTTTTCCTTCTTTCTCATCTTCAGTTTAATTATTTCCTTCGTCACTTTTTCTTCTTTTTAATCATTTTTCCCTTTTTACATCTTCTTCTTCTTCTATATTTCGTTTTCATTTTTTCTTTCTTTCCCATCTTCAGTTTAATTATTTCCTTCATCACTTTTTCTTCTTTTTAATCAACTTTCCCTTTTTACATCTTCTTCTTCTTCTTCTTCTTCTTCTTCTTCTTCTTCTTCTTCTTCTTCTTCTTCTTCTTCTTCTTCTTTTCTTCTTCTTCTTTAATTTCTTCTTCTTCTTCTTCTTCTTCTTCTTCTTCTTCTTCTTCTTCTTCTTCTTCTTCTTCTTCTTCTTCTTCTTTAATTTCTTTTCTTCTTTTCTTCTTCTTCTTCTCTTCTTCTTCTTCTTCTTCTTCTTCTTTCTTCTTCTTCTACATTATTATTATTATTATTATTATTATTATTATTAAAGAAGAAATGAATCAAATAAATAAACAAAAGAAAATCTTCTTGATTGGAAATCGCCCATGCAGAGAAAGTAAATCAGAATTTTGGAGAGAAGACACAGTATGTTCAAGGAGATAATTGCGACTGAATGCAGTGAAATCTGCCTTTTATTTTATTTTAACTTTTTTTTTCTCTCTCTCTGCTTTCTTTCTATCAGCAATGGCTTTTGGGCACAAAATCTTCCGACTCTTGGAGAGTCACACTAATAGGATAACTTGATTTCTTCTCTTGCTCTCTCACAATATCAGTTTCTTTTTTTTATTGTTTCTTAATTTACGTTGGTTTTTTTTCTTTCTTGTAAGATCAATTTATTCCATTTGTTCCGGAGTCTGTGTTCCGCTGCAAGGCAAACAAACATATCATTAGATTGTTATTACCCTTCTTTTTTTATTTCATTTTTTTTAATATAAAGAATTCTATTTGTATTTATTGACAGCTGTATCACTAACATTCACGGCCAATTAATATTTGAATTAAATATTGCAATGATTTTAATAAAGAATATTACAGCAATAATTATAATATTGGAAAATTGCTAATGAGGATTGAAGTGATGATTATTTTTTTTCTTTATTTGGAAATAGCTAATTTTATTGGTTTAATGGCGATGTTCACTAATATTAAAACCGCAGTTGGTTGGTACATGATACCCCGATGAGCGAATAAATGTTTCAGTTTGAAATTTTTTGAATGTTAACGACTATTACAAAAGACACCTGAAGAAGGTCAGAAAGTACATAAGCCAAAAACTGAGACTTGTAAATAGTCTATAATAGTGTCCCCCAATTTTACTTTATTATATTCATATTATGCGCGCGTGTGTACTTGTAGAATGTGTGTTTCCTCAACTACGCAGTTGTACATGTGCACATCAGGAAATGTACTTTTAGCTATATTCAAAAAGTGACCTCAAATAGATCACATCGGTTTCTGGGGTCAATTCTTTTATCTGTACATGAATATAATTCTTGAAATGTACCAATGACTAAAGTGTATTCAAATATGGAAACACCTTTAAATAACCACACAAAAAGAAACCAGGCAGAAAAAGATGGGGAATGGGGAGGTCATTTGAATTTTGATTTTCCTGAAATCATTTTGCTATTTAGAAATTATTTCTATTAAAATTATAATCTTCAGTGCTGAATAGTAAAATTTTATTATCTTATTTTTTTCATTCACCTTGTAACTCTGTTTCTATTGCTTAGGTTACTTATAATATCTGAAAAATATCATTGGACAAACAAACAAACAGAAATACATTCAGAGAGACAGAATATTTATTTTATCTATAATAAGATAAACTCAATTAGTCCGCCCTGTCGGCTGGGGCGTTAGAATGCACCGACTGCACCTCTGCAGAGGGTTAAGACTCCCCCAAATGGGGCCACCTGCTGGCCGTGGGTGGCGACCCGTGATACTTAAGGATAGAACCCAGGTGGATGAGCAGTTCATGACTTACAATACTCCACTTTGGCCCTATCTCGGATAGACGGGCGGTCGGAGAGGCCCCCTACGATCAATCGGCTGGTCACGTCAAGCCCTAGCACCTATATGATTTTCCCAACCTTTTTATCATATGGGTGCTAGAAGGCGGTGACTGAGGGTCTACATGTCCTGGGAATGACGTTAAACTCTATCTGATGGTGAGGTTCTAGTTTTGAAGGTTTGGGGAATGTGGAGCACCCCATCATCACCATTGCTCCCTGGTCCACTCTGACCCGGAGTGGTAGTACCTGTTAGGGTCCCATCTATGTGTTAAATAGAAAAATGTATTTATAAAAAAAATTGTATTATCCATTAAGAATTGATTTATTTCAAAACTTTATCGTCATTAAATGACCCACTGAGGTTGATATGCCGTAAAACCAAACCAAACCAAACCAAACTCAATTAGTGTCTATACTTCTTTCTTTTCAGTATTTGAACACTGTTTGTTTGATTGATTGATTGATCTAAACAGCATGACAATCTCTATACAGTTATCTTATGGCGAGAGGCTAGGGAATCGCATTCCTTGCATGTTCATATTTACATTTTTATATAGTGTTTTTTCAAGAGGATTTCTTAAGAGGATTCTTGCACACAATCCTATCAAATACAAACATACAGATATACAGACATACAGAACATTGCTTTTCTATATAATAAATAAACTCCATTAATACGTATAATTCTTTATTTTCAACTTAGTATGGAGCAAGTGCAAATTTGAAGTAATATGGGTAGAGCAATTTAAATATATATATATATATATATATATATATATATATATTATATATATATATATATATATCCAAAGCGAAGATATGAAACACTTTTAAAAATCAGGATGGCGAGTCATGAAAATTATCTCTAAATTTATAAAAGACTGTTAGTATAATATATATATATATTATATATATATATATATATATATATAATATATATATATATATATATTACCAAACCCCTCGGCATGAAGTGGATGTGACACAAGGTCAGTTTATTAAACGACGTTTAAAAAGGTTTGAATTCAGAGTTTACCTTCTCATAGACCGGTTGTCTAACCAAGTTTAAAGAGCCCAGTCTGACCTACTATTTACCCATAGCTGGAGGGTGAGTAATTACATTCATACTTTTCCCAAGGGTATTAGCGCTATGTGAACTGTAACCTCGTCTAGGATTTGAAATCAAGTCGACGAGTCCATTTCCTACGACTCCAACCACCGTCTTCCAACTTGTACCGTATATAAACTCTTTTTGGGTTATATAAAACTGGGACTAGTTCTTTTATCCAAACAACTTCCTTACGGAACTTCCGTTTTTATTCTTAAATCTAGTTTCGGGGTCATTGGTCGGTCAATAGCTGGCACCCGTTGAGTGTTTACAATTCTAAACTTTAACCTCTTTTTGTTCTTATTTCTTTTTCTTCTCTTTCTCCAGAAATCCAATTACCGTTTTCTTTTCAATCCCCAATTTCTCCGTAGACCATACTAATTACGCTACAGCATCAAAAGTATATCAGCGATCGATGATTGAACTCACTATGATAAAAATCGTCTGCGAGATAAGCTTAATGAGAATCGCTCCGTCACGTGGGTGGTTCAAGATTTATATTTCCTTAATTTCTGTCTGGGTTTTGAGATGAGTCATTATCAATATCAGTAAATGAAGATGATTTGATTGGGTTTCTTTGTTTAAAGTAGATAAGATTAAGACACAAAAATACCTATAAACATGTTTATCTAATTAATATTAAATAAGTTTAGTTTCTCTTCCAAAATTGTCAAATGCTCTACCATTATGATGGTTTTGCATATAATTTCCCCCTCCCCTCCAAGTGTACATAAGTATACCCAGCAATACATCACTGTACTAATGTGTATAGTTTACAAACAACTGGCCTAGATGAGAACTAATGCAACAATAAAAAAAATTATATTTTTTTGAAAATAGTACAAAAAGTAGTAGTAAACAAAGCACAAAGTTATGTAAAATATACTTTTTTTGGTTTATTTATTTAATGGCATATCAACTCATTGTGGGTTATTTAATACTGAAATTTGATTTATTTGTAAATGTTTGATTGTAATCATAACTATATCTTCAATATTCCATCGCACTTTTTTGTTTTTTATTTGTCTATAATCATGTGTTTGTACACAGTTATCTGTTATCAAGTAATATTATCTAATACAAATAATTGGTAAATGGTTCTATGGTTTCAAGCATTACCATCTGATAATTTATACATAATTATATTGGAAATTAGTCTATATTGAAATTATTATATCTGACCCATAGAGGTACTAATTATTCTAAATTAAATAAACAAAAGTTATCGCTGATAATTAGTCAAACATATTATGAATATGTTAAATGCTTTAAAAAAAGTTCTGCAATTTATGGGCAAATAAATAACGCGAAAAAAAAAAAAACAAGTACAATAATTCGCAATTATGACAAAAGGGGGCAGTTTTAGTTGAAAGCAAAAGAACTTTCTAGTTTTGTTTGATTATTTTCTTCCAGGCCGTTGTCGTGTCAGTACTGCTGTATGACTGCACCACCTGGACCCTAACTAAGCGACTAGAGAATAAACTAGATGGGAGCTGCACAAGAATGCTGCGGGTGATCATGAACAAGACGTGGAAACATCACCCTACGAGAAAGTAGCTGTACGGCCACCTACCACATATCACCCAAACCATCCGAGTGAGACGGACAGGACACGCGGGACACTGCTGGAGAAGCAAGGACGAACTCATAAGCGACGTCCTCCTGTGGAAGCCAGCACATGGACAAGCCAGTGTGGGCCGACCAGCAAAAACGTACGTTGATCAGCTCTGTGCGGATTCAGGATGCTGCATAGAGGACCTCGCGAGAATGATGAGTGATAAGGATGGATGGAGAGAGATTTTCATGGATATCCGCGCTGAAAGCGCGACATGATGATGATGATGATGAGGATGTGTATATAAGGTGTGCTACAATACACCACTTAAATTTATAGACTAAGCCAGGTCATATGGTTTAAACCTCAGCCAATCAACAGTTCGAATGCGTGGCTGGTTGACTACTTAAGCACTGATACTGAGAGACGTCCATTTGCGTCCAAATATTTTTGTCATTTTTTGCTTTTTCTAGACTTATTTCTTATCGGCATGGAAAATATTTTTTTAGTTCCATTGCTTACATCCATGTAACATAAACAAACTGGCACAATCCATGCGGGATTATTGATAAGCCTGGGCAATAAATGAAGAAGTAATAGAATGGGTAAAATCCGACAAAATGTGATAAAAAGTTGAGGAACAAAAGTGGATAAAACACAAACAATTTCAATTAATTCATGTTTCGCCTATATATATTCATAAATAAACGGTATATTAGAGGCGAAATATTAATTGATTGAAATTATTTGTGTTTTATCCACTTTTGTTCCTCAACTTTTAATCACTTTTTGGCATATTAGACTTGGTGGGTTATTTAATGTCAAAGCTATACATAATGTAAAGCTATATATTCAGTTGGACGTCAGGCAGTGAGGATGTTCTGCCTTAACTGTAACTCACTCTGCATACGCGCGCTATGTTAGTCAGATTATTTAGTTATACGAAATGTTTAGTTAAGGAAATAAAAGTTTAAGAAAAGTAACACGGTATTGTGATTAATGAATGTCTTGGTAACAAGACTGATATAGAAGAAGAAATGAGTTAAGTGCGACCGACAACCAAGACGAAGTTCCCAAGAAGAAGAACCTAAGATAGAAGATGAACAGAAGAAGAAGTAAGAAGTAAGTAACGAGAAGGGTATACAACATAATAATATTTGCCTCTCAAACTCTCTTTCATGGGGACGAAAAGAGGCAAACATTATTACAGCATAGTATTTTGTTAATGTTATAAAGTTTCTATTTCATTTCCAACCTTCACCGCACAAATCAGATTGCCCGAACACTGCTATTCATTGTTATTTTTTCTTTCAAAATATTTTTCAAAACATTTCCTTCCTTCTTCTTCTTCCATCACATCTTATTTTTACTAAAACTGATCCTTATTCAAACCTTAATTATCCAATCTGTATGTCCGGAGGAAACTTCGAAAATAAAACAATTAACAACAAAGTGTGTATATATATATATATATATATATATATAGTAAATATATATAGTAATATATATATATATATTAGTAAATATACACACACACACACACACACACACACACAACACACATATATATATATATATATATATATATATTATATATATACACACATTAAACATCACCAGGGTTTGGTTTTTGAGCAGAATAATAGAGATTTGATTTATATTCGTAAAGACAATTAAAGAATAAAATTTGAATGATAACAACATGGATTTTTTTGTTCATTTAATATTTTAGATAGTAGACATTAACATTTCTTTTTAGAGTAGCTGGATCAATGCAAGGTCTATTTTTTTTTACATAGGGATTTAAATGAGCCATCCCACGAGGATTCAACTCACGATTCAGTAATAATGGATCTGCGGAACTAACTTTTTAAAAATCCCCTTCTACCCAGGTGACGCCGGGTAGCTGATGCTAATAATGTAACACTCACTGAGATGAGTAAGAGAGGACCGGTATCAAACCCGGAACCTTCCGATTCCATTGGGAAAACATGCTCTCCCGACTGAGTTAAACCAGCGCCTAAATGACTGTTTTTCTTTCCTTCTTTCGTAATGTATTTATGAGCCAAATATATATGCATAACCTTTGTCGGTAGAATAATTCTGAAATTGACGTTATTGATGTGTATTTATCCAAATATCTTGATATCCATTTTGTCATTTGCAACTTTCTTGGTTTCTTTCTTCGTTTTTTTTTTTTTTTTTTTTATCTTCCTGATTGACTAATGGTGCTGATATAATAGGAGACATTCGATTACGGTGCAAGCTAAGCCTGCCAATTTCTCTCACTCTTCTTGATACAATCTGATAATTAGTGACGAAGAAAAATGCCAAATTGGTCACAGAATGGATTCCACTTCTTCCATATTCTTTCACGTTTCTTTATTTTATCTTTGCCGCGCTTTTTCCCTATTGTCTTATCAGTTTACGTTAAAATGGCCGCTTTTCAACAAATACGTTTTTCTCTTAGATGCGTAATTATGGAATAGGCATTCCAGGTGGAATATTAAGCGCGACTGAACAATTGAAATTGCTGTGGTCATTTTGGATTTTGGGAGAAAAAAGTAAGAAGCTGCGATTTTCAACTTTTCATAAGTGGTACACAAATCATTTTCATTTAGTTCGGGTTATTTGTTTTACGGCATATCAACCTCAGTGGGTCATTTAATGCCAACAAAGTTTTAAAATAAATTCATTCTTAATTAATACACAAATTATTTTTTATAAACACATTTTTCGGTTAAATCAGACTTAACGGACCTAAATTCCACCATCATATGGCACCCCGATGAAAGAAAGAAAATACCAAAAATCAGGGAATTAACAGAATTTAATGAAATTTTCAGTGTTGATATATCAATGACTAAAAAATATAATGCACTAGTTATTTTATTTAAAATCTATTAATAATGAAGATTTTCAGTATTTCTGTCTGTAACAAAAACTACATCATAGCTCTACGTCACAGCTTACGTCACAATAGTTCTATGCTATACATACACAAAATTTGAGTAAGCAATTTAAAAAAATGTTTTTTACTCTCGTCCTTTTTTCTACAGTAACAAGAAGTTAACTAAAAAGTTTACAAATAAATAAATACTTACGATTTTGTGTAAAATTGATGTGGAAAATATTCAAAATAATTGTTTGATTATTACATGCATGCAACATTTTATTTAAAGAGGGACGGGGCTCAGTTTTCATTACAAACCCTCTGACATTGAATTTTTAACTCCCACCCTCTCAGGCAATGTCTTTCAAAAACTAATTTTTACGACGCCCGGAGGGTGTTTCCTGTTTCTAGTGGCATTAATTGACATAATAAAATAAAAAAAGTAATATTTCATGTGCTGCAATATGCTTTAATGTTTATTTTCTTTTATGAATAATATTTTTCTTTGGTTTAATAAATTTGGAAACTTAAAGGTTTTTAGTGAACTTTTTAACATAACCGCATCTGAAGCTCGCAGGAACCCCAAATTTAAAAGCCAAGAATGGAACGAGTGATAGTTCAGACTCGGTAAAACTCGCAAGTCGGGTCACTCGTATGTCAAAATACCAATGTATATCTTCCTTTAGCATTACTTATGTTCTGTTTGCAGTCACTAATCCAAAATAGATACTTATTTAGATACATTTAATCGATACGAAGGTCTTTAAATATGTGTCATTAACTCAGAAAATCACCAACTTAATTGAATATATCTCAGTGCAATTGCCAAAAATCAACCAACCAAGCCGAAACGCCGTGCACATTAGCTATTTCGTCCTGCTACCACGCCTTCAGAATATGAATGGAGATTATAAAAGAAGGTCCAAATACTTAAATGAGCTATATATATATATATATATATATATATATATATATATATATCCATATCCATATTCATAGGCACCGTTTCGACGTATCACGTATCTTCAGAGTGGCTAGACATTTGTAAGCTACCTACAGCCGGGATAAGAAACCCGATCGATTCGGACTGCTTAACCGCTCGGCTATCGTCACCTACAGAATGGGAAGGGGATTTTTACTGTTTAATATACACATACGTGTGTATGTAAAGGCCGCCATAGAGTGCTCCTTCCCTTTTTATAGGAGATCGTTGCGTTTTTGTTGAACTGTACAGACAATTCTTGTCGGACAAGTTTTTGGTTGATCCTTTCTAATTTTCGGGCCATCTTTTTGGTGTCGGGGTGTAACTGGTGTAACAGTCCACCAAAGGTTTCAAAACGGACTTGTATAAAAGAAAAAATGCTGCCAAAATACACTTATTTTAATATATATATATATATATATATATATATATATATATATATATATATATAACCCCTCCACACGAGCAAGATCCAATAAGTTTTCTTTCTCCTAGACTAGTTACCTATCCAAGATTAAAGAGCCCAATCTCTCCTACTATTTACCCATAGCTGGAGGGGGAGTATACGGATGCATATCTTTCCGGAGTGTATTAGCGCTATGTGAAATGCAAACAGCCTCGTCCAGGATTTGAACTTGGATTGACGAGTCTATTTCCTACGATTCTAATCATTACACAACGCACCCCTGTAAATTATTCGTATGTAAGTAGTTAATGATTTTTGGATTAGCCATTTTAAGAAATTAACCAATAGACAAACATAAGTAATCTGAAAGGAAGAAATATTTAAGAAAATGGGAGATGTGGGGAAATAGAAAAGACAGAGCCAGGTTTAATGAATGCTAATGCACGAGAGAAAGTAAATTAAAGAATGGTGGAAACATTTTTCATTTAAATTCAAAGATAAGTGAATAGGCTGGTGAAAATGTATGCACTAAGCAGTTCTATAAAATCACGAAGTTTCAACAAAAGAAACGCGTCACGATCAACGTAAATTGAGATGAAGAAATATATTTACTGAAATGTCAATGATACGATTCTAGAAAAATTAAGAAATATAATATGAGTTTACAAATATACAAAATGTGATTCCCCCCTCAAAAAAAAAAAACAAAAAAAAAACGAAGTTAAGAAGCAAAGATAATAAAATAAAGAATTCATTAAGTTAATTAGGAAAATTCTTTGATCTTCACGGATTAATGCTATTTCGTTTAAGACTAAAAGAGAAAGAAAATCAATTAAGAGAGTGGATTCTAATCCTATATACATATAAAAAGGGCAGTTATTTTCTAAGATAGCATTGCGTGATTATTATTATTATTATTATTATTATTATTATTATTATTATTACTAGCAAATATATGCACCCTCCGGGTGCAAGTATTTAAGTTTTAATATAATAAAATATCATGTTAAATTAGAAAGGCTAATGAAACTGAATAAGAATTCAGATAAAAATATTTGGAACAGAGGGGGTATAATCGGAAAATAGAACAACTTCGAAACTAACTGTTCCACCATTTTCCCTTACTCCCGTCTTTCAGTGGTAAATTTCCCTAATTTAACTATTTAGTTAAAATAGGAAGAAAAGAATAAAATTACAGTTATTTCTTTATGTTAATAGATTTCTGTTAAGATTTATCCCCGAGATTTTTGCTCATATTTATTAAGATAAAACCAAACAATTAGAAATCAATAATACTAAGCATATATTTATTAAAATCAATTTTTTAAAAATCAATATGCAAATTAGCCTTCCCATTCACACTTTAAACCGCTATTTCGTTGAATATATAAATATAATTGCATGTTATTAGTATGTAGATATTGTTAACAGTCTTAATGTTCTAAAACAATTTTACTAATAATTGAGGTTTAGATAAAAAATAAAATCATGGAGAATGTGTGTAAATAACAAAGGGAATTGTGACTTGTATAGTAATATAGTTTCGGTTACAGACAGACAAACCCACAATCTCCATTATAATAAGATTATTATTATTATTGGCATTTCAGTCTCGGAAGACTATAATATAGTTTTTGGGCCTCTGGGGTTACAGCGCTTCCTGTGACTGTAAAGTCCGATGTTTGAAAAACAGAGATGTCGCATGTGAAGGCTGTCCCTGAAGATGTTGATATGCCGGTGCTTTCTTGCCGCTGCTTTTTTCTGGGCCTCCTAGGTTCATGGTGTTGCGCCAGGGTGACTTCAGACGTTCATTATTATTATTATTATTATTATTATTATTATTATTATTATTATTATTATTATTTTCTCCTTTTGAGTTTTCACGTTAGTGTTAGGTGATGGTCTTTCGCTGGAGTCTGAGTGACAGCAAGTCCCCTCAGGCCTCCAGGACTCTTCTGAGTATTCTGGCAGATTGCAGCAGTGCAGTATTCTGGATGGTATCGATCCTTCCACTGATTTCCAGATTTTCCAAACCCTTTTCCAATCCTTTTGGGATATTATTATTATTATTTCACTCCATTCGAGTTTTTCACACCTGCAGAAGCCGGTGGTTCACTGGAGACTTAGTTAAAGCAAGTCTCCTCAGGTCTCCAGGACTCTTCTGAGTATTCCAGCCGTTCTCAATAATGCTATAGTCTGGATGGTCTCGATTCTTCCTCCGATTTTTAATTCATCCAGACTCCTTTCTAACCCCTTTGGGATTGTTCCGAGGGCCCCAACCACAATCGGCACAACCTTAACCATCATGTTCCACAGTTTTTTTTAGTTCTCTGGCAAGGTCTAAGTATTTATCGATTTTTTTCGTTTTCTTTCATTTTCACTCTGTGATCAGCCGGGACGGCAAATTCCACGAGATGA
This sequence comes from Doryteuthis pealeii, assembly GCA_023376005.1. Lineage (NCBI taxonomy): Eukaryota > Metazoa > Mollusca > Cephalopoda > Myopsida > Loliginidae > Doryteuthis > Doryteuthis pealeii. Next base: position 35,736,554 of record CM042159.1, on the reverse strand, counting down.
CAAGTCTTCCTCTTCTTGTCAACCAAGACAAGATCTGGTCTCCTGGCCGGGATTAGGTGATCCGTCTGTACCTCAAAGTCCCAGAGAATTCTCTGTGTTTTATTCTCCAGGACAAATATTATTCTCCTTTAAAAATATTTCTGTTATTTCATCCATTGTAGAATGACGCTATTAAATATGGGATGAAAATGAGTTCAACAAAATTCAAAATTTGCTAAAAAAATAAGAGAAATCTATTGTTTTAACGAGGCTAAACACCAAGTCCTGCTCTAATTTGAAAATGGGCAAATTGCCAAACACAGGATATTGTGTCTATTCAATATGTTGTTTATTAGTTTATGTTATTCCTCCCTTGGCATATACCTTTTTAATATTTTCTCACACCATTCTAAAAAAAAAAACAATCGTTGCACAAAACATATAAAATATTAACATAATCTATCTATATCTATTAATAATGGAGATTGTCTGTATTTCTGTCTGTAACAAAAACTACGTCATAGCTCTATGTCACAGCTTACGTGACAATATTCCTATGCTAAATACACCCAAAATTTGAGTAAGCAATTTTTTAAATTGTTTTTTACTCTCATCCTTTTTTTTTTTTTTTTTTAACAGTAACAAGAAGTTAACGAAAAAGTTTACAAATAAATAAATACTTACGATTTTGATTAAAATTGATATGGAAAATATTCAAAATAATTGTTTGATTATTACATGCACGCAACATTTTATTTGAGAGGGACGGGGCTCAGTTTTCATTTCAAAGTGTTTAATTTTTTTTACTCCTTTAATAAATATGAGGATTTTGCTTACTTACGATACAAACCCTCTGACATTGAATTTTTAACTCACACCCTCTCAGGCAATGTCTTTCAAAAATTAATTTTTACAAGGCCCGGTGTGTGTTTTCTGTTGCTAGTATTTATAAAGGATAGTTGGTGTGTTAATATGGTGTGTTAGTATGGATGTCCCGAGGAAACTACGAAAATGAAACAATTAATGACAAAGTAAATATAAATAAACATTCACTACCGTCAGATCTTGCTTTTTGAGCAAAAATAATGAACATTTTATTTACATCTGGAAAGATGTTTACCAATTATGAATTGAATAGTAAGAGAAGAGAAAGTCATTGTTTACGTTCGTGATTAAAAAAATAAACCAATTATGTAAGACTAAAACAATCAATGGATCTGCGGGACTAACTTTTTTATCATCACTCTCTACCCAGGCAACGCCGAATAGCTGCTTCTAGTTTTATTTAAAAGGAGAAATACTATTCTGATGTGTTTCTGATTGTTCTATTCCACATATAGCGGCTGGGGTTGTACAGCTGGTCTAAAATTCTTACACATTCTTTGGGGTTTTCACATCAGTATTAGATGATGGTCATTCGTTGGAGTCTGAGTGACAGCAAGTCTCCTCAGGCCTCCAGGACTTTTCTGAGTATTCTGGTAGATTGCAGCAGTTCAGTGTTCAGTCTTTCCTGTTAGATTGCCTCAGTGAATAAAATATTTTCGTTATTCGTCGGGAATTGTTCTCACATATATTCTGTACGATATCTAACCAACTATTCTTCTTTGACAAGGCGATCATCCTCGTTATAAAACTTTATGCATGTTATGTTAAATATGACAGGTAATTCGTGTCTGACGAGTTTCATCTCGATATTTTCAAGTTTTCAGTCCAATTTTTAACATCGGGATCGGTTGGAGTCGAAAAAAAAAAAAAAAAAGAAAAAGAAAAAGAAAATCAACTAAAATACTGCACTAAGGAATGGTATACAATACTAGCCTGCTAACAAATCATAATGGCAAGTTAACCAAAATCTTTCCTATAAAAAGTTATTTGTGGAGGCTCTTGTAGTGTAATGATTATAATCATAGGAAATGGACACTATCCTGGACAAAGCTGTTTGTATTTTATAAAGTGCTAATATCCTTGGGAAAGGTATGAATCCAACTATTCTCCCTCCAGCTATGGGTAAATAGGGCATACTGGACTCTTTAACCTTGACAATTGATCTAGAAGAAGGAAAAACTCTGAATTCGAACCTGTTAAACGGTTTTAAAAATTCCCCTTGTATTGAATCCTGTTTGTGCAAAGGGGTTTGGTAAATATATACAAATCTGGGTAAGAAAAAAAGCCCCCCCCCAAAAAAAAACCAACAAAAAACAAAACAAACTCTCCCAATTTTTTTCGTCCCAAGTACATTCATCTCTACGTAGTTCCATCATCAGGGATAGATATAATTGAGTAAATTTCCGGTTATTTCTCAACACTCAAGGTGGTTAAACAATCGAGTAACGGTGGGAATGAGTAGGAGAAGGAACTCACAGAAATTATATGAAATACTGTGTTGAATGGGGGGGGGGATTGGCGCGAAATTTTTTATAGACATCTTATTCAACTGCTATATTCTAAAATAATCTTGTTTAATGTTATAAATGTAGGAATATTATGGACATATAAGGTGTGCTGTAGGCCACCACTTAAACTTATATGCTCTACGTGGGTGCGTAGATTCAATCAGACAATCAACACGATCGAATACATGGTTAGTTAACTATTTATTCGCCGATCTTGAACCTCCCCCCACCAGTTGCTGGTATTCGACACGGACAGATGGATCAGGAAACAACGATTCCACCTAACAATAAGGTACACAAGGATTCCACCTAACACTAAGGAACACAAGGATTATAGCTAACACGAAGGAACACGAGGGATCTCCACTGTAAAGTACTCTCACTTAAAAATGGCCACAAAAATCGTATTAATAAAACTTGCTGAATAAATTTTGCGCGATATTTTCGCTAGTCACACCCACGCCACCAAAAGCTTAGTTAATATTACGAATAGTGTACTCTTAACTGAAACTGATTTAACATATCGTATTATTGCTCGCATTTTGTTTTTTCCATCGTTAATTTGAGAGCTTAAATAAGAAATAATAAACAGGGAAAACAAAGCCTTTAGGATAACCATTATTTTATTCTGACAGGAGACGAAAAATGAAGTGTATTAGGGAAGTGAAAGAACAATTATCGCTTTTAAAACCATATATTATATGAAGAGAGCTACACAATAGTTTATTCCAAAGTACGTATCAAATCTTTAAAAAATCAGAAACGGCAATTATTTTTCATTCTACAGAAATTTGAGATTAGTTTTGGTTAATATTATATGTTTTTCACGAACATTATCTTACATTTAGCTTTAGGAATACTTACTTGTAGACAGCACTTAAGAAAAAAAAAACTACTCAAATCTCCCCAGCACGAGTGTATAGTGATTTATTTATAGCCGAGAGAAAGAAACACAGGGAAAGTAAAATCAGTCAAAAAAACAAAAACATTAGGGAGTCGATACGTGTTGCCATAACAGAAACGAAAACAATAGAATTGTAGCAAGGTCAATTGACATTACAATGGAACACAGCCCACAGATAGGACATTCAACAAATGAATACAATATAGAACTGAACACATATCTTCTTATTATAATGGAGATTGTGTGTGTGTATGTCTGTAACCGAAACTATATTACTACTCAAGTCTGAATACCCTTAGTTATTTACGTCACATTCTCCAAGATTTATTTTTTTATTTAGACCTCAATTGTTAATAAAATTGTTTTATATTATTAATACTGTTGACCATATCTACATACTAATACCATTCAATTGTGTTTATATATACAACAAAACAGCGGTTTACAGTGTGAACTGGAAGGCTAATTTGCATATTGATATTAAAAATTTGATTTTAATGAATATGTTTAGTGTTATTGATTTCTAATTGTTTGGTTTATCTTAATGAATATGAGCAAAAATCACGGGGATAATCTTATTCACTACGGATTCCACTTCCTCGTCATTCGAATATTTGCTTCTCAAACCCTCTTTCATGTGGCCGATCAGATGATAGTCTAAAGGCGCTAAATCTGGTGAGTGTAGAGGATGCGGTAAAGTTGTCCACGCAAATGAGGCGATTTTCTCCTTTGCTCTGGTGTTTGTGTGTCATTGAGCATTGTCATACAGGAGGACTGTCGATTGACAAGTTGGATCTTACTCATCGGATTCTTGCTCCGAGCCTTGTTAGCGCCTCAATGTAGACCTTAGTTTGATAACAACAACAACAACAAAAAATTCATATAAAATAAAGAAAATGTCATCACTTTTTGACTCACTCTCGTAGTAATTATATATGTCTTTGTGTGTGCTCACGCACCGGTGTGGGGGTTTACGATGCACAGGATATTATTCGTATTTGTGTTTAGGTATTTCAGAGCAAGATGGAATGTGCTTTACCGATTGCGTGCGAATTAGGAAAAATAAACTCGTTGAAAACAATCTGCAATTTTAATCTCAATTTTCTCTACCATCTTTGCCGATATTGAAAAAGAAAGACATGATCCATAACTCATACCCAATTTAAAGTTGAACCTTACAATTCCGAACATTTTAGGTTCAAACATTTTATTTAATTAAAATGTCGGTTTAAGAATTTGTTAATCTACTGCCAATATTTCCTATACTATTTTCTATATATTCATAAGACATTACTCTATTGAGTAATGTCTTATGAATATATAGAAAATAGTATAGGAAATATTGGCAGTTCCGAGTCTGACACATGGATCGCACAACTAATAAAAAATCCATATGATGTTTATAAATGAATAACCTTCAAATGACACGTATCAGAATTTGAGCCCAATCGCTTTATTAGTTTACAAATTACAGTTACTTAAGTGAAGTTATTGTTGCAAATTTAAAAAAAAAAAAAGGAAAATTCTGAATTTCGTGTGTTGATAAAGCATTGCTTTCTGATGGGGAAATACTATTGAAGCCAACCAATCACTTGGTAAGTGTTATTCGGACTCAGCTCCGTCGGAAACAACAGCTAAAAGGCAGTATGCTGACTTTAAACGCGGTTGTACAGACGCAAATGATACTGAACGCTCAGGTCGCCCAAGTTCGACAGTTGTTCTGGAAAACACCAAAAAACTCCACAAACTCATTTTTACCAATCGTAAATTGCAGTTGCATGAGATAGCAGAGGAATTGAAGATATCAGAAGGCAGTGTATTCACCATTTTGCATGAACATTTGTCAACGAGAAAGCTGTATTCAAAAAGACTTTTGTCAATTATTTTAGAAATAAATTGATATATTAATATATAAACGCACACACACACACACACACACACACACACACACACACACACACACACACACGTGTCTGTGTGTGTGTTTGTCAGTGTGTATGCTTGCGTGTATGTGTGTGTGTTTATTTATTTTTTAAAACAAAATCCCCAATATTGTCCTTATTTTTAGTAAATGTTTTCCTGACCTCCGACCAAGTCTTATGGACCATACAGCGAGTATCGAACTTGCTATTACAGTAATAATGGAACTGAGAGACTAGCTTTCTAGCCATTAAACCACGACGGAACGCATTATGAAATCTGAACGGACATTATTAGGTATTATTTACTATCAACAACTCTAGCTGTAGAACTGTATGACCCAAAATTTAAATATGTAGCTGTCTAAAAAATAAAGAAGTACATGCCTATATATTTTTCTTTAAGTTTATTTTTCTTAGAGATTTTGAATGATTAATAATATCAGTTTTTTGACGCGTGGTCTAATGGTTAGAATCTTATGAAATGGACTCTAGCTATAGGTAAATAGTAGGGCATACTAGACTTTTTAACCATGGCTAGGTAACCAGTCTAGGAGAAGGAAAATTCTGAATTCCAACCCGTTAAACTAGGCTTAAGAAATTGACCTTGTGACACATCATCTCCGTGCGGAGGGGTTGTTATATATATATATATATATATATATATATATATATATATATATATATCTTTTTTGTTGTAATTCTGCAAGAAATTATAAATTCTAGGTACTCTCATAATTATTCAAAATCCCTCCTCTAGTCCTTTGTCATTTATTTTAGAAATAAACATGCTAGCATAACCTGCGGATGTACTGTTACATAATCTATGCGGTTGCATAAGATTATTGTCGGTCCCCTGTAATTCTGAGGGGATGACCCTTTTTCATACCATGGCCGGGTCCTTCAATGGAAAATTACAGAAGCCCGCCAAAAGTCGACCATTTTAGGTCCTGCCTAAAACTGGAACTCACGCGCGCTATGTTAGTCAGATATTTAGTTACATGAAATGTATTGTTAAGGAAATAAAAGTTTGTATAAATAATATGTTCTTGTGGTCGATGAATGTCTTGGTAACAAGCCTAAGAAATGAATCCAGGACGACCAGCCAGCAGGAACATAGCAAAAGAAATTCCAGACCTTCGCAGATCCAAGATGCTAGACGAGTGACCAGACCAAGTCAAGATAGATGATAGAAATACCAAAGACGATCAGAATAGCAGCCGGCCAGAATAGAAAATACGACAAGAAGTAAGAAGAGGGTATACAACAGTACCACAGTATGATAATTTAATAATTACAACGTTTGATATGTTTACTTAAGAGCTATTATAATAGTTCAATATGTAAAAAGAATGATAATCTTGATTTAACTCGCTGTCACTTCTTTTCTTTCTTTCCTTGTTTTCATTTTTTCATTATTTTCAATTGAAACAGATTAGCTTCATCGCTTCCGCGCGCCCATCACCTCTTTCCCCTACTCTTTCCTTCTTTCTTTTTATTCTTTTCTGTGTCGCATGTCTTTTTTTTTATTATTATACAGCATGATGTTTTATTTTATTCCTTCTCCATGGGTATTCAACATTTTTTTCAAACTCAATTTTTAAAAACTATTATCACATAGATTGGAATCTAACAGGTACTATCAAACCGAGTCAGAGTGGACCTGGGAGTAATGGCCATGAAGTGATAACCCACACTCCCCAGAGCTGAAGAATTGGAACCTCACCACTAGATGCAGTTTAACGACATAACGAGGACACTTTAATTGCAGTAGTGATAATATCATCAAATTTTTGTTAATTAAACTTCGATTAAGTTGTCGCCTTAATAGGTATTATTCACTTTAGAACCACACTTATGATTGGTTTTACAATAACTTTTCCTTTGTTCATTGTCCTCAACTGCGTCTCTTTCTTTTATGTTATTGTTAGTGTTTTTCCATTTCGTAGAATTTTAATAGTCACCTTCTTAATCTGCATTCGCCTTGTTAAAAAATATCACCAGTCGACTTTACAGAATTATCTGATGACATGTGCAAATTACTCAGGACTAATTCACACATTTAAATGATTTAATAAAAAAAAATCACGGCATGAAAGTAATCAGTAATGTTCTTGTTGCCAATATTTCAAAATGAATATACAGGGTGGTCCAAAAGTCCTACATATATTTTAACTTTAATTTTTTGTTTTAATGATATGAAAGTGAAAGTGATACCGATTCTAGTTGGTGCATTGGAACAGTCCCAAAAGGATTAGAAAAGGGCTTGGAAAGTTTGTATATCAGAGGAAGGATTGAAACCATTCAGAACACTGCACTGCTGCAATCTGCCAGAATACTCAGAAGAGTCCTGGAGACCTGAGGAGACTTGCTGTCACTCAAGACTCCAGTGAAAGAACATCAGCTAACACTGATGTGAAAACTCAAAAGGAGTAATAATAATAATAATTATAATTAACAAAAAAAGAAAGAACTTGTCAACTGGTAGATTTTGCAGTTCCAGCATATCACAGGGTGAAGCTGAAGGAAAAAAAAAATGGACAAATACCTGGACCTTGCCAGAGAACTGAAAATGTTATGGAATAACCAACTACAATTGGTATCACTTTGACTTTCAAAGTGATATCAATTGTAGCTGGTTCACTTGGAATTGTCCCAAAGGGATTGGAAAAGGGATTGGAAAATCTGGACATCAGAGGAAAGATTGAGACCATCCAGAATACTGCACTGCTGCAATCTGCTAGAATACTCAGAAGAGTCCTGGAGATTTACTGTCACTCAGACTCCAGTGAAAGACCATCAGCTAACGCAGATGTGAAAACTCAAAAGGAGTGAATAATAATAATAATAATAATAATAATAATAATAATAATAATAATAATAATAATAATAATAATAATATTTTGCTGTACAAAATAATGCCATAAGGACAAACTATATCAAAGCGAAAATTGATAAGACACAACTAAATAGTAAATGTAGACTTTGCGCTAATAGAGATGAAACTGTAAACCATATACTCTGCGAATGTAGCAAACTAGCACAACGAGAATACAAAACTAGACACGACTTGGTTGGGAAGGTGATCCACTGAGAATTATGCAAAAAATTTTGACCATACAACAAAATTTGAGTGTATATAGCATAAGAATATTGTGATGTAAGCTGTAACGTCGAGCTATGACGTGTTTTTTTTTACTGACAGAAATACAGACAATCTCCATTATTAATAGATGTTGCAAATTAGGATATCGAGAATAAAAGGTTAGGCAAGACTAGATTGGATTCTTTGGAAATTGTGCAAAAAGACTAAAATGTTCATCACACTTTAAAATGGTATATG
>CM042159.1:35713016-35725516 GCA_023376005.1 Doryteuthis pealeii | reverse complement strand
TAAGGGAATATTGGGAATCTATATCTATGAGTCAAAAGTAACGCCATTTTTTGGACAGGTATAATTACAAACACAGGAACATGTATCATACATCAAAATGAAGCTGGTCCTTTGTGGATTACATCCCTACTTCTCCACATATGTGAGTCAAAAAGTAATGCCAATTTTAGGACAGGTATAATTACCAACACAGGAACATGTATCATACCTCAAAATGAAGCTGGTCCTCTGTGGATCTCATCCCTACTTCTCCACACAGTCACCGTTTCTCTCTGGAATAATTTTTGCCTCTATTTGGTCCAGTAAAAGAGGGCTTGAGAGGAAAATATTATAATAAAAGAGGAAGTGAAATCTGTAGTGAAGATGTGGCTCAAAGAACAGTCAACATAATTTTACGTGGCAGGGATATATATTCTCAATTGAAGGTGGAACATTGCTAAATACCTTTAATTGAATTTTCAGTTTTGAAAAGAAAGTCACAAGTATCCTTTATTTAACACTAAACTGCCTCTAATGATGAGATTCCTATTTGGGAACTCTGGGAAGTGTGGAGTACTCCTACATTGTCATTACTACTACATCCACTCAGACCTGGAGAGGTAGTAACTATTAGGTTTCCATCTATGGGTAAAATAGATCTGTTGGGAAGTATGTCATTTATTGAAAAGTGAATGAAAAACCTAAATTAAACACCAGTTTATTAGTATACATGGAGTTAAATAAATCCTACACACATGTACACACACATAAATACACGCACACACACGCAGACACACACACACACATATATATATCTTATTATAATGGAGATTGTGTGTTTTTCTGTCTGTAACCGAAACTATATTCCTACTCAAGTCACAATTCTCTTAGTTATTGACATCACATTCTCCATGATTTTATTTTTATTTAAACCTCAATTATTAATAAAATTGTCTTGCATTATTAATACTGTTAACTATGTCTACATACTGACAACATGCAATTATATTTATATATACAACAAAATAGCGCTTTACAGAGTGAACGGGAAGGCTAATTTGCATATTAATATTAAAAAATCGAATTTAATAAATATGTGCTTAGTATTATTGATTTCTAACTGTTTGGTTTTATGTTAATGAATATAAGAAAAAGTCTCTTCAATAAATCTTAAATGAAATCCATTAACAAGATAGAATAACTGTCATTTTATTCTTTACTTCCTCTTATAACTAAATACTTAAATTATAAAAAAATAACAATGAAAGACGAGAGTGATGGAAGAGTAAGTTTCAGTTGTTCTATTTTTTATTATACTCTCTCTGTTTCAAATCTTTTATCATACCCCCCTCTGTTTCAAATCTTTTTATCTGTATTCTTATTTAGTTTCATTAGCCTTTCTAATTTAATACAATATTTTATTACATTAAAACTTAAATACTTGCACCCGGAGGGTGCATATATTTGCTAGTATATATATATATATATATATATATATATATATATATATATATATATATATAATCCAAATGTCCAGCGAAGAAATTTTCCTTACGACACAAGTGTTTTATTTAAACAAAACCAAGTCGCAGTTTGAGAGCTCAATGTGTGCTCTTAATGTTAGAGTCACAGAGCAAATATAAAAACTTTTTCCTTTTTTGCAACATCAAAAGATTTACATTTGGAATTCATATCACAGGACTACAAAATTCTAAAGAATTAAAAAGAAAATATGAATAAAAATCTGTTTTCAAATGCCTTTAAAGTAATAAACAATTTCATCATTCACATCTGATGAGTCGGGAGATTTAGACTATTTGTCTAAGCTACCTGAAATAGACTATAATGCTAAATCTCTAAGTATTTTGTTATTTCTTTACTTATATATATATATATATATATATATATATATATATATATATATATATATATATATATATATATATAAGTTTTATAATTTGCTTCAAGCATTGTGTTTATATTGGTTTGATGGTTTGTTTTGAAGACTATGACAATGCAAGTGTAAAGATAAATTAGGTGACTATGATGTTTACCTTTGATTTATTCTTAATATTTAGAGATAAAGATCTCTTCGTCAAAAGATTTCTGAAGGTCGGGAGTTGTTGGCTTGATGATTGGTTCTGTTCATTCTGCCGTACGACTGTCTTCCTTGAAATTCTATGCGTGTGTATAGGTGTAAGTCTGTGTGTGTGTCTATGTGTGTCTGTCCAACAATGTGGTAGTATCATTCCAGTTTTGGCTTAGCCTTTTTCTGAAAAACATTGATGTTCCAAAAAGCGTGCAAGTCATGCGATCGTTTCGTCATTAGCACATTCGCTACGCGTTTTTATGCCAACAACACAATTGTATATCTTTAGTGTAACAGTTTTTGAAAGAAGAAGACACATTTCAAATTCAAAAATAGACAAATTCTCTTTTTAAAACAGGAAGGGTTTTAATTCGTTCATGGTCAGCCTGCAACCGATTTTTTTTTTCAGAAAAGAAATACTTTTAAAACTTTTTATTTTTAAATACTTTGTAAAAAGTATGAATAGTGTAAGGATTTATTGGGATAATGTTAAATTTAAATTTGTTAGGAAGTATATGTCAAAAATGGTTATGTGAAGGGGATTTTATGATTTCTGATTACAAGTGTCGCTAAATAAGGGGATATATTAAAAATGGCTTGTCTTTAGGGGGACGGTTTCATACGTATACCGTCGGATTAATTTCCTTACTCTTAACTTATATATATATATATATATATATATATATATAATACATATATATATATATATATATATATATAATATATTGCACATTTTTTGACTCAACGCGGTAATAAGAAAAATAGTAGGTTGGATGTTGTTTAACGGCATATCAACATTTGTGGGCTATAATGTCAGATATTACCGCTCCCCACTCACAAACAAACACACATCACTTTATCATGCCAGCTGATGTGAGGTGCTTCATACAGCGCAATCCACATTAGTCCATGTTGCGTCACATATCTTCACCGTTTCGGTGTTGAATAAATTGAATTTATTGCTGACACTTGGAGAATGTTTTCAAAATGGTGTAGGCAATGGAGCTCACTCAGGAAGTTCCTTAAGTGATAATTGACTCTCATAATCGTTGAATGGGATATTGAATGTCCTTCAATAAACCTATTAAAAACATCATTCGAAAAGGAAAGCAATAAGATCTGACTACGGATCGCACAGGACGTCCTCATGAATTAAATAGAAGACCAGCTACACCCATCTCTTGGAGGAGTGGTAGTACCTGTTAGAGCACCATCTATGGGTTAAAAAATTGTGCTTAGATAAATGTGTTTAAATAAATTGATTTAGAAAATTGAATACCTATCAGAATAAAACGTCTTCGGTATAAAATAACCCAACAAGGGTTGACATGCCGTTAAGTCCAACCAACCGCCCAACCAATAATATCATTGAAGTAACAGTTAACAGTGCTGAAAAAAAAAAATCATCTCAATCTATAACATATCTTTAACTTTCCGGATATAATTTAAACTTGCTACTCATACATGTTCACTAATGGCCCTTGCCAACTCAGTGCATTCGTAGCATGGCTTTGATCTATGTGGTAAATTGGAGTCTGATGATAGGTGTGGTGCTCCACCTCAGACGCCAAAACAATCTCCCTGGTTAAGCACTAGTGAAAAGAGGATAGATTCCCTCAATGTGCGTCTGATAATGAAAATAGGCCACTGCCGACTTTTATCCCTTTATAAAAATTGTTGAATCCTGTAGACTAGTTGACAAATATCGTACACCGTGCAGAGTGACTGGTTTTTTAAGCATTGATAATAGCCGGCAACATGATGAATATGTATTTTTAGTAACTGTATACTGTAAAATCCAACCAACCAACCAACTAACTAGCCGACCATTTCTTCGAAACTAATTCACAACTAATGCTCTACTTGGTGAGAAATTCAGAAGGAGCTGCAAGAAGCTGCGACAGTAGAACAATCTCTGATTCTTAGGAAAGTCACGTTTCTGAATTTTACTCTCGGGAAGTCTCGTTTACACTTTCTTAATATCTTAATATGATAATAGTCATGCTTCTATTTACGTGATTTTCAAAGACACATCGCTCTTCAAAAATATTCAAATATTCAAATTTTAAAAGCTATTTAGAACATTATAACATATAGTTATTTACTAAGCTTAGCTCAGATGTGGTACACGGCCAGAAGTATGGGGCGCTCAATGAGGATCGAACTCATTAACAATGCTCTGAGAGTCTAATGAGGATCGAACTCATTAACAATGCTCTGCGAATCTTACTCGCTAACCATTACACCACATGAGGTGCCTGTTGACTATTGTCCCCATCTTTATTGTTATCTGTACAACGTTTCGTCTTAAGGCAGATAACAATGAAGATGAGGACAATAGTCTGAATAATACAAATGATACTAATCATCAGGCCCCATCTAAAAAAAAATCAAAGAAACAATCAATCTATGTATTTATACTCGTGTTCCTTAATTGTACAACCATTAACATCCTGCAACACCCTCTGGTTAAACATGAGACCTTCCTAATTATCTAAGGTAAAATGCAAAAATGTAAATTCGGATTGTCTGGTGTTGTTAATCCACCGACTTATTATTTCTAATGAGTGCCGTAACCTCAGATAAATAATGGACCATTCCGTTTATAATATAACGAAAGTATGATAAGAAAAGTGTATGCTACATAGAAAAATATAAGAAAAAAGGAGAGTAGGGCAAAGATAGAGTGGTGTTGAGTAAGCAAAAGCGATAACGCTAATCTGTTTCAAACGGACGTAATGATGAAAAGATGAAAAAGGGAAAGAAAAAAAAAGTTGTGAGAGAGAGAGAGAGTTAAATCAAGATTATTAAACTTTTTATATTTTGAAGTATTTGCAATATCTCCCAAGTAAACATATCAAACGTTGCAATAAATAAATTATCACATATTGGTATATCCACAAATCCCGATAGTAGGTAATATAATACTGTTACATAATTATTGGATCCCTAATATCATTTTAAGGTAGTGTAGAAATCATAATGGCGATTAGTGCATCTGATGGCCTTGAGGGTGAGTGACAGCGATTGACCTCCCTCTGACCGGAACCCCCATAGAAGGCCCTCTTCCGGTTTAAGGATATAGTCAGTTTAAGTTAGAAGTTAGAAGCCGAGCTTGTAAAATGTGAGTCTCACTGCACAGAATGTCTGGTTGGGGATTTACAAATAAAGTAACATCAACGTAAATCGAAGTCTTGTGTTTATTACCTAAAAACTAACAATGACACAGGGCTTCTGATAAGGAGTGATCCCTAACAGAAACCAGACCCGGAATCCTCAATAGAAGACCAGACCTTAGAAGATATACCAGACCAAGATGTTAGAAGATAGAACCAAAGCCAGTCAGAAGAAAATACGACCAGAGTAAAGAAGTAAGAAGGGTATACAACGTTATATCGATTTGGTACTGTGAAAACCCCAGTATATAACAATACTTGTCGTCTTTTGTTCAACATTTTCTCCCGAACCCATAAAACCTTTCTGTATATTTTCCTGTATACATTTATTTTATCCCGCTCTAAGCATATTAGGTTATATGATTGAGGGATGATTGGCACAAGATAATGTTAAATATTATAAATAGATAATGCTTTAGATAATGTTTATATTTCTAAGCATCTTAGCTTAGATGAATAAGGGACGATTGGCACAAGACCTTGCCGGAGGAAAATCGAACAATAATATCTATAAAGTGTTAATCTACTTGCGGCGTTTCTCCTAAATGCATTCAACTGATATTTACACAGGATTATCTTCAGGCGAACTGGTCAAGATAATCAGAATAAAGGTTTAAAAAAATATTCGATGCATATCTTTGACGGAAACATATGGGTACATGCCAAGAGAAAAAAAATCCCCTGTCAGTTGTAATTCCTTATATAAATAATTGTAATTCTTATGCAGTTAATATTATTTTCATCTTTGTCGTCAATTTAATATCTTTAATAAGAATTACGACAGAATTAAGTATCAATAGTCTGTATTTGATGTATACCGAGTAAATTTCGTTCCGTTGTTCGTTCTATTTTTACCACCGGTGTCTTGAGTGTTTGTCCCTTGCTGACTGATTGTCCCTTGCATTCCTTTTCAACATTTCCAATAAGTAATGTCATAAAAATCAACAAAGAAAAAAATCCCCTGTCAGTTGTAATTCCTTATATAAATAATTGTAATTCTTATGCAGTTAATATTATTTTTTATCTTTGTCGTCAATTTTATATATTTAATAAGAATTACGACAGAATTAAGTATCAATAGTCTGTATTTGATGTATACCGAGTAAATTTCGTCCGTTGTTCGTTGTTTTTTTTACCACCGGTGTCTTGAGTGCTTGTTCCTTGCTGACTGATTGTCCCTTGCATTCCTTTTCATCATTTCCAATAAGTAATGTCATAAAAATCAACAAAGAAAAAAATCCCCTGTCAGTTGTAATTCCTTATATAAATAATTGTAATTCTTATGCAGTTAATATTATTTTTATCTTTGTCATCAATTTAATATCTTTAATAAGAATTACGACAGAAATAAGTATCAATACTGTATTTGATGTATATCACAACAATAGAGACCGAGTAAATTTCGATCCGTTGTTCGTTGTATTTTAACCACCGGTGTCTTGAGTGCTTGTCCCTTGTTGACTGATTGTCCCTTGCATTCCTTTTCAACATTTCCAATAAGGAATGTCATAAAAATCAACAAAGTAGAGATTAAATAATATGATTGACTATATTTATGTAACTAACACGTTCGATGGACAAATAGTGTAATAGGTAACTGAGTTACCTCCCCTACCCTTCTAATTACTATATAAACTGGTCAAAAATCCACCACTGTATTCTATGTAGAATAAAGCTTCTGCAAGTCCGACCGTGTTTGTTTGCTTACTACCACAAATAGTATAACAAATATTTTTTTCAAGTTCTTTTTTTTAAAGATAAGCTATTCTTTATAAAATTATGTCAATAAGGAATAAAGTACAAAAAATTGCATTAAATTTGGACAATTACCTGATCTTTTAAAAACTCCCGTCAGTAAAATTGCACATAACTAATTAATACAGACGTCAACATAAACATATTTGTATTATGTAGTGTTTGCTTTGACGATTATTTTAACATGCCTTATTGAAAATGTTGAAAAGAAATGTGGCGACTTCAGACCCTATGAAGGTACATCAATGTAAAGTAAAGTAAAGTCGACGGGGCGGCCTAAAGTCGGTATCAGCTAGCCAGCGAGGGAGTCTATCCCCTTTTCAATAGCGCTAGACCAAGGAGATTGTTTTTAGCATCTGGGGTGGAGCGCCACACCTACTATCAGCTCCTTACTTTACCGCACAGGTCCCTGTGCTACTCATACGCTGAGTTGGCGGGGACCGGTATCAAACTAGGAAACTTGTGGTTTCTAGCCGAACGCTCTACCGACTGAGCTAACCCGGCCCCATCAATGCAGTTAATATTATTTTTTTTTGGTTTTAATTAAATTTGATTTGTTTGCCTAATTTTCAGATTTTTTTTGTATTTGCGCTATGAAAATAAAATTGTGAAAAGCTAAAACAATATTCCTGGCTGAACCAGACAAACATGGACTACATATTGAACTGTGGGGAGTGAAGGGTTTGAATAAATCCGACCAAATGTGGTTGAGAATAGAGGAAAATGTGGATATAACAACACAGACAGCTAAATTCAATTAATATTTCGCCTCATTATTGGATGAAGCTTTTTCAAAACTTTATTGACATAAGTACTTGTACATTCTGCTTTTATAGTGAAAAGGTAAATGGGTGAGTGGTGGGGGGAGTCGAATGGGGTGGGGTGTAGGGAATTGTACTTTTATTTTTATGGGGTGAGTCAGTTGACTTAGAAGAGAATTTGATATTTGGAGTGTGGGTCAAATGTGTCCATGTCTGATGTGTATCAGGGGACCGGGGATATTGTTGTTTAAAAATATTTTAGGAAAGTCTTTAAAGATTTTGTTTAGATAAATGCATTTACTATCGGCTTTTGTATTTTTTAATTTTAACCAAACCCACCAAACTTTCCCTAACCCGTCACCTATTTACCTTTTCACTATAAAAGCAGAATGTACAAGTACTTATGTCAATAAAATTTTGAAAAAGCTTCATCCAATAATGAGGCGAAATATCAATTGAATTTAGCTGTCTGTGTTGTTATATTCACACTTTCCTTTTTTCTCAACCAGATTGAACTGTGTGCAAATTATTTGTATAAGATAGGAATACTTGATGCTATATACATTTACAGTATTTGCTTGGTTTAGTTTGTTTGTTTGATATCAACCATCGTGGGTTATTTAATTTCAGTGGTACTATTAATTCGAACGTGAGTGTAGTTGGGCGACTGCAGTTCAAACCCCCTTACTGCACTGTCACCGTCCAACACGTTAACCACCCCTCAAAAATATTTGTATTAAGTATAGTTGATATTGCCTACCGTGACGACAGATTGTACATTGAACCAAAAGAAATGAAACTACGGTATTTTCTCTTTTGTATAAAGAGAAAAAATCGACCTTGGAAAAACAAACCCCAACAAATAAAAAAGTTGAGACTCGAAATGACATTGTAGTTAAAGTTAAAACCACTTTAAATGAAAAGTTTCCTTATCCACAAAATACCTACACCTAATTAATTGTTGAGCAGTTTTTCCTTTCATTATTATACCCAACATTTATATGTTTTTATACCCAACATTTTTATGATACTGTAGGGATTACAATGAAATTGAAATAAAGAAAATTAAAAAAAAATAACAAACCCCCATTGTTATATTCTTCTGATCATCTTTTACTATCTTATGTAGATAGGTGTTCTTCTAGCGTCTGGAACATTAATTTGGAGATTTCGTGTCTGGTCTTCCATTAGGGATTTCTCGTCTATCAGAAGCCCTGGGTCATTAGTAGTTTTTGGATGAATAACCCAAGACTTAGATTTTCTTTATATCATATTTTAATTAGAAATCCCCATCCAGACTAACTGAGCTGAGTGAGTACGACCCCAACGGGAGCGCAACTATCTCCGTGGCTTGCCCAGTACTGACTTAACTAACACTTTTAAATGAAAAACGGAAATAGTCTTTGTTTCTCATTTCTCTACTAATTCTCACGGTATCTACCGGAAAATGGGTTAACACGATGCTAACATGTGCCAATCAATCTTCCATGATATCGTCACATACTCCCACTCAAAAATCTGCTAGCCATAATTTCTTGCAGCCATTTTGATTCCTACATAATTTTTAGGGTACTAACAATTAGGTAACACCATGAGCCTTCACCGAAAAAAAAACTCCAGACATGTGCGGGAAAAGCGGCTGACTTCCGACCTGCAAGAGAATTTCTCGGTCATTAGAGTTTAGGCCTTAAATGCGTCTAGTCACTACTGGCCAGGGAGATATTTCCTTGTGACGTGGTGGCTATGACTGGTGAATAAAGTCTAAATCATAAAACCACCTTTTGTCTTTGTCGCTTCCTTTTTTGTTCCTTGAATTCCTTCCTTTTCAGCGCGACCACCAAATAAGATGGGGTTAAAAGTAAACCTTAGAATAACAGCAGCCGTCTTTTTACCTTTAAAACATAAAACCTCTTTCTACCCAATAAAACCGGGCAATGCAAGCATAATTGTATGGGTATTATTTTCAAGGGTTACGGGTTATATAAACATCATTGAACCGCCCTGTTGGTTGGATCTGTAGAGTACACCGACTGCACCTCTGCAGCGGGGTAAAATCCCCCAATGAGTGCGACCTTTATTGCTTAAGGACGGAATCCAGGTGGCTATGCAGTTCATTACTTACAACACACCAGTTTGGCAAAACGGGCCTTCAAAAAATCCCCCTCCGCTCAATCGGCTGTTCATGTCAAAACTTAGCACCTATATGCCCCAACTCTATTGTCGTTATGACAAACCCTCATGCTTTTTTTATCATATATGTGCTAGAAAACCATGACTGAGGTTCCTTGTGTCCTGAGTATGACGTTAAACTACATCTAGTGGTGAGGTTCCAATTTGGAGATCTGAGTGATGTGGATTACCCAGGTATGGTCATTACTACTAGGTCAACCCAGACCTGGAGTGGTAGTACCTATTAGGGTCACAACTAAGAGATACATAGATAACAATATGTGTATTAAAATGTATAACAAATTTGAGTTTAAAAAAAATCAGTTTCAATTCAGTTTTCCTTCTCTTACATTGATTGGGTCAGCATACCTAAAGAACTCAGATGGCACCATAGCTGTGGGGAAGAGATGAATTTGTACCTTTCCCAAGAGTATTAGCCCGAAGTAAAACGCAAACAGCCTCGTCTAGGATTTAAACTCGGGTTGAATATTCCATTTCCTAGGATGATAACCGTTACACATAGCACGTCTCACTATATATATATATATATATATATATATATATATATATATATATATATATCACTAAAAGTAGAGGAATCATATATAATTAGGGAGAATATTTTATTAAGGAATAAAATATAAAATAAAGGGGGGCGGATACACGAAGGCCTTTTCAACCGGTACTTTTCAAGTGATACACCGGCGACGAAAAATTTTTTTTATTCGTCACCTTGAAAAGTACCGGTTAAAAAAGGCCTTCGTGTATCCCCCCCTATTTTATATTTTATTCCTTAATAAAATATTCTCCCTAATTACATATGATTCCTCCACTTTTAGTGCTATACAAATTCTCGTGTACCAAAAACCTACATATATATATATATATATATATATATATATATATATATATATATATATATATATATGAGTAAGAAAAGGTGGAATGAAAACATCACACAATGCTGTTAAAGAAGAAATCAATTTATAATATAATCATAGCTGATATTGATTAATATTTCGATTTTACAAAAATCATCATCAGAGCTCATTCACTCCCGTAGTTGTTGGGGTCGGAGAGGAAAGTCAAATCAGTTTACAAAACAAAATACCTTACTACTGCAAAAAAGGAACGAAAGACGTTACAATATTCACCAACTTGGGCATTGGCGCCATATATATGTCGGTCATGTCTCTATGTATACCTTTTGTCATCCAAATGTAGCGGATTTTTGAGATGTTGGCAACAAGACGAAACAATTTAAACGGAAGGGGATGGGTATTATGAAATATATATATATATATATATATATATATATATATATATATAGTCAGAGAGGTTCGGCGTAAATTCTCTTTCAGGTGTGGGTAAAATGTACCATGATATGGCAAACTGTCTAGCAGAATAAACCCTCTATTCAAGACTGCTAAAGTTCTCTTAGCAATTGGCTTTGTGTCGCATCCAGTTCGTAGCGGATGGGTTGGGTAAATCTATACAGGGTCTGTCTCACACACAAACGTATGCATACATAGAGAGAAAGGGAGAGGGAAAGGGAGTGAGATAGATAGAACGTATGTGTGTGTGTTGGTGTGTGTGTGTGTGTGTGTGTGTGTGTGTGTGTGTTGTGAATTACAAAAAACTCATTTCTGATATTCACAAGACGTATACACATACAAACATTGATATATATATATGTACTTGTAAACGTTTATGTATTTTGTGTGTATATATATGTTATGTGTGCCTGTGTATATGAATGATTGTGTGTGTCGGTAAATTATTATGATATATATTCAATGTATAATAAGATAAAAACAATAGAAAAAGAATAGATGAGTTTTGTTTTTTTAATTGAATTCGATTTCCTCACCTACTGTTGTGTGACTTCAACCGGTGTTTTCGGACCAACTCGCATTATCGTTAGAGAACATAAACCAATGCTTCATT
Organism: Doryteuthis pealeii; assembly: GCA_023376005.1. NCBI lineage: Eukaryota > Metazoa > Mollusca > Cephalopoda > Myopsida > Loliginidae > Doryteuthis > Doryteuthis pealeii. The sequence continues at coordinate 35,713,640 of CM042159.1, read as the reverse complement.
GATCAACGCCAACTTCATTTAAAAAGTAATCTGTCAATAGACAGTTCAGGTCATTTGTTAAAAGGCTTAATACAATGAAAATTAACCCCAGTCTAAATTCTGTAAATATGGCTCAAGTTAGAACCGAAAGAAATCAACGATTGGACATATTCTACATTTATTTTATCCGTATATATTATATATATATATATATATATATATATATATATATATATATATCAAACTTATTGGTAAATCCTCGCGGTGAGAAAAAAAAACCAGCAAATAGTTTGATTGTAAAAATATACTACCAAACATCAACCGGGAAGAAAACAATTTTTTGAAAAAAGAAAAGACCATGATAATCGTACCAACAAAAAATAATCTATTAGTTCAATATTTTGGCCAAAAAAACAAAACAATTTATATGCATATATATATATATATATAAGATATATATATTCACACAAAACCGCCAGGAGACTAAAGCTAATAAGTAAAAAGTGCTCAATACCTAAGTAGAGTAAATAATAAAGATAAATCTAATGAGTCAGACGAACCTACTAAAAGTTTCGCTTAATGCTCTTTAGGGCTAAGATCTGACTCTTTTATATATATATATATATATATATATATATATATATA
>CM042159.1:35708016-35710516 GCA_023376005.1 Doryteuthis pealeii | reverse complement strand
CGATTGTATCTGTTATATAATAATGAATGGGGTAGCCAGTTCCTTTTGTAATGTAGAATATAAGATTTTAATTAGAAATGTTAACGTTTTGTTTAGAAGAAACAATGGATATAACCAGTGTTTTTATTGACCCGTACGTGATATTCTCACTGGTTTAGAAAGTCACCCGACTGAAATTTTTACATAGTGTCGATTTTAATATCAAGTTGCAAACACCGTTTTGCACTGCGATTACAGTAACGATGTATTATTGTCAGCACAAATTCTGCGATTATGTCTATCACAAAGTGAATGGGTAGCCAATTCATTCATGTGGCGGAGAACGAGAAAGGAAAAAGAGCAAGACATTGTCTGCCGGGATCAAACTCGCGTCCTCCTGCATGCAAAAACAAATGCGTTTTGGGCACTGGACGGACGCGAGGTTCGACTGATGTGCCCGGATATTTGGCTAATATGCTCATAAAATAGCAAGTGAGTCGAGCGCTGGGGAGTTAGCAGCAGCAGAAGCAGTTGACGACGAAGCGCTTTTCAGTAAAGAAATGGATTTTAGTCGAACAGAAACAAAACTAAATAGGAAATGTGATTTTGAACTGCTAAAGATTATTTCGACTACGACGACGGATTTTCCAGCTGCTAGACGAAGAATGTGTTGACCAACAGAGGATCTGGCTTGTGAGAAGACGGAGAACTCGTTTGTTTTTGGTTCCTCGGCGGGAGCTTGTTGACTCGAAGGTCTATTTTGCCATATATATTTTCCCCACTTCTATAATAATGTTGTGTAGAATGTCTAAATTAAAAAAAGTTAACTCTTTATTTAGAAGAAACAATGGAAAGAACCATGGTTTATATTGAGCCGTACGTGATATTCTTATTGATTTAGATTCTAAGGGATCTCCAAACTACCGTACTGCGGGCCGGATACGGTCCGTGAAGGCATTTTATCAGGCCAGCCGACGATACTTGAATTTGTTTGTTAAAACGTACGGAACGTGAAACGCGAGCAAGAATTTTCAAATCTGAAATATGTCAAATCAACCCATCCACCGAAATTGACTGATAAATATTTGAAAGCAATTCTCTGATTGGATGTAGTAATTCTAAACCAAACATTGACGATATCTTGAAAGGCAAACTTCAGTTGCACACATCTCGCTAAACTTTTCTGATAATATTGAGTTCTTTGATAATGTTTTGAAACAAATATGTTTGTTAAATTTTTTTGTGTGCATGTTACGCCACTCGTCCATTAATATAACATGGAAAGATAAATTTCTTTTTACATATTTTTCTCAGATCTTTCGTTCTGGCTAGCAAGTATGGAACACAATAATTATGTGGCCCGCGCTCGTTATTTTTTCAATTATCTGGCCCACAGTGAAAAAAGTATGGTCATTCCTGGTTTAGAATGTCAGCGACTGAAATTGGTGGTAAAATCGTCGAGCGTAAGTGCTGTTCGAAGCCGGACGCTAAAATGATGTCTTTTGAGGTTTTTGTTTTCCGCACCAAAAAGAGTTTGGGTCTTGGGAAATAAAAACATAAAAAAATCGTGTGGGAAATTTTATCGACTCACCATATGACTCGTAAGAAAGGAAAAAAATAACACGCGGCAAATAGATGATTCAAAAAACCTTTATGTATTGTTGCGAATAAAGCAGCTAAAACACATTCTTTTAGCGGTAATATTCCTTAAAGGTAACAAGTTCAAATTTACGTATTCAACACTTATCCTAGATGAAATTAGTGGGTGAGATCCATATTTATCCTTTTAGTGTTCTTCACAAATGGCCCTCATGGTCCTGTCTGCTCGAACAACTACTGCTATGTTAGTACCCCAAGTACTATCGTGCTAGTGGGTTTCTCGGTTCCTACCCTTCTCTAATAACTCGGCCTTCAGGGCTGGGGGCCGGTGTCTTCGGCCTTGACTATTGGTGTTAAATTAACGGCGTGATCCCAGGGGGCCACCCCCTGGGCAACACCTGGCCCCTTGATTTAAAGGGGTAGGGCTGGTTTTATTGCCCAGTGCCTGACGCGCCCACTTCAATGGAAATGCCGACGGGATCTACACATTTATTGCACCCGTTATCCTATGAACTTGTGGGTGGTCCCACATTAAATGACCTTGAGTCATACCCACATAAGTGGGATACAAGATAAATAACCTACTCTTCCTTAAAGACCCAAGAAAATAAAATATTATGTTTGCCTTAAAAATGATACTTGTATGAATTATGGGACCGATATTTTTGGTAATATCTTACTTCCTTATATAGACCTGTGTGGTTCTTGACTCGTAAATTTTGATTAATGCTTAAAACAGTTTCTCTTTCCATTGTCTGCATGGATGGAACCTAGACAATGGGACTTACCCCCGGATTAAAATCCAGTTAAATTCAACAAAAACTAGGAAAATCGTTCAGGAAGAATAATAACATACCTCTTAAACACATGCACACACATGCACACACATGCACATACACCACACACACACACACACACAAAA
>CM042159.1:35673016-35703016 GCA_023376005.1 Doryteuthis pealeii | reverse complement strand
CCACCAAGTTGCTCGTATATATATATATATATATATATATATATATATATATATATGTTTTACTTTTAAATCTTTTTGCTTGACCCCACCTTCCTTTATGCTAATTTAGATTTCTGGTGTTTTTTTTAAATAAAAGTCTCTCTTGTTCCGACCTTTTCAGTCAGATCTATCTGGAAGATCTTTATAAATAAAATCTAGGTAGACAGCATAAGACTCATTTTAACTATATATATATATATATATATATATATATATATATATATATATATATATATGGTTAGGAGGTTGATTTAGAAGGCTATCACAATGCAGTTTGGAATAAATAAAAAATAATAATACGGTAACAATGGTGTTGACCTGTATTTTTTTAATTATTTCTTGAATTTTCGAGGTAATACCTCTTTATCAAAAGAATTGAACTGAAGCAGTCCAGCTATGCCATTTCTTCCCAAATGAATTTTTTTTTTATTTTTTATTTTTTTTTTATTTTTCAAACAAATTATGAAACTCTCTTATATATATATATATATATATAATATATAATATATATATATATATATATATATATATATATATATATTATACAATATAATATATATATATATATATATATATATATATATATATATATATATATATATATATAAAGTCGCGTTTGTGGTTGTATGTATGTGTCGACTTAAAAGTCAGAAAAGAGATGTCATCGAGGAATGAAATTGCGCTTACACTTTAATATGTTTATAATACGGATAAGTACAAAATTTAATTTTCATTTTTACTGATTAATTCAATAATTAAAAATCAATCGATTTGGGGAACTATTCAAACTCCTTTTTAAGTACGAAGAATACCTGCCAGGATTAATATAGTTTTCATTCTGTAAATAAGGACACAGTTTTAATTCTTAGTTTCTTTGTAAAAATGAGTAAAGGTTATTCATTCTAACTCAGAGAGATAATTAAGAACTGGGTTTGTTTTTTGTCATATAAGGTCATATATTTTAGATCTAAATATATTAAATTTTAATCAGGGTAACAAAAAACTTAAAAAAGGAATAAATTACTTATAGAATGAACGAATAATTTTCATTTGAATTTAATAGGTGATATTGTCTACCTATAGATAAGGACAACAGTTTAATGCTTAGTCGTTTATTGTTATATCGGACTATATGACCTTTAGACAGCCCTTTTTCACCTCGATTAAGAAAAAAAATCTATAACCCTAACCCCTAACAAAAAAATGGATATTGACGGTGTAAATGAAAAACATGTCCTTTCTTAATCGAGATCAAAAAGGGGTGCCTGAAGGTAATATGGTCCGTTATATTTTTCGGGTTAAAAAAGACAATAAATTAAGCGTCTACATTTTTCATCATTTAACTTAAACAAATACTGAATTTAATTTTTGTCATTTGTACAAAAAAAAGAAGGGTTTTAGAAAAAAATTGTTTCAAAACACTGCGGGTTACATTTATCTAAAATGATAATTTATATGTAAATAAAAAAAAAACAACAATTTCTAAAATCAACGAATATTGTTATAGGTAAATTCTTGGTGCATTTTTTAATACAATTAGAAATTAATGGTTACATATAAGTAATCGAAGCCTCAATAAGTTATCAGATCTGAAACACGTGTCGCTAATATAAAATGATAATATTAAAAAAAAAAACATAATCCTTTTTTTTAATAAAATATTTAACTTTCTCCCGTTAGACCCATTACAATAATATAATATATATATATATATATTGTGTGTTGTGTGTGTTGTGTGTGTGTGTGTGTGTGTGTGAATTGCGAGTTCGTTCGTCTCTGGATGCCCCGTCATTCGGACTTTATCTCACATTCTCCCCGTGGCAAAAGGTTTGGTTAAATGCTTCCCATGAGCATAGATATATAAAAGACACTTGAAAAGAGAGGCTGAAATTCGTAATAAGAAAAGCCATCAACGTACGTATACGTTATAATTAAGTTTAAAGCAACGATGGACATAACCAGACTGAAGTGTAAATACCGACTTTTATGGATACAGTAATAAAGCCATCACACAATGAGTGAAGACAGGAAATTAGCTTTTATAAGTTACAAAAGTAGACATGACTAAGTGGGAAATGTTATCTGTTAGAAATGGTACAGACAGTTTTGATAGTTGATCTGGTGCGGTGAGAATGTTTGTATGAAATAGAAGCTTTTGCAGAAAATAGAAACGTTGATATTTCTATGTGTTTTTTGAAACTCAAACTGATCACCTCACATAACAAAGCTAGAAAATTGGGAAAATAAGTGGTTTTATTGCTATTATCGTATACCATGAACTGGAATTAAAATAGAATTAAAAGTATTTCTAGAATCTGATAGAGATAATAAAAATCTAAAAATATCAAAGTGATGTCATTACTGACAGTTATTAACCAGGCGTTGTTGACTCCATGTCCACGCCACATTAAAATTATATATATATATATATATATATATATATATATATATATATGAGGTGAATGTTAGTATTTGTATCCGTTGTAGGAGATACTTTTACCGGAGTTTGGGCTTAGGTGTGAAGCATTAACGTACTTATTATGCTAATATTGTTAGCGTAATATGTTAGTTGAGGAATAAATATCTGAAGATTCTGTGATTTGTTTTGAGTTTCAATTATTTAGCCGGGTAAATTTTCGGGACTGCTACGTCCCTTCGACTGCCCGTGAATCGTAGTAGTGATCTTGTGGCGACTGGCGCGTGTTTTAGGCTGGACTGCGGGGCCTGGTTTCTGGTTGGTCCCGAAAATTTACCCGGCTAAATAAATGAAACTCAAAACAAACCACAGAGTCTTCAGATATTTATTCCTCAACTAACATATTGCGCTAATAATATTAGCATAATAAGTACGTTAATGCTTCACACCTATCCCAAACATGGTATAAGTATCTCCTACAACGGATACAAATACTAACATTCACCTCAAATATATATACGCACCAGAAGCATACGGAGACGCAAAATCCACAACACACACACACACACACACACACACACACACATATATATATATATATATATTATAATATATGCTTGAAGGCACTTACAATACGTATATCGTATAAAATTCGATAATTAATGAAAATAATCATGACAAGCGAACTCGGAAAATATCGCCCCCTACGTAGAACATCGTACAGCATCTGTTTCAACTTTATTAAGTCTCATCAGCGATTTTAATAAAGTTGAAACAGCTGCTGAACGATGTTCTACGTAGGGGGCGATATTTGCCCAGTTCGGTTGTCATGATTATTTTCATTAATTATCGAATTTTATACGATATACACATTGTAACTGCCTTCAAGCAAAAAATATAAATAATAATATACTTTACTTAACAATGCTTCTAAACCAAATTATCTTAATCTCATATATATATATATATATATATATATATATATATATATATATATATATATACAAGGTGTGTCGTAAAAGTATCATGATTGAAGCTGTATTCACCAGGATAGAAACAATGAATGGAACGTTAATTTTCATCAGAATACAAGGTGTGTCATAAAAGTATCGAGATTGAAGCTGTAGTTACCAAGATAGAAATGAATAATGGATGGAACGTTCATTTTTTATCAGAATACAAGGTGTGTGAATGTATAAAAAATCTCGATACTTTTTTGACATACCTTGTATATGTGTGTGTGTGTGTGTGTGTGTGTGTGTGTGTGTTTGTGTGTGTGTGTTTATAAAAAGTGGTGACTTAACGGAGAAAGCAAAAATCGAGAGCGTCGCAATTTTCACTGTCAATAAAAATAGTTAACAGATTACGTCATAATTATGAATGCATATAAAAGTGCTCAATACGTTTGTAGAGCAGGTCTATGAAACCAATATAGAGTATGCCTACTCTAGTATCACCGTAATGAAACTAAATAAGAATGCAGATAAATATATTTGCAACAGAAGTGGTTATAATCGGAAAATAGAACAAATGAAATTTACTCTTCCATCACTCCCGTCTTTCATTGCTACATTTTCCTAATTTAACTATTTAGTGAAATTAGGAATTAAAGAATAAGATGATAGTTATTTCTTCTTGTTAATGGATTTCATTTAAGATTTATCACCCACATTTTTATCATATACATCAAGATGAAACCAAACAATTAGAAATCAGTAATACCAAACACATATTTATTAGAATCACATTTTTAATATCAATATGCAAATTAGCGTTTCCGTTCACACTATTCTGTTGTATATGTAAATACAATTGAATGATCTTAGTATGTAGAGAAGGCCAACACTATTAATAATATTAAACAATTTTTATTAATATTTGAGGTTTAAATAAAAAATAAAATCATGGAGAATGTGACGTAAATAACTAAGGGAATTACGACTCGAATAGTGATATAGTATCGGTTACAGACAAACACACAATCTCCATTATAATAAGATTGGTAATATTCACCTTTAGTTGTCAAAATTCCTAGCATACAATTGTGCGTGCGCATTATCTGAAATGAATTTAATTGTTATTAAGAACACATTTCATGATATTTTTGTGTTAAAGCATGCAGTTGTATTGTTTTCGAAACAATTCTAAGATTTGTGTATTTCGCACGGAGACTTTCAAAATGGCTACCGGCTTGTTTCAAAGTGAAAGTCAGTTGGCTAAATTCCTAGCATAAAATTATCTGAAATGAACTTCATTGTTATTAAGAACACATTTTATGATATTTTTGTGTTAAAGCATGCAGTTGTATTGTTTTCGGAAAAGTTTCTAAGATTTGTTTATTTCGCACGGAGACTTTCAAAATAGCTACCGACTTGTTAGAAAGTGAAAGTCAAGGGAGGTTACTCTAATTGCCTTATTTGCTAGACAACTAAAAGTGAAAATTACCATAAGATTTACCTACAGCTTAAATGTTTATGGAAATCTATTTCCATAAAATGTTTATGGAAATCTATTTTGATTTGATAAACAAAATTTGTTATCCATTAAGAATGAAATTAAGAATGCATGTTTAAGCATGCAGTTGTATTGTTTTTGAAAAAGTTTCTAAGATGAAACCAAAAAGTCAAGGGAGGTTACTCTAATTGACTTATTTGCTAGACAACTAAAAGTGAAAATTACCATAAGATTTACCTACAGCTTAAATGTTTATGGAAATCTATTTCCATAAAATATGTTCTAAGATGATGGATTAATATAAACTTATATTCATCAAACATATTCATATAGATACAGTTTCAATAACATTCGCCAGTAAATATTACATTTCTCGTCGCACGTTTACGTGACATTTTATAAGTTATTTTATAAGTTAACATTTATAAGAATTCATATAGATTTTCCCATTTTCTGTTTATTTGATGTTTGGAAATAATATGAAAACGGAATGGATATTGACCTCTTGAGATTTTTTTACCGTCTTTCTGGGTAGATGGGTTTGCATTCAACCTAAAAGTGGGTGAAGCAATGGCTGTATCTTTATTCTTTTATAACACTTATGCAGATGTAGGAATAGTGTCTAAGTTACCAAAAGCTGTGCAACAATTTCTATGTTTTATGTTGTTGAGAATATTTGGATATATATATATTTACCAACTCCTCCGCACGAGCAGGATACGACACAAGGTCAATTTCTTAAGCCGGAGTTCAACAGGTAAGCTTATCTAAAAGGTTATTATTAAACATTGAGGCTCTTTTTAGTATTTAAAGAATCCCCACTCTATTTATAACATGACTGGATCATTACCCAATAATAATACAGGTTGTGTTTCTTAGGAAAATGCACATAACCCAGAAATTATTCCCTTTACTACCCAAGTTTTGGGATAAACCTTTCTCTCTATATATTATATATTTATATATATATATATATATATATATATATATATTATATTATATATATATATACGGTTCATTTGGCAGGAAATTTCGGCATATTTCAACAAATTACTATTTTCATTTGAGAAGAAAAAGTCCATAAAAATTGGATTGAATCCCAAGCCCAAAACACAAAAAATCAATCAATCCAGAAATGTAAGCCAATCAATTTCCCCTGAATCGGCGGTTAAAACAATAATCTTTTGCCGCGGGGATAGTTTTCCGTTGGGAATTCAAGCTGTTCAAAGCTAATGTTTTACTAGTAAGTGGGCTTTACCCGGCTTTGCCGGCAAACAAGGGGTATGGGGACTAAGAGTCAGTTTTCGCGCAGATTCATTACTGGATCGGCGAAGGAATCAAAAAAGTGTTGCATAGGGTCTAGTAATTGAGTCGTTAGTTAGAAACAAACGTTCTCAAATCGTCCTATAGCAACAAGGGGGCTGTTTATTTTCTTCTTAGGCTATGGGTTTCTTTTTTCAGAGAGAGAGAGGGACAGGCACAGGACAGGACCAAGACAGTTAGGGCCAAATTATTTCTACTGGTAGATCATGTGTGTACAAACTATCGCAAAAAAACAATCAACGGGGCAACTCGAGAAAGCCCTCGTTCTGCCCCTTACCGAGAGGCCAGGGCCGAAAAAGCCTATTTTTCTCTTCTCAGTTTTTCGTCAACGGGGGTGAAAGAGGGGGTCCACCACTCTCTTGCCCGGGTCAAAAACCCCGTTATTATTTTCTAATTTCGTTCCGGGGGGTATTGCGTCGGGTCAATTGTGGTAACCGAGTCGTTGAGTGGTTACCCTTTCTAAACATTACCCCCTATCTTATTATCTTTTTTTCAAATCTCTTTCTCCAAAATCCGAATACCGGTTTCTTTCAATCCCCAAATCTCCCCGTAGACCATAATAGAATTACGCAAAATACTGCATTGATTCTAGATGGTGTGTGAGCGTTTTAAAAAAAGGAGTGGAACAGACATCTGAAAATAGAACCTATTCACATTTTAAATTTAGGAAAATCCTTGCCGTAAACTATTTACATTTTCTTGTTTTAATATATTTTCGATGGAATATAAAATTCAAAGTTTCATCTATTTTTTGCTCAAAAAGGCAAGAATCTGGTTATAAGTGAACCAAATAATGTGACTAAACAAATCAAAGGAGGGAAACACACTTGACTGATGGAATTATTTATTTCTTTTTCCATTAACTAACCTATAAACCTCTAGAACCCTACCTAAACCTAATAACCTACCTTAACTAAAACCGTTTGTTTTTCCTAGTAGTAAATAAATTAAATAATATCTATAGTCCAAAGAGTGGTTCCCTTTGTTCATGTTAGACTTTAGGAAATGAACTTTTGGACATCTTTTCCTAGTCAGAAAACTGGGTCGGTAGAGCATGACCTTTGGTGACCATTCTATGGGTTAAATAAGCGAAAAAATGTGTTTATAAGAAATATTGAGTATCCTTTTATTAGGCTACGGCCCAAGGGCCAAAAAGGCTCTACGTTTTTTATTTAATTTATAAATTTTTTTATGGTGGGGAAAAAAGCGAGGTTTATTGTGTAAATTATGGGGGTGGGTTAAAGATTTTCACGGGGGGGAAAAATTGGTGGGTCCCCCACTCCGCGCTTCACCAAAATTTAAAAAAAACAACATTTACCGCATCAAGAAAAATAGTATGGTATTCAGGATGTCTATGGCATTCATTTTGGACCCGCTTTTTTTCACCCAACCATCAAAATTACAAATTAAAAGTCATCTGTTTTTGCCTTGGGAAACCTATCTGTTATTAAATGAATTTCTTTCAAAAAATTTGTGGCATTTAAAAATGACCCCACTGAGGTTGAGAATGCCTAAAAACAACAACCAAACCAACCAAGCCAAGATAACATTTGTAGTACAAATATCCAAGGAACAGATAGAAAATTAACAATAAAATAAAACGAAAAAAAGTATACGAAGACAATTGAAATCAAATTTATCTCTTCCAATCGAATAAGAAAATGAACTCCATAGGGACAAAAGAAGGGGAAAGATAGAAAGAAAGAAACAAATTGGGGAACGTAGGAATAAATTCGCTTTTCAATAAATGAGATAATAAACACTAAGGAAATAAAAGTTATTTGGTATGAGGATGAATATATTACAGTTTTATTTTAATATTGAATAAAAAAGGATAAATGGAAAGTCCGTACCGCATGAATGCTATTCAAAGACAACTTTAAAAAGGTTGTTAAAAAATTATCTCAATAAAACATGCTATAAATTTTAATGATATATGAATGAATGGAATATTTGGGGAAAATGGGAAACAATGAATTTTGTCGGCATTAATACAATAACAAATGAAATACCAAAGAGAAGGACGGACATCCGGTGCAATGATTGGACTGGGAATGAAAAATAATTAATCCTACGGAAGAGGGTTCTGGACCAAAAAAAACAAAAACATAAAATCTAATAATACAATAAGGAATAAATGCATGAATAATTCTGAAAAATTTATTTAATGTGTTTATTGCCCTTAATGTGTATCCATAAAATTATCAATATGAAAGGTTGTGAGTGTGATCCCATTAAATCCATATAATATCACGAAGAGAACTTACATGGGATCGTTTTTTGAAACAAAAAGGCAAAAGTGTGTACGACAAAAACTAACAAGCGCTAGAGTGGGGGAAAATATAGTGTTCCTCAAAACCAATGAATATTGCGGTAGATTTATTCAACACGGGGTAGCGATGTGACACAAGGGTCGGCAAGGTTTGGAGTGTGTCCAGCGAATATATCTTAACCTCGACTAATTACTATTAGTAACTTCGTCTGTGAAGACTAGGCTGCTAAATATATAATATATTCAACCCCCGCCACGAGCAGGAGTGGGCAACAAGGTCAATTTTTCATAATGCGATTTTAAAAAGGTTTGAAATTCAGAGTTTCCCATTCTCCTAGCCGGTTGCCTAAACTGTTGTACTGAACGGCGCGTTCCTTACAGTGGGAGAAATAACAACCGGTTTCTTCAACATATAAATAGTTCGAAGACACCTAGTGGAAAAGGTTTGTACTGTTACCGTTTAATGGCAAAATCGCTAAGCGTTCCTGTTACCATTAATTGTAATACACTGTGTCTATATTTTACCCTATCGACTTGGGGACTTTCTTTTTACTGGTTAGTAATTAAAATCACAACACTAACAAGGGTTAAAGAGCCCAGTCTGCCTACTATTTTTATCCATAAGCTCTGCAGGGAGAGTAGGATTGTACTTTTCCCAAGGTATGTACGGCTAAGTGAAACGGCATACCGAAACACAGGATTTGCTTTGTTATATTTTTCTGAAAGAGAGTGGTGTTGTGGTTAAAGTCATGGGAAATGGACATGTTCAAATCTGTGACGTGTAATACGCATTTTCACTTAAGCGTAATACTTTGGGGAAGGTTATTGAATCCTACTTCCTTCCATCTAATGGGTAATGTAGGGGGACAGGACGGTGCTCTTTTAAAACCTTGGTTAGGCAACCGGTCTAGGAGGAAGGGAAAACCTCGTGGGATTCAAACCTGTTTGGAAATCCGCATTAAGAATTTGACCCTTGTGTCCACATTCCTGCATGCGTGCGGAGGGGTGGTTAAATTATATGTGATATAAAAGAAAATAAAAACATTGGGCTCGTCGGGTGTGGCCTAAAGAAATCTTGGAATTAATTTGTTTTCATGTAGATTAGTATCGATTCTCTAAAAAGATGTCTCTCCCGCAAGTTAAAGAATCAGTTCACATTAAGGAATCATTCGTCTTCCCTGATAGTCATCATCCTTATTCTTTTACAATACAATTGTCTTTATGTAAGAAAACGGTGGAAAAGCCTGTTTCCCTGAAAGAGTTTGAATTATATATCGTAGCAATAGGCTAATAAGTATAAGTCAGGGTAAGTTCAGAAAGTATTGTCAACCCTACATATAATTTGGGGCCGGAAACATTATTTTATCTTTTAATAATACTCTCTCCGGGTGCAAGGTATTTAAGTTTTTAATGAGATAAATATTGTATTAATTAGAAGAGGCTTAATAAACTGAAATAAGAATACAGGATAAAAAAGATTTGAACAGAGGGAGTATAAAAAGGATGTTGAAACAGAGGAGAGTATAATACAAAGATTTGAAACAGGGAGGGATAATAATATAAAAATGGAAACAACTGAAACTTACTCTTCCATTCACCTTCGTCTTTCATTGTTATTTTTTCTATTAAGTATTTAAGTTATAAGAGGAAGTAAAGAAATAAAAATGAGTTATTTTAATGCTTTGTTTAATGATTTCATTTCAGATTCATTGGAAGAGATTTTTGCTTATATTCATTAAATAAAACCAACAGGTTAGAAATTTTCATGATTATCTAGGCACACATATTTATTAAATTTGATTTTTAATAATGAATATGCCAAATTAGCCTTCCCGTTCAACACTGTAAACCGCTATTTGGTTGTATATATAAAATAATTTGCACATGTTTTCAATATGTAAGGCATACAGTTAACAGGTGTATTAATAATGTAAAGACAATTGATTAATTAATATGAGGTTAAATAAAAATTAAAATTCATGGAGAATGTGATGTCTATAAACTTAAGAGAATGTGTAACTTGAGTAGGAATATAGTTTCCGGTTAACAGGGGACAGAAACACCCAATCTCCAGTTATAAATAAATAATATATACGTTATGGGTTATTTTACCGGAAAAAATATTTCTATTAATTTCGTGGACTGTCTATGATGGAAATTATTTTAACCATACATTATGTAAGGGAGGACGGAACATTAGGACGTTCATTATCTGCTAATAATACTAGCTTTTCTCAGGCTGGGCGGTTGGTTTGTGGCCGCCCCACCTCTTTACAAGCAAGTTTTGATTGTAATGAATATATTCTGAATTAGAACAAAACACGAATGGAAACTAATATAAGAAATCTGCTGTCTATATTTATAAAATCCATTATTTTAATTATCATATGTTGGGCAAATTTGGGGCTGCACGTCACACTGTAAACTGCTATTTTGTGAATATATAATACCACTAAGTTATGTTATGTAGTATATTAAGGCAACGGGGTTGGTGGGGTCCGTGGGCTTCGGCCACTGGATCCTTTACAAAATGTTAATAGCGACCCGGATCCCAGGGGTGCTATTTCCCCCCCAGGGCAATACTCTGCGCCCACTTGATTTTTAAAGTGGCAAGGCTATGGTTTGTCCCAGCGCCTGAGGGCGCCCCCCTTAGGGAAATGCCGAAAACGGGGATCGACGCCAAATTTTGTTCTTTCCCACCATGAAGCTTTCGGACTTGTGGGTGGGCCCAACGTGGTAAATGGATGGCCTTGTACCCGCAGCCATAACAAGTGGGGTATGATGCAATATCTTGTAGATATTAGAGGCCAATGGGGTGGGGGTTTCCAGTGGGGTTCGGCCCTGGATCTTTACAAGTTAATAAGCGGTGATCCCCAGGGGGTATCCCCCAAGGCAATAACCTGCGGCGCCCTTTGATTTAAAGGGGGCAAGGCTATGTTATTGGGGCCCAGCGGCCTGGAGGCGGCCGCCCTTCAGGGGGAATACCGGACGGGGATTCGACGCATTTTATCCCACTACCACCAGCCTGACAGCTTACGGGATTGTGGGGTTGGGGCCACTTAAAGATGGCCTTGTTGTGTCACCGCCGCATATTAAAAGTGGGGTGCGAGCAAATAAACCAGTAAAGATTTCAAGCCAACAGTATTAATTAATGTAAAAAAAGATATAATAAATTGAATTTTAAAATAATTATAAAAATCATGAGAATTTGACTCCAGGAATAAAACCTAAGGGAAATTGTGGACTTGATAGTTATATACCTTCGGTTTAACAGGGACGAGACAAACAGAAAATCTCCATTTATAATAAGAGTCTATCAACTTACCTTTGTGTTCATCCAGCTTCGCCTTGGGAACCTGATTAAAGTAATGTTAAACAGGCGTTGATCCCAAGGAGTCTTTCCTCCTCAGGCAACACCTAAACCCAAACTTTGCAATTTATGCAGGGACAGGGCTGGTTTGTTTGCCAAGTGTCTGAGCGCGTAAACTCTTGAGAGAGGGAATTGGAGCCGACGAGAGCAACGCCTTTTTCTCACCTATCACCCATGAATCCCGGTTCGTGGGTTGGTCCTGACATTAATAGGGCCTTCGTGGCCTAAACTGATAACGTGGGGTTAACGTGTTGAAAATATCAGTATGGCCAACCATATTTAATAACATGTAATAAAATAATATTAATAATTGAGATTTAAATGATTAATGGAAATGATGGAGAATTGTGACGAAAATAATTAAAAGAATTCGTGAACTTGAGTGGTGATAAGTTTCGGTTTACAAGATCGAACAAACACGAGACAATATCCATTTATATTAAGATTCCTATCCTAATTGTGTTCGGAAAAGTGAAATCTGAAACGTTACGGTTAATATTTTGAGACAAGTTTCTTCTTGTCCTAAAACGAGATGGAGGTAAAAAAAAAAAATAAGGGACGTAAAAAATGATTATATTCTTAAACCTATTTATTCTTAGAAAACACAAAGACAAAAAAGAAGAGAAAAAGAATTTATTTATTAATGACCAAGTTCAAGATAACAGCAACAAATTAAAACATCGGGGTTCAGTTTTACATTGTAAGAGGAAACCGTAATCTTGGAAATTCTACACGTTGGCTGTAGTTGTGTCGGTAATCATTTTGGGCATATTTACACACAAGGAAGATTGCCCGGACTGTTAAAAAATTATATTTTAAAAACTAAATTTAATCATTCCTGTATCACAAATTACTTTGTCTCTAAAATATAATTTCTGCTAAATGTCCAAAAATAAATCTAAGAATGAAATATTTATAATAAGCAAGCTGTTCTCAAAAATAAAATTGCTTTTCGTTAGAAATTTAATAATTTTCACATTTCTTTGAGAAGGCATGCTTGTAACAAAGAATTTAAGAACCCCAGGAAAATATCCATTTATGTAGCTGTTAAACTGTGAGGGGAATTACGACAAGGAAACCCACAAACAAAAACGGTACGTAGATTCCATTCGGAGACAAACAAATCTTAAAATTGGCTCTTAGGAAGCAATAAAGGCCGATTTCGAGGGAAATGTTTCTCAGCAGGGTTTAGAATTCCACTGACTAATATTTCCCTTATTATATAAATGAGTGTTTGGTCGGACTGGGATTTACGAAACTCATGGGCAACACCTCGGGGTATTTTTATGCTGAATACATTTGTTTTATTAAGATTTATTGGGGTTATGGAACAAGTTTTTTTTTTTTTTTTAACTCCCTCCAAAAGAATGTTTGTTTTTCAAATTCAACCCGAAAATGGATATTACCCTTATATAATGATGGGGTAGGGAAACCTAGAATTTACGGCATGGCAAACTTCTTGGGTATTGTTTTGCTGAAGTCATTTGTTTATTCATTTATATGGGTATGTATATTTTTTTTATTAAAAAAAAAATGTTTTTCTGGTTTACCCAAGGAGATTGGAAACACCAACATATATAATATATGTGTATGTTGGTGGGTGTGTGGTGTGCTGTTGTGTGTGGTGTTGTGGTGGGATGGTGTAGTGTGGTGGTGTGTGTGGTAAGACTGTTTGTAGCAGATTTGTTTCTCTTAATGTATAATGTATGGTTTGTACAAACGAGTCACGTCCCTTTTATAAAAAAATTTTTGAGAGAAAAGCAAAGTTCCAATATTTTTTTTTAAAAAATTCCCGGGCAATTTTACCCTTCTTGTCATTACCAAGACTCTTAGGCAAGAAAAAAAATTAGGGGGGACCATTACTGGTATTCATCAATGAATCATAAAGTGATGAAAGTTTTGTATCTGGATTAAAATTTGGATATCCTTTCAAGTTCGCTTTAAATCGCCCCGTGGTGGAGTTTAAGTCCTTCCATAAAACTAAGGTTAAAACCTAATTTGTGCCTATATTCTCCCTATATTATCTCTGGGAGGACACCAGCATTCAATGAAAATTAAAAAAAAGAATGAACAGTAGAGGCCCTTTAAAAGATTAAAAACAACTTTTGTTCAATTTAGGTCGGGGTTCCATATATTCTCTTTCTTTTATTTGATTTATTAATAAATTGGGTTTTACAATACTTATAATGTTTGAGCATAACTACTATACCTCAATAACAATGCAATTGTATTTATATATACCAACAAAATAGCGGTTTTACAGTATGAATGGAAGGGGCTTAATTTGCATATTGATTAAAGAATTTTGATTTTTGATACAGAAATTATGGCTTAAGTATTATGAATTTCTAAATTGTTGTGTTTTTTACGCTTATTGATAATTGAGCAAAATATCTCTTCAATAATCTTAAAATTAAATCCCCTTAAACAAAGGAATATACTGTCATTTATTCATATTTATCTTGTCTCCTCTTATAAACTTAAATACTCTAAATAAATTAGAAAAATAACAATGAAAGGACGAGGGAGTGGATGAAGAGTAAGTTTCAGTTTGTTCATTTTTATTATACTTCACTTTCTGTTCAAAATCTTTTAATTATACTCCCTCTTTTCAATTCTTTTTTCTTTATTCATTATTATTTAGTTTCATTTAGGGCCTTTCTTAATTTAATACAAATTATTTTATTACATTGAAACTTAAAATTACTTGAATTTTTGAATAAGATTTTAAGTTTTAAAAATGATTTTTTTTGTCCTTTATTTTTTAACGGGGGAAATGCTAAATTGGTTTTTTTCCTTTTATAGATAAAGGTATTTTTTAAAAATCTGGAAATGTGTGATTTAATTAAAAGTTATTGTTGCAATATATTTAAAAGGAATTTTAAACGTGTCTTCTTAATTAGAAATATTATGCCATTTTATATGTATGGTAGCCGGCTTCCAGTTGGATATTGTGTGTATTTCTGTTTGTATTCCTGTTAAATTCGTTTCTTAATTTCAGCATGATCATTTTGCTCATCATCACAATCGAATGAGAATACAGGCGACTCTCATGGCATTAAAAGACTAAAGAATTGTCAGACGAATTAATCTTTACACTTGAGAAAGACTGAAACAATCATTTCACTTTACTTTATTTCATAAGTTTAGAAAACGACTTAAATATTTATTATGTACTTTTCTAAACAATATTAAACACATACAAGTGAAACTCAATCAAATAGAGATGTCACTCCATCAAAATTTATTCAAAAAGAATCTTTTTTTTAGTAAATCCAAAAAAAAGAAAACATATGTTAAGTTATGCTAGCCGCCAATCCTTGGGCCAGTTGTAAAGAGAACTTAAATAAATAAGTAAGTAAGTCCTGAGTTTTAGAAATCCTTTGTTAAGTGATTGACGGGTCCTTGATTAATAGAATCCTTTGGATAAGTGAATTAAATCCTGTGGATATAAGAATCCTATGGTTCCGTCGTCCAAGGAAGATCCAAATAGTAATGCTTAGGTATGACCCAGAAAAGGGGCCAGTATAAATAAATATCAGGCAGCAAAGAGTTACTTGCCGTGGTTGGGGCACAATAAAGCTTGGTTCACGTTGGTTATCGGTTTTGAGTCTAATAAGCTAAGAGTAGGCATTTACCGACACGCCTATAATCCAAAGATTCAAGCTTAGCGCTAATGACCTGGACAAGTATGAATCCCCTACTCTCCTCCAGCTATGGGTAAATAGCTAGAGGGGCAGACTGGGTTCTTTAACCATGGTTAGGTAACCAGTTCTAGGAGAAGGAAAACTCTGAATTCANAGAGATACCTTGTGTTCGCATCTGCTCGTGCAGAGGGATTTGGTAATATTATATGTATGTTTGGAAGCCGCGTGAGTGTAATGGTTAAGTCGTGGGAAACTGGACTCATCGACCCAAGTTCAAATTCCTGGACAAAGTGTTTGGCCATTTCACATGGCGCTAATATCCTATCGGGAAAGGTGATGAATCCAATTTCTCCCCTCCAGCTATGGGTACGTAACTAGCGAGAGTGGGGCTCTTAACTGCAGTGGTAGGTAAGAACCAAGTTTCTGAGGAGAAAGAAATACTCTGATTCAAACCTGGTGTAAACTCTGCCTCAGAATTGACCTTGTGTCAATCCTCCTCGTGCGGGATGGAGATTCAATAACTTACGCTGTTTAAGCCGTTTTTTTATCTGATCCAAAACGCGGATACTGAATGGCTAGGAGCAGAGGACCACCGAAGGCGACTGAATTGATAGAGAACGGTTTAGCCGAGAAAATTTTCATGAATATCACGAGGCTAGTATCGCATATAGTGTCGCATTCTCAAATGGAGATAAGAGTTTCACATTGTGTCATCAATTGGAACGAATGGAAGGCTAGTAAATCCAGATAGTAGTAATATTAGTACCAAATAATGACTGAATTATGTTGCAGCAATTTGTTTTCGAGTAACTATTTCTGTGTAATTAGTAATTATTCCTAAACAGTATATATTAATTAACTATATCTGCTCGAACAATAATTTCCATATTTTAAATTTCGATAACTGATTCCAGTCTAATAACTCAGAATAGCGCAGGATATAATGATTTTAAGTTCCCTTAATAATTTTCAATATTTTCAGCAAGCACTCGTTTCAATACTTATTACAATGTCGTAGAGACGCAATGTATGATTCATGTCGCACAATCTATATAATAATACCTTGTTCATTACATAATTCGCCAGTTATGATCCTCAACACGCTCTGGTTAAATATGAGACCGTAATTGGTTCAAGAGGATACACTATGTATACAGTAATTATGATACGCTTAATCGCGATTTTCTTAATTTTTTCCTGATTAATTCAGCCTGAATTTTAAACAGGAAGCATTAAATTGTCTTGCTTCTTTTAAATGCCGCATCATAGAATTTAAAATGTAATGAAAAAATAAAGTAATGTAACATGGTTTCGTTTATATAATAATGTACTATGGAATTGGTAAATTAGACATATATTTTGGTATTTCATATTTGTCATCCCCGGCACACTCGGTGCTAACGTGTAGGAATATCAACGGTAAGGGTCCCTCTTGCTGAAACTGGTTTCTCGACTTGTCTCAAAGATCCATTGAAATATAGAATCTATATTATGTCTCCTTAGATATTTTATCTGGTTCTTGCGCATCTCCCATCATGTGTATGCAACATTCCGCTTTGGTCCTTATTTGGGCAAGAATGGGCGTGATCGAAGAGGAGATCACGACTAACTGCGCTTGTTACAAAATCATCATATTTTTCTATTCAACAAATTTTGACGGTTATTTACTCTCTCAT
Organism: Doryteuthis pealeii; assembly: GCA_023376005.1. Classification (NCBI taxonomy): domain Eukaryota; kingdom Metazoa; phylum Mollusca; class Cephalopoda; order Myopsida; family Loliginidae; genus Doryteuthis; species Doryteuthis pealeii. Next base: position 35,685,819 of record CM042159.1, on the reverse strand, counting down.
GGCAGCATGCATTTTTTCTCTCTGATACCTCTTTCTTTCCCTCTTCCGGCATTTCAATCCATTCCATCATCATATCCATCCATCATCTCTCTCTCTCTCTCTCTGCCTCTATCTATCTATCTATCTCTCTCTCTCCAACAACACACACCTCACACACACCAACTAGCACTTATATTATTGTCCGCACCCTATTGCCCTTTAATAGAGAACCCTTTTTGGTATGTGTTAGAAGGTGGAGGTTGAGGATCTTAGTGGTCCGGTATGACTTAACTGCAGTTAATGTGAAGGCTTCAGTTTTGAAACCCTAGACTAATGTGGAGTACTTCCTTCATCACCATTTTCCCTCAGTTCCACAACTCGATCCAAAGTTGTTTGTGCCTGTTAGTGCCATATATGGTGTTAAAATAGAAAACGATAAGTTTTTTATAATTGTGTTAAGAATTAGTTTAAAAAGCTGTAATAGGCATCAAGCAGGAGATAAGTGCTCCCTATACATCGAACAGTGGACTTACCAAAAAGGGTAATATCAGCAAGAGGCAAGGCTACTCAAGATAGAGAGAGTAAGATACATGTTCTTCGTGTACGCTGTAACGGAACCTTCCTCAATTGTAAAATATAGATAAATAGTTGCTGATATACATAGATATAATACTATTTTATCTCCGTGTTGGTTATTCATTTATTTGACCCTTAATCAGTGTCATAACAAATAGGACAAAACTATACTTCCGGATAATATCACTCCGATCAATGGTTGACATGCTCGAAACATACAACAACAACGACAATATTCCATGCCATTTGTTGGGAATTTGTATCCTGTCTGGGTATTGGGGTTGTTTTCTGAGATCCGTCTATGCTCTTTTTAACTCATGGAACAACTCGAGACATATATTTCGTGTACCACTATACGTCTAAGACATAAAATTTCCTCGTTCAAGGCCAACTCGTCATCTATATAACTCCTATAAATATGAGTTCATAAAGGAAGATCGCCTCTCCATAAACTCACAGTAAACCTCTAAAAGTAGAGATAGAAACAATTCACATACTTAGGTAGTAATATCTCCAGAGAAAGCTATATTAATGCACGCATAGGAAAGGCCAGATATGCTGTTTGACTTATTATAAATCATAGGAAATCTTATTCACTGGATAAGGCAGCAAGTGCAATTTTTCCGGGCCAGAATAAGATAGTGTCAGTGCTATTGGTACGGCTGCACCACTTGAACACTTAACACAACCGTCACCAGGAAATAGCTAGATGGAATTTCACAAGCAATAAGCTGCGTCGATCTTAAAAGAAATCGCGAGAAACACCACCCACCGAATGCAACCGTAAGAGCACTAACCCCGATCAACACAAATCCATCCGAGTAAGTCGACAAGACATTCTGGACACTGTGAGAAGCAAGGACCAACTCGCAAGTGACTTTATCCTGTTGAAACATGCACATGGGCTCAATATGGGTCGTCCCCAAATAAGCTACATTGAGAGGCTATGGCGCGGATACGGGATGGGCTGCGCAGATACCTCCCGAGGGCGAGAGTGATAGAGACGAACACATTGGCGAGAGATTGTCAATATATATGCTGTGATGACGACAATGTGATGATGATGATTGATGATGAACCGATATTTATGATTTTATTTTATTTCAAATTACTCTGTGCATATTCATTTTGTAACAATACGTTTTTTCATATCTAATACTAGCATAATTATCCAACATTAACATGTTTCCCTGTATTATTCCTATTTGATAATAATATCAAATTGCCGGGTCCTGATGAAAGCTTTCCGGAGTCAAAGGATGAATGAAGAGATGAGGACAATTCAAAACAGAAGAAAAGAAATAAAAAAGAAGACGAAATAATGACTAAAACAACAACAAAAGAACACTTTATAGAGCGAGCTTTCAACCTCCCTAAAGGGCTGGCGTCAAGACATGGAGATTTCAAGTGTTATATCTTGAAGGGTGAATTTATTTTTCTTACTCTCAAACAACTCAAGGTCTCATTTCCTCGTATAAAGTACAATTGTACAGGAATTGTGAACCAATAATTAAATTGTTATATTCTTTAACCGGTTTTTCCGTTTTCTTTTTGGGTAACCACCTTGGCAACAATCTTTCCAAACGTCTGATAACAACGAAGAAGTTCTGACAAGTTTTGATACGAAATTATTAACCAGCAGGAACTAGTCGATGATTCCAGTTATAGTCACAGACTATAGTGATTTTATAAAAAATTATTCTCTAATCTAACGATTCTATTATGACAACAAATCCCCAGGTGAATTGATCATTGTTTTCCCTCCACCCCTCACACACAACTAAGTCCTCATTCCTCGTATACTAGGAAAAGTGGTGCACCAAATAATAAATTGTTATATCTTTTTAACGGAAAGTTTTCCATGTTTTCATTTTTGTGTCTCGCCAAACACCGAAAAGGCGATATCGGTGAGTTTTCATTGATGAGGTCTTTGTTCTCCGGAGATTAGTCATGGTTCTGACTATCAAATCATAACAATGACCTCAGCTTCTATAAAAACAACATTGCGCATAATTTTTGAATCTCATCTCGTATGACAAAGCTATTCCTTGTAGAAGAATCGTAGGTGTAGTATGTAACCCATAGATGAGGGTTAAAAGTGTTCATATGAACGTTTCGAATCATTTTATTGCAAAAAGAAACGCATTTGATAGAACTCTGTTGCTAAGAGTTTAGGTATGAATATCGTTAGATACCAGCTCTTTCCCTACTAAAATTTTTCCTACGGCAGAACCAAATGTTGTAAACTGGTTCTCTATTGCAAAAGTATCAAGTACCAGTTACAGGGTTGGTTCACATACAAATCAAAAGATTGCTGGGGTTTTCACATAATGATTTTTCAGTGTAAACAAGAGAAACATGGGAGAGCTGCAGCCAGTGGCTTATGGTCGGATCGCAGTAGTGGGAGGGTAAAGAGTTAAAGGCTCCTAGGTATTTTCGATAAGTCCAGTGCCAATATTTTTATCGTGATCATAACGAGACAGAACGAAAGAAAAAGGTGAAAGAGATTATATATATATATATATATATATATTTATATATAATATATATATATATATATATATATATATATATATATATTTACATATATATATAGAGAGAGATAATATATATATATATATATATATATTATCTCTCTCTCTTTCTCTCTCTCTCTCTCTCTCTCTCTCTCTCTCTATATATATATATATATATATATTATATATATATATATAGAGAGAGAGAGAGAGAGAGAGAGAGAGAGTGTGTGTGGAGAGATTATATATAAGTTAATTAATCGTACAGTACATTAATAAAACTCATTGGGGGATTCAGCGAAAACTCTTGCTAACTTTTGAATTTAGATGTTTCCTCTTGTGACCAGAGATCGTGAAAGTTTCACACAATTCGCCTCTGGTTCTAATGCTTGGGAATTCCTAATATTTCAATAGAAAACCTAAGTTACTTTGCCGTACATATTTTCTATTCCAGGTATCGTAGTATAACACTAATGTGTATCGGATGGTGAGACTCCATTTCTGAAAATCTGGGAAGTTTAGAGTATCTATTCATTGCCATTACCCATAGATCAACTCTAACTCGGAGTAGTATGAATCAGGGTTCAATCTATGGGTAAAATCAATATATTTTAAAAGTATCCGATCACATAACAATATCCCAAACTCTTATGAAATAAGAAGATACATATAAACAATAATGTATGCGATTCCCTAACCTAATTCTTTATATAAAATAACATGATGCCGTTAAAATTAATCAGTCATTCAAAAAAGTATGTGTCAAAAATGTATCGAGATTTTTTAAACTTTTTGTCACACTTTGTATTCTGAAAAAATTAACGTTCCATTCATTGTTCATTTCTGTCTTCGTAAATACAGCTTCAAACTCGGCACTTTTATGACACACCTTTTTTTCTGAAAAAATAACATTCCATTCATTGTTCATTTCTGTCTTCATAAATACAGCTTCAAACTCGGCACTTTTATGACACACTTTGTTTTCTGAAAAAATAACGTTCCATTCATTGTTCATTTCTGTCTTCCTAAATACAGCTTCAAACTCGGCACTTTTATGACACACCCTTTTTTCTGAAAAAATAACGTTCCATTCATTGTTCATTTTCTGTCTTCGTAAATACAGCTTCAAAACTCGGCACTTTTATGACACATCTTGTTTTCTGAAAAAATAACGTTCCATTCATTGTTCATTACTATCTTCGTAAATACAGCTTCAAACTCGGCACTTTTATGACACACTTTGTTTTCTGAAAAAATTAACGTTCCATTCATTGTTCATTACTATCTTCGTAAATACAGCTTCAAACTCGGCACTTTTATGACACACCTTGTTTTCTGAAAAAATAACGTTCCATTCATTGTTCATTTCTGTCTTCGTAAATACAGCTTCAAACTCGGCACTTTTATGACACACTTTGTTTTCTGAAAAAATTAACGTTCCATTCATTGTTCATTACTATCTTGGTAAATGCAGCTTCAAACTCGCCACTTTTATGACACACTTTGTTTTCTGAAAAAATAACGTTCCATTCATTGTTCATTACTATCTTGGTAAATGCAGCTTCAAACTCGCCACTTTTATGACACACTTTGTTTTCTGAAAAAATTAACGTTCCATTCATTGTTCATTATTATCTTGGTAAATGCAGCTTCAAACTCGCCACTTTTATGACACACATAAGTTATTTTGGTCGTACACATTTCCATACCAATGCACTAAACTGCATCTTATTGTGAGTCTCCATTTCTGCATATGGGAGAGTGTAAATTACTCCTTCATTGCCATTTCGCCCAGGACCACTCAGACCAAGAGTAGAAGTACGAATCAGGGTTCAATCTATGAATCAAATATATCTGTTTAAAAAAGTATCCGTATTCGATAGAACCGTGTGCCAAATAAATCTTAAGAAACTGCTACAAAAATATATCTATTAATAATGGAGATTCGCTACCGGTTTTTGTCTGTAACAAAAATTACGTCACTGCTTACGTCACATTACCCCAAATCGTCATAACATAGAATAAATACAGTCAAAATTTGAACATGCAACATTAGACAGTCCTCATTGTTTTTTTAAAACAAGTTTTAATAGATACTTGACTGGTATAATATATCTATATATAGTTTGTTTTATTCTTATACATATTTAAAGTTTACATTTCAAATTGTTTTATTTTTTAATCCTTTAATGAATTTGATAATTTTACTTACTTAGTGTACAAACTTGCTGACATTGCATTTTTTACACCCACCAATCAGGCAATATGTTCCAAAAATCTATTTTTATATCGCCCTGAAGGTGTTTTTTATTTTGTACTAGTTATTATAATGGAGATTATGTGTCTCTCAGTCTGTATCCGAAACTACGTCACCAGCTACATGATGAAAACTAAGTGGTCGTACAACACCTGCTTGGTGGGATGCGGCTTCCAGAACTCATGTGATGTTCTCTTGTGGGCACCTGTACTGGACACACCAGTGTAGGGCAAGGAGCCAAAACCTACATCAATCAGCTTTGATCTGATTCTGGATGCTGCGTGGAAGACCTATCAAAAGCGATAGCCGATTGGAATAGTTGGAGATAAAGAGTTTATTCTCGGATTAAACCGAAGCTCACACAGAGGCCAGTGTAAAATGTACGTGCTCTTTAGATGAGAGGAAGTGTTGCCTAGGGAGACGGACCTGTGGGACCACACGATCAATTTTAACTAACCCACGGGTTCAGATGACTCTGAACACCAACGTTCCTGCCAGCACGACCTGACGATGATGCAGTATAACATATAAGAGAAATAAAAGAAGAGTTTGAATAGTGTTAGTTAAAAAGTTATTTCCCCGTTGAAGTGAGTTCGGTCCTCACTGAGCGATCCACTCTTGACTCCATGTAGCAGTGAAAATAAGCCGTCCTAAATCTTTAAAATTATAGAAAATAATTAAAGGTACCATGCTGTTCCTCGTTTTGGGCCAGATATAAGTGCATATAAAGTTGGCACAGTAGCTTATTATCGGTAACAGCAAGAGAGTCTATCCCATTTTAGCTGGTGCTAGACAACGAACATTTTTTCTGAGGTGGAGCAGCACATCTACCGTCAGCTTCCCACCTTACTGCACAGGTCGAATGACTCATGCTGTGCTAAGCATGCACTGAGTTGGCGCGGGCTGGTATCGAACCTAGAAAATTGCAATTCCTACGCGGATGCTCTACTGACTGGGGTAAAACCCTGAAAATCACACCTTTAAACGAAATGAGAATTATGTATGGTTATTTAATGGCGATCATTAATTTGGTAATTTTCGGTAATTTATTTAAACAAATTTATGGCTATTTACTTTAATTAGATTATTATTACATATTTTGGGAAATTATTACAGCAATTAGCTCGTTTTCTTTATTCAACAAATTTTGACGTTATTACTCTCTCATGCAGCATGCATTTTCTCTCTCTGTCTATCCCTTTCTTTCCCTCTCTCCCATCCCATCCATCATCTTTTCTCTCTCTCTCTCTTCTCTCTCTCTCTCTCTCTCTCTCTCTCTCTCTCTCTCTCTCTCACACACACACACACACACTCACTTAATTTTATAAAAGTCAATGTATGAATTCAGAAAAGGCCTTCATTAATAAAATAACATAAAATAAAAAATGAAAAAGCTGGAATGCATAAGATAAGTTTTATGTTGTATTGATTTTGATTGGGTTTAAAGTTGGTTATTCCATGTTCATCTAATATATATATATATATATATATATATATATATATATATATATATATATATATAGTTTGCTATGTATATAAATGGTGATCAATTATATTGATGTATATATAAGTTAGGATAGGTAAAAATGAAATCAACGGCTCATGGTAAATTAAAATTTCTCCAGAGAAACTCTCAGTTACCAAGCCTGGTTTACACATCCTAACTTATCTATCTCTCTATCTCTCTCTCTCTCTCTCTCTCTCTCTATATATATATATATATATATATATATATATATATATATATATATATATTTACAGAGAAATAAGAGAGGTAGCTGTGCCGGATTGGTCATGTCAGGAGGATGTACAAAGCCGCATGCCCAACGACTTATTTTATGGCGACCAGTAGGAAGACAACGTCAACGTTTCAAAGATGTCTACAAGAAAGACATTAAGACATGCAACTTTAAGACCAACACAGGGGAGTCTGGAGAAGAAAATCCTGGAGCCTCCTGGTCAAACAAGGTACAAAAAGGAGTGAAACGGAGAGGAAGTAGCCGCCACACCAAAGATAACCAGAAGGAAGGAGATACAACAGCAGCCCTAGTAAGCATCACTGTTTGCGTGCAGTCAGTGCACCAGAGACTGCCATCTAAAATTTGGCCTGCTCAGTCACTGTGGCATATGCAGATAAAAAAGATTGGAACACAACACCATAATATGGGAATCCAGTACACACACCACACACACACACACACACACACACACACACATATTCATTTAATTATAATTAATTAATTAACAAAATTATGTATGACTTTAATTAAGCACATAATCTCCCACAAATTGTCGGCCTTCGCCATTTAAACACATCGTTTGACTACTTCATACTGTCGTGCCATAAGTCACCCAAAAAGTGCGATAAACATATCGGTTTAAAATGAATGAGAAATTCAGGGGAAGCCAGCTAGTGTAGTGGTTAGAATGTCCACCTGTCAGCCGGACAGGTAGGGTTCGAATCACGCACAAAGTACTGCCCTGTCTATAGCTCTGCTGATGAGGCCTAATAGGCTGAAATGTACATACAGAGATCGACTTTTTCTCGATTTGTTTACGCTTTACATTTAAACCGATATACCCGCCTAATTCATTTAATTATAATTAATTAATTAACAAAATTAGGTTGACTTTAATTAACACATAATCTCCCACAAATTGTCGGCCTTCGTTATTTCAAACAATCGTTTGACTACTTCATATATATATATATATATATACATAATATATATATATATATATAAGTGCATTTGTTTTGGAAATTGGATAGGAGAGAAACTCTCAAAAACCAAGCGCCGTTGACTTAATGTCCACGCTAACTCAACTTATTATATATTTTTGTATATATATATATATATATATATATATATATATATGTATATATATATATATATATATATATATATGTATATATATATATATATATATATATATATATATATGTGTGTGTGTGTGTATGTGTGTGTGTGTGTGTGTATTGAGAGAGATACAGTGAGTTTGTGTGCGACTTAGGAATACAGAAAGAAAGAAAGAAAGAAAGAAAGAAAGAAAGAGGGTGGGTATTTAATGCCGATGCAACGTTTTCCGTCTCAGGCATTGTAATCAGTGAATTATGTATAAATTATGCCTGCTAGAGTTAATATTCACATCTTACAATGCCCTTAGGGAATGCTTGAATTCTCCCTTTCTACCGGTTAAGGCAAAGAACAAGAATGTTCAATTCAAGCATCATACATTGATGTTACTATCATTTACACAAGGACAACTAATCACATGTTACTAGAAGAGGAGTTGGGCGTTGCCGATTACATGCTAAAAGAGGAACTAATTACCCATGGTACTACATACGCACACACGTATATACACAGAGTACCTTTAATCAGAAATTGCTACAATTTATGAGCAGTCATAAATTGTGAACGTACCTGTAGTTAGAATTTTAATTAAAGTTCGTTAGATTTAAAAGCGGAAAGGGGTAATTTTCCATACCCGTTTGTGATGATGAGTGACGTTTATTTGATCCCAACTTCACCTTCCTGTTAAAAACGGGACAAGACGCGTGAGAATAAATTTAGTTAGTCAGATTCGACTCTGTTTCAAAGAGCGCAGACGCGATTGTCAGCTCCCGGGGTCCATCTCACCCGCGGTAGAATCATCATGGGCTAAGAAAATAAAGCTTTATTATCATAAGAACAAAAATAATTGTTGGTAAGTACATCTTAAGACAATGACCAGCCCAGTCTCGTAGGAAGAATTAGATAAGAAAATCGACCCCCAGCAGATAAAAGTCAGCCCAGATAAAATGGCGACCGACGGGTTAGATGACCTAGACGAAGATGCAGTAACCAACGAGTCAGTAAACAGAAGTATATCAAGAAAATAAATGTTTATATTAAATTATTTTTATTAATTTAATATAAACATTTCTTTTGTTGATAAAAATCCGTTATTAATCGGCACGAACGTGATACACACCCGTTTTTTTTTAAATATTTTTTTTCTGTTTTTGCATTTGAAGTATTTCTTTTTTCTTATAAAAACTGTCACACCAAATGAACGTCACGCATCGAACGGATGTGACGTACCGAACGAACGTGACACATCGAATGAACGTGACACGCTTTTTGGAAAAAACAATATTTCCAGTTTAAATTCAAAATATTCTCTGTTTCTGTCTTGAAGAATCCGGATTAAAACATTCACATCTTAAAACATATACAATTATCATTATGCTCTGATGAAGATTTTTTAATGAAATCGAAATATTGGCAATATTAGCAATGACAAAGTTGTAAAAATAAATTCAATTTAACAACATATGTGTTTTTCGTACCATTTTTCTATCTATCTATCTATCTATCTCACTCTCTCTCTCTCTCTCTCTCTCTCTCTCTCTCTTCTCTCTATATATATATATATATATTATATATATAATATATATATATATATATAAATATAAAGGGTCGAAACAGAATTCTGTCAGCGAATTTAACATCATGTGTTTGTTTTTTCTAAATATTTATTTCACACTGTCGGATTCACTTCCATTCATTTTTCATATGTCTTTTGAAAAAACAAAATACCAGGATTTCTACATCTTATCCGGTGAACATCGTGGTCTACAGTGCTGGGATTTTTGAACTTTTTGATACTTTCTTTTACATTTTTATACACATTTACATCAAACTCTTTTGAGTTTTCTTTGTGGAGTATAATGCTTCTGATTTAATAAAATAAAATAAAATTTATTTTATTTTATTTTAAAAACAGAATGCGCATTTTCTAAATTTTAATTAAAAAATAAAAATAAAAAAAAATAAAAATTCCGGCTATAATATTGAACGTTTCATCTGCACCACTTTCATCTCATAACGATCCACTTTCGCCGTTCTCTCTATCATACACAACTCGCTCTTGAGGAAGACCACTTCAATAAAGGGTCGAAACAGAATTCTGTCAGCGAATTTAACATCATGTGTTTGTTTTTTCTAAATATTTATTTCACACCGTCGGATTCACTTCCATTCATTTTTCATATATATATATATATATATTAAACAAAAAAGAATCCTTATTATTTTCAAGTTTTATTCTTTTTTCAGGCTTCCAAATAATTATTTTGATCTTACAATCTTATAAAGTATTAATGATTTCATTTTTTAAATATATCTATTAAGCTATGTAAACATATTTAGAATAAAAATTGTTCTATCAATCTATGTTAAGTATTTGTGAATATAAATTGCTTTTTATATCAGTTTTAAACATATTAAAATGTTATCACTAGTTTCAAAGTTATTTCTATTAATATTGGCTTGTCCAATTTTTATATACATAGCTTGAAGGTTTTTTTTTTTAAATTTTGCGATTATTTTCAGTAAGAAGTATTTTTGCATTATCTACTAAAATATTTCTATATGTTGTAGTAAACAGTAATGCTCTTGTTAATTGTGCCATATATATAATATATATTATATATATTATATATATATATATATATATATATATATATATGATATAGATAAAAGGATATGAAACAACACAATATGCTGTTAAAGTGAAAACATTTTATAAAATATTCATAGCTAATATTGAACAATATTTCGATCTTATAAAAATCAGCTTCAGAGCTTGTTTATACTCCGTACTATCATGAGCGGAGACGAAGGTCATATGAAGTCATAACAATGTTATAATATATGTTGTTTTCATATCTTTTTATCTATACTCATATCGTCGGATTCATTTCCTTTATTTTACCTATATATGTATATATATATATATATATATATATATATATATATATATATATATATATTTTTTTTTTTTGAAGGCGTAATAATGCACATTTATGTTTAAAAACATATTTATTTCTTTTTTTTTTTTTTTTTTTCATATTAAGGGTCCTAAATATTTTCAAGCAAAGCTCATCATCAGAGGAATGAAAGATTTTCTCATAATTTCATCTGTATTTGATAAATTCAATTGTGTTGTTGTTCATTGAATGTTTTGTGGTAACTGTGAAAAATTTTTTTTTTTTTTTTTCCGGCGAAGATATAGTTAACGCTCGGTGAACCGTAATAAATCGGTGCGGCGATCGTGTTCCGCGGGATGTTTTTGAAATTATTTCATATATAAATTCTTTTTTCTTTTTTTATAATACTATAAAATAATGAAGCCCTGCTCAGGACACTGAAATAAAGATTTTTTTTGTCATTATTTTCATAGTGAGTTCGAAGCATTAATTAAATGTAATAATATATTTTTGAAGGCGTAATAATGCACATTTATGTTTAAAAAACATATTTATTTCTTTTTTTTTTTTTTTTTCATATTAAGGGTCTAAATATTTTCAAGCAAAGCTCATCATCAGAGGAATAAAGATTTTCTCATAATTTTCATCTGTATTTGATAAATTCAATTGTGTTGTTGTTCATTGAATGTTTGGTGGTAACTGTGAAAAATTTTTTTTTTTTTTTTTTTTCCGGCGAAGATATAGTTACGCTCGTGAAATTCCGTAATAAATCGGTGCGGCGATCGTGTTCCGCGGGATGTTTTGAAAATTATTTCATATATAAATTCTTTTTCCTCTTTTTTATAATACTATAAAATAATGAAGCCCTGCTCAGGGACACTGAAATAAAGATTTTTTTTTTTTTTTTTTTTTGTCATTATTTTCATAGTGAGTTCGAAGCATGTTTTTTAAACATAAATGTGCATTATTACGCCTTCAAAAATATATTATTACATTTTAATTAATGCTTCGAACTCACTATGAAATAATGAAAAAAAAATCTTTATTTCAGTGTCCCTGAGCAGGGCTTCATTATTTTATAGTATTATAAAAAAAGAAAAAGAATTTATATATGAAATAATTTTCAAAACATCCCGCGGAACACGATCGCCGCACCGATTTATTACGGAATTCACCGAGCGTAACTATATCTTCGCCGGAAAAAAAAAAAAAAATTTTTCACAGTTACCACCAAACATTCAATGAACAACAACACAATTGAATTTATCAAATACAGATGAAAATTATGAGAAAATCTTTCATTCCTCTGATGATGAGCTTTGCTTGAAAATATTTAGGACCCTTAATATGAAAAAAAAAAAAAAAAAAAGAAAGAATATGTTTTTTAAACATAAATGTGCATTATTACGCCTTCAAAAATATATTATTACATTTTAATTAATGCTTCGAACTCACTATGAAAATAATGACAAAAAAATCTATATATATATATATATATATATTATATATATATATATATAGAGGAGAGAGGGATGCACACACACACACACACACACACACACACACATATATATATATATATATATATATATATATATATATATATATATATATATATACACGGTACTCTAATGGATTAGTCGAGTCGTCAAACATTGAGATTCTAAAATTCTTATTTGCGATATTTCTTTATCTCTAAATAGCGAATATGCATCATAAG
>CM042159.1:35640516-35668016 GCA_023376005.1 Doryteuthis pealeii | reverse complement strand
GATTCCATAACTCAGGACTTACTTACTTTAAGCCCTTTTCAACTGGCCAAGGATGGCATTTAAAAACTTAACAGGCTTGCCATAAGGGCAAGAGAATTAGGAAATATATAATAATAGTGAATCAGAGGCAAAGTCAAATACTTGGTAAAAGTATATTTATTCGATCAGGAATTCATATACATACTAACTCCTCCACTAGTCTGTCTGACAGCTTATTTATAAGATATACCCAACCATTATTTTACGGTCTATAAGGGAGGTGGGTAATCCTATACAACACAATATGAGAAGCCAAGTTTTCCTGTCGATTCTCTTTCGTTTTGAATTTTTTTAGCGGTGTTCAGTAAATCTTTATTCCTTAAAAAATAATAATCTTAAGAGATAGATACGTTTGAAAAAAAAAAGAGCCCAGTCTGTCCTACTATTTACCCATAGTACAACGTTTCGGCCGATGTGTACACTGGCCTTCTTCGGGTATTTTTAGTCTGACTCGAAAACCATTTTTTCGAACTCGGGAACCTTCCTTTCGAACTCGGGAACCTTCCTTTCGAACTCGGGAACATTCTTTTCGAACTCGGAACCTTCCTTTCGAACTCGGGAACCTTCTTTTCGAACTCGGGAACCTTCCTTTCGAACTCGGAACCTTCTTTCGAACTCGGGAACCTTCCTTTCGAACTCGGGAACCTTCTTTTCGAACCCGGGAACCTTCTTGTCGTAATCGGGAACCTTCTTTTCGAACTCGGAACCTTCTTTTCGACTCGGGAACCATCTTTTCGAACTCGGAACCATCTTTTCGAACTCGGGAACCATCTTTTCGAACTCGGAAACCTTCTTTTCGAACTCAGGAACCTTCTTTTCGAACTCGGGAACTTTCTTATCGTAATCGAGAGCCATCATGGAACTTTGAACCCAACCCTTTTGTCAATCCACGGGGCATTCTTGGGACGAGCCGTAAAGACCGTGTTAACTTTAAAATCAGCAATCCCGAAATTTTCAACTTTTTTTCTTTCTTAAAGATAGAGACTATAGTCTACCAATTAATTTCAATTTTAGATGTCATAAGGGTAGACCATACTACAAGCTCAAAGTAAATGACAAAATATTAGAAGTATTATTGATCAAAACCGTTTTGGGTATTTTAACGTTGATTAGAAGCACCTCATAGCAACTGCGATAGATACTTTACAAGATTCAAATATTTTCTTCCTCTCTGTAAGGGACAGTTTGGAAACCTACTCAGACGGCCGACTAAATTATTTTATCGTTAATAAACATCTTATTATAATGGAGATTGTGTGTTTTTCTGTCTGTAACCGAAACTAAATCACTACTCAAGTTACAATTCCCTTAGTAATTGACGTCACATTCACCATGCATTTATCCTTATTTTAACCTCGATTATTAATAAAATTGTTTTACATTATTTATACTGTTAACCATATATACATACGAATAACATGCAATTGTATTTATATATACAACAAAATAGCGGTTTCCAGTGTTAACAGGAAGGCTTATTTGCATATTAATATTAAAAAATCGAATTTAATAAATATGTGCTTAGTATTATTGATTTCTAACTGTTTGGTTTCATTTTAATGAATATAAGCAAAAATCTCTTCAATGAATCTTAAATGAAATCCATTAACAAGAAAAAATAATTGTCATTTTATTCTTTACTTCCTCTTTTAACTAAATACTTAAATTAGAAAAAATAACAATAAAAGACGAGACTGATGGAAGAGTAAATTTCAGTTGTTCTATTTTTCGATTATACCCCCCTCTGTTATAAATCTTTTCTGCATTCGTATTTAGTTTCATTAGCCTTTCTAATTTAATACAATATTTTCTTACATTAAAACTTAAATACTTGCACCCGTAGGGTGCATATATTTGCTAGTGAGAATAAAGATCACATAGGCAACGAATTGTAAGTAACCTTGCGCCGCCGACTTCCCCCCTATATATATATATATATATATATATATATATATATATATGTGTGTGTGTGGGTGTGTGTGTAGAATTAAACAAAAGAAAAATTGATGAGAAAGGTGTTTTAGGAATTTTAATTCTTCTCCTTCCAGCCTTCACATTAATATAATAAAAAAAAAAACTGGAACACATCATCCCTGAAGACGGCACTTCGAAGTGCCGAAAGTACTCGGGACCTGAACTTTGGTGGAGATAAAAAATAAAATTGTTAAACAGGAGATGTGTCTTTTGTTTAATTCTACATATATATATATATATATATATTATATATATATATATATGTATATATATATATATATATATATATATATATATATATATATATATATATATATATATATATATATATGGTAATAAAAGTGTACTCCACACTCTAGCGTCGATTCATCCACGTCGATTTGACATTGTCGATTTGAATTCAAACTTGTGTCCCATCCTGCTCGTGCGGAGAGGTTAGCAAATGCATACTAAGTTTAGTTTAATTGTAGCACACATACAGAGATATGGGCAGCCCTCTAAGAACCGATATCTCTAACACTGGTCTGCTAGTACATTTAGTAATGGAGATTCGCTTCCAGTTTTTATCTGTAACAAAACCTTCGTTACTGCTTACGTCACTATACCCGAAATCGTCATAACACAGAATAAATACACTCAAAATTTGAGCATGCAACATTAGAGAGTCCTCATTGTTTTTTTTAAACAAGTTTTAATAGATACATCCCCAGTATCCTATATTTATATATGATTTGTTTTATCTTAATAGATATTCAAAGTTAATAGAACTTAGTTTCGATTTCAAATTGTTTTATTTTTACTCCTTTAATAAATTTGATGATTTCATGATTTATGGTTCAAACCCTCCGACATTTAATTTTTAACTTCCATCTCCTCAAGGAATATCTTTCAAAATGTTATGTTTACATCGCCCGGAGGGTGTTTTTAATTTCGCTAGTAAATTCAATAATCACAATGTCTTTCCTTAAATAAGCGTTCAAATCATTGTGTCGGAGGACGTATACGGCAGAAGACAGAGGATTTGAGCAATTGACGTGTTACATGCACCTGCACCCCGATTCGAAAAATTCAGTGCGGACGTGTTAGTAAATCAAGACATATATAAAGGACAGTTGTGTGTATATATGTATGTTTGGAGGAGCCTACAAAAAGAAAACAATTAACGACAAAAATAAATATATATATACACATTCACTATCAACTGATGTTACTTTTTGAACAAAACTATTGAAGAATTGATTCATATTTATGAAGATTATTAAACAATAAAATTTACGTAATAACAGCATGGAATTTATTTTTCTTTTTGAATTTAATATTATAAAGAGGAAATATTAATTTTTCATTTCAGAATGTCTCTGCACATTTATTCTGACGCCCCCATTAGACCGGATCAACGCAAGGTTCTTTTTACGAACGTATTTAAATGGGTCATCTTGCGAGGATTCAATTCGCAATTCAGTAATAATGTATCTGTGAGACTAACTTTCCCCACTATCCAGGCGATGCCGGGTAGCCACTTCTAGTACATAATGTTTAGCTTAGCTGTAGCACACGGATAGATGTATGGGGTACCCTCTAAGAATTGATACCTTAATGTGCTAATCAATTTAATAATGGCAATGTCTTTCCTTAAGTAAAGGTTCAAAGAGTTAGCTTAGCTGTAGCACACGGATAGATGTATGGGGTACCCTCTAAGAATTGATACCTTAATGTGCTAATCAATTTAATAATGACAATGTCTTTCCCTAAGTAAGGGTTCAAAGGGTTAGCTTAGCTGTAGCACACGGATAGCTGTATGGGGTACCCTCTAAGAATTGATACCTTAGTGTGCTAATCAATTTAATAATGACAATGTCTTTCCTTAAGTAAGGGTTCAAAGAGTTAGCTTAGCTGTAGCACACGGATAGATGTATGGGGTACCCTCTAAGAATTGATACCTTAATGTGCTAATCAATTTAATAATGACAATGTCTTTCCTTAAGTAAGGGTTCAAAGGGTTAGCTTAGCTGTAGCACACGGATAGCTGTATGGGGTACCCTCTAAGAATTGATACCTTAGTGTGCTAATCAATTTAATAATGACATGTCTTTCCTTAAGTAAGGGTTCAAAGAGTTAGCTTAGCTCAGGATAGATATGGGTACCTCTAAGAAATCAATTTAATAATGACAATGTCTTTCTAAGCTTCAAGAATATATTCAAGAAAGGGTTCGTATTGTAAGACGACGTATACGGCAAAAGACTGAAGATTTGGCCAATTGACGTGTTACATTCGAAGCTCTAGAACACCAGGATACTGATTCGAAAAAAAATCCGAGAATAAATCGTCTTTTATTATTGGCAATGGTAGAAAGTCAGAAAATCCCATCTCTTTCGTTACGGGCCCCAGAGATGAAACGTCGGATAGGTTCGGTTTCTAATTATGATGACTTTTCCAGATAAAATGTACCTCGGCATCTCCTTGGCCAAACTTGATGAACTGACAACGGCTCGATTGGGAAAAATCTCCCAACGAGATAGCCGGAGGCGATTTCTGATGGAATCATTGACGAGCTGAATAATTCGCCGATTCGTATGAGGGGCCATCCAGAAATGAGGAAAGGACAGAGGCAACTCTGAAAGGGGTTGATCAATCAAAATGGATGGATTTCCACTCCCATCCACCATCATTGTTCTCCTTTCCAATGCTCCACACTCCATTGCTCTCATCTCCATCTCTCTCATATACGTTGCTCTCCTCTCCAGTGAACCCGCCTCTCTGTCATTAACAATTTCTCCTCTCCCCCTCTCTCTCTCCCTCTCTCTCTCTCTCTCTCACTTTCTCTCTTACTATCTCTTCTTTCCCTCCTACCCTTCTCTATCTTCAGTTCTGTGCCATTTTATGACGTCGTTTTGTTGATTTGAGAAATATTTTATCGGTATCTTTTTTCTCTCTTTGTTTATTGTGCCATATTGATAAATTCTCTACTATCATGCTTTATTTATTGTTTTCAATTTTCCTTCGTCTGTTTACACATTTAGTCTCTTAATCACCACCCCCCTTTGTTTTTCTATTTTTTTTTTTCTTTTGCTATTGTAGCTTTGAATTCATCCTTTCTCTAAAAGTTACTTTACGTTTTTATTTTACTATCATCTTTCATCATTTTTTCATTTATTTCTATTATCTTCTTTCTATCTTTTTCTCTTCTTCTTCTTCTTCTTCTTCTTCTTCTTCTTCTTCTTCTTCTTCTTCTTCTTCTCTTCTTCTTCTTTTCTTCT
The DNA here is from genome assembly GCA_023376005.1 of Doryteuthis pealeii. NCBI lineage: Eukaryota > Metazoa > Mollusca > Cephalopoda > Myopsida > Loliginidae > Doryteuthis > Doryteuthis pealeii. Next base: position 35,662,745 of record CM042159.1, on the reverse strand, counting down.
TCTTCTTTTTTCTTTTCTTCTTCTTTCTTCTTCTTCTTCTCTTCTTCTTTTCATTCTTCTTCTTCTTCTTCTTTTCTTCTTTCTTTCTTCTTTCTTTTCTTCTTCTCTTCTTTTTCTTCTTCTTCTTCTTCTTCTTCTTTTCTTCTTTTTCCATTTCATTTTTTATTCTTTTCTTCATTCATCATTCCTTTTCTTTTTCCTTTTCATTCACTTTTTCATTATTTTTTATTCTTTTCCTTTTTACCTCTTCTTTCATTTTTTTTCCTTTTCTATAGTTTAATTTTTCTTCTTTTTTTTTTTAATCATTTCCCTTTTTACATCTTCTTCTTCTTCTTTTCTTCTTCTTCTTCTTCTTCTTCTTCTTCTTCTTCTTCTTCTTCTTCTTCTTCTATTATTATTATTATTATATTATTATTTATTATTATTATTAAAATTAAATAAATAACAAAAGAAAATCTTCTTGATTGGAAATCGCCCATGCAGAGAAAGTAAATCAGAATTTTGGAGAGAAGACACAAGTATGTTCAAGGGAGATAATTGCGACTGAATGCAGTGAAATCTGCCTTTTATTTTATTTTAACTTTTTCTTCTCTCTCTGCTTTCTTTCTATCAGCAATGGCTTTTGGGCACAAAATCTTCCGACTCTTGGAGAGTCACACTAATAGGATAACTTGATTTCTTCTCTTGCTCTCTCACAATATCATTTTCTTTTTTTTATTGTTTCTTAATTTACGTTGTTTTTTTTTTCCTTCTTGTAAGATCAATTTATTCCATTTGTTCCGGAGTCTGTGTTCCGCTGCAAGGCAAACAAACATATCATTAGATTGTTATTACCCTTCTTTTTTTTATTTCAGTTTTTTTTAATAAAGAATACTATTTGTATTTATTGACAGCTGTATCACTAACATTCACGGCCAATTAATATTTGAATTAAATATTGCAATGATTTTAATAAAGAATATTACAGCAATAATTATAATATTGGAAAATTGCTAATGAGGATTGAAGTGATGATTATTTTTTTTCTTTATTTGGAAATAGCTAATTTTATTGGTTTAATGGCGATGTTCACTAATATTAAAACCGCAGTTGGTTGGTACATGATACCCCGATGAGCGAATAAATGTTTCAGTTTGAAATTTTTTGAATGTTAACGACTATTACAAAAGACACCTGAAGAAGGTCAGAAAGTACATAAGCCAAAAACTGAGACTTGTAAATAGTCTATAATAGTGTCCCCCAATTTTACTTTATTATATTCATATTATGCGCGCGTGTGTACTTGTAGAATGTGTGTTTCCTCTACTACGCATTTGTACATGTGCACATCAGGAAATGTACTTTTAGCTATATTCAAAAAGTGACCTCAAATAGATCACATCGGTTTCTGGGGTCAATTCTTTTATCTGTACATGAATATAATTCTTGAAATGTACCAATGTCTAAACTGTATTCAAATATGGAAACACCTTTAAATAACCCCACAAAAAGAAACCAGGCAGAAAAAAGATGGGGAATGGGGAGGTCATTTGAATTTTGATTTTCCTGAAATCATTTTGCTATTTAGAAATTATTTCTATTAAAATTATAATCTTCACTGCTGAATAGTAAAATGTTATTATCTTATTTTTTTCTTTCACCTTGTAACTCTGTTTCAATTGCTTAGGTTACTTATAATATCTGAAAAATATCATTGGACAAACAAACAAACAGAAATACATTCAGAGAGACAGAATATTTATTTTATTTATAATAAGATAAACTCAAAAGTCCACCCTGTCGGCTGGGGCGTTAGAATGCACTGACTGCACCTCTGCAGAGGGGTAAAACCCCCCCAATGGGGCCACCTGTTGGCTGTGGGTGGCGACCCGTGATGCTTAAGGATAGAACCCAGGTGGGTGAGCAGTTCATGACTTGCAATACTCCACTTTGGCCTATCTCAGATAGACGGGCGGTCGGAGAAGCCCCCTCCGATCAATCGGCTGATCACGTCAAGCCCTAGCACCTATATGATTTTCCCAACCTTTTTATCATATGGGTGCTAGAAGGCTGTGACTGAGTGTCTACATGTCCTGGGAATGACGTTTAACCTGATCTGATGATGAGGTTCCAGTTTTGGAGGTTTGGGAAATAGGGAGCACCCCTTCATCACCATTGCTACCTGGTCCACTCTGACCCGGAGCGGTAGTACCTGTTAGGGTTCCATCTATGGGTTAAATAGAAAAATGTATTTATAAAAAAAAGCGTATTATGCATTAAGAATTGATTTATTTCAAAACTTTATCGGCATTAAATGACCCACTGAGGTTGATATGCCGTAAAACCAAACCAAACCAAATTCAATTAATGCCTATACTTCTTTATTTTCAATATTTGAGCACTGTTTGTTTGATTGATTGATCTGAACAGCATGACAATCTGTATACAGTTATCTTATGGCTTGAGGTTAGGGAATTGTATTCCTTGAATGCTCACATTTACTTTTTATGTAGTATTTTCTCAAGAGGATTTCTTAAGAGTTTTCTTGCACACAATCCTATCAAATACAAACATACAAATAGACAGACAAACAGAACATTGCTTTTCTATATAATAAATAAACTCCATTATTACGTATAATTCTTTATTTTCAATTTAGTATGGAGCTATTGCAAATTTGAAGAAATATGGGTAGAGCAATTTAAATATATATATATATATATATATATATATATATATATATATATATATATATATATATATCCAAAGCGAAGATATGAAACACTTTTAAAAATCAGGATGGCGAGTCATGAAAATTATCTCTAAATTTATAAAAGACTGTTAGTTATATATATATATATATATATATATATATATATATATATATATATATATATATATATATATATACCAAACCCCTCGGCATGAAGTGAATGTGACACAAGGTCAATTTATTAAGCGACGTTTACCTTCTCATAGACCGGTTGTCTAACCAAGTTTAAAGATCCCAGGCTGCCCTACTATTTACCCATAGCATGGAGGGAGAGTAGGATTCAGGCCTTTTCAAAGGGTATTAGTGCTAAGTGAAAGGGCAATTTCCACGTCCAGGATTTGCACTCGGGGTGACGAGACCATTTCTCATGACTTAAACTATTACACCACGCGTTCCGATTTCTCTCTTATATGTATGTGTAAATATTGCTATGTATGAACAAGTTTTATTACAAAAGCAAAGCAGGGTAGAAAAATAATTAGCAACATTTGATTAGATTGTTTTGTTTTGTATAATAGCATCTCAACATTCATGGGTTATCTAATGCCAAAACCATCTTCCCTAAGTAGGAGTATGAGGGCGTCCATATCTTTTCCAGTGTGGTTAGTCCGAGAATAAACGTAATCGAGCGACTGGAGTTCGAACTCACTGATTACGATATGTTAGTCCATCACATTAGCCACGACAACACTGTGATTCCACCTTGATTAGTTTGTCATAAGGCGACAAAATTTGGTTGTTTTTTTTTTTATTAGAAATAAAAACAAATTTTAAAAATTAATTAGGACTGAGATTATTCTGGTAGTGACCACCCCAAGCAAAGTTTAACAGGTTTGAATTCAGTTTTCCTTCTCCTGGACTTGTTGCCCAATCAAGGATAAAGAACCCAGTCTGCCCTACTATTTACCCATAGCTGGAGGGTGAGTAATTACATTCATACTTTTCCCAAGGGTATTAGCGCTATGTGAACTGTAACCTCGTCTAGGATTTGAAATCAAGTCGACGAGTCCATTTCCTACGACTCCAACCACCTTTTCCAACTTGTACCGTATATAAACTCTTTTTGGGTTATATAAAACTGGGACTAGTTCTTTTATCCAAACAACTTCCGTTACGGAACTTCCGTGTTTATTCTTAAATCTAGTTTCAGGGTCATTGGTCGGTCAATAGCTGGCACCCGTTGAGTGTTTACAATTCTAAACTTTAACCTCTTTTTGTTCTTATTTCTTTTTCTTCTCTTTCTGCAGAAATCCAATTACCGTTTTCTTTTCAATCCCCAATTTCTCCGTTGACCATAATAATTACGCTAGAGCGTCAAAAGTAGATCAGCGATCGATGATTGAACTCACTATGATAAAAATCGTCTGCGAGATAAGCTTAATGAGAATCACTCCGTCACGTGGGTGGTTCAAGATTTATATTTCCTTAATTTCTGTCTGGGTTTTGAGATGAGTCATTTTCAATATCAGTAAATGAAGATGATTTGATTGGGTTTCTTTGTTTATCTTTCTCTCGGTAGATAAGATTAAGACACAAAAATACCTTTAAAAAATTTAGAAAAAACATGTTTATCTAAATTAAATAAACAAAAGTTATCGCTGATAATTAGTCAAAATTATGAATATGTTAAATGCTTAAAAAAAGTTCTGCAATTTATGGGCAAATAAATAACGCGAAAAAAAAAAAAAACAAGTACAATAATTCGCAATTATGACATAAGGGAGCAGTTTTAGTTGAAAGCAAAAGAACTTTCTAGTTTTGTTTGATTATTTTGTATATAAGGTGTGCTACAATACACCACTTAAATTTATAGACTAAGCCAGGTTTAAACCTAAGCCAATCAACAGTTCGAATGCGTGGCTGGTGGACTACTTAAGCTCTGATACTGTGAGACGTCCATTTGCAATCATTGACGAAGGACTTGCAATACTGATGAGCACCAAGGAACAACCAATGGATTATTTGCCAAGGAATTTCGCTGGACAAGCGCTCTTGCTTGAAGCCTAAAAGATGGCCCATAAAATCGTAACAAGTTTTTATTTCATTTTTGAAAACCACTGCTTTTTTTTTTTTTTTATTATTTTCTTGCTTTAAAAAAAAAAATTGTTGTAATTTTTTGGTTTTCTAGACTTATTTCTTATAGGCATGAATATATGAAAAATATATTTTAGTTCCATTGCTTACATCCATGCAACATAAACCAACTGGCACGATCCATGCGGGATTATTGATAAGCCTGAGCAATAAATGAAGATGTAACAGAATGGGTAAAATCCGTAAAATGTGATCAAATGTTGAGGAACAAAATTGGATAAAACACAAATAATTTCAATTAATTAAAGTTTCACCTGTATATATTTATAAATAAACGGTATATTAGAGGCGAAATATTAATTGATTGAAATTGTTTGTGTTTTATCCACTTTTGTTCCTCAACTTTTAATCACTTTTTGGCATATCAGACTTGATGGGTTATTTAATGTCAAAGCTATACCTGTAGAAAAAACAGTAGTGGTACTATTAAGCACATGGCAAGGACATTGAGCGGTTTATAAGTTACCTTAATGGTATTAATCCGAAGGTGAATGTAATATAGCAACTGGAGATCGAACTCGCTTACTACAATACCACTCGCTTACTACAATACACGTTAGCCACTACACCACATTAGATTATTATTTTTTGATTAATACCTGATAAATTTAAACATTATGAATTCGGTTCAATAATAGGCTCTATTCATAAAATATTCATATAAGAGTGTGAGTCACAGATTAATGCCATTTTGTTTAGGTGAGTCAAAAAGTAATGCCATCTTTAGGACAGGTATAATTACAAACACAGGAACATGTATTATACATCAAATGAAGCGGGTCCTCTGTGGATCATATCCCTACTTCTCCACATAGGTGAGTCAAAAAGCAATGTCATTTTTTAGGACAGGTATAATTACAAACACAGGAACATGTATCCTACATCAAAATGAAGCTGGTCCTCTGTGGATCACATCCCTACTTCTTCACATAGTCACCGTTTATCTCAGTAGAAATGTTCCACCTTCGAATGAGAGCATGTACGAGGGTGAGTAAAAAAGTTTTGCGATTTTGTTTAGGACATGTATAATTCCACCTTTAAATGAGAGCATGTATCCCTGTCCCGTTAAATTCTGTTGACTGTTCTTTGAGCCACTTCTTCACTAAAGATTTCACTTTCCACTTCACTGGAATTGTTACACAATCTATGCAGCTGCATAAGATTATTGTCAATCCCCTGTATTTCTAAAGGGATGACCCCTTTCATATCACGGGCGGGACGTTCCATGGAATAGTACAGAAAGCCCGCGAAATATGTGAAGTCACGTGGGACCTGGTTGAGTCCTCAGTTTTTCAGTTGGACGTCAGGCAGTGAGGATGTTCTGCCTTAACTGTAACTCACTCTGCATACGCGCGCTATGTTAGTCAGATTATTTAGTTATACGAAATGTTTAGTTAAGAAAATAAAAGTTTAAGAAAAGTAACACGGTCTTGTGATTAATGAATGTCTTGGTAACAAGACTGATATAGAAGAAGAAATGAGTTAAGTGCGACCGACCGACCAAGACGAAGTCCCCAAGAAGAAAAAGCTAAGATAGAAGATGAACAGAAGAAGAAGTAAGAAGTAAGTAACGAGAAGGGTATACAACAGAATAATATCTGCCTCTCAAACTCTCTTTCATGTGGACGAAGAGAGGCAAATATTATTCCAGCATAGTATTTTGTTAATGTTATAAAGATTCTATTTCATTTCCAACCTTCACCGCACAAATCAGATTGCCCGAACACTACTATTCATTGTTATTTTTTCTTTCAAAATATTTTTCAAAACATTTCGTTCCTTCTTCTTCCATCACATCTTATTTTTTTACTTAAACTGATCCTTATTCAAACCTTAATTATCCAATCTGTATGTCCGGAGGAAACTTCGAAAATAAAACAATTAACAACAAAGTATATATATATATATATATATATATATATATATATATATATATATATATATATATATATATATACATTAAACATCACCAGAGCTTGGTTTTTGAGCAGAATAATAGAGATTTGATTTATATTCGTAAAGACAATTAAAGAATAAAATTTGAATGATAACAACATGGATTTTTTTTGTTCATTTAATATTTTAGATAGTAGACATTAACATTTCTTTTTAGAGTAGCTGGATCAATGCAAGGTCTATTTTTTTTTTTTTTTGCATAGGGATTTAAATGAGCCATCCCACGAGGATTTAACTCACGATTCAGTAATAATGGATCTGCGGGACTAACTTTTTAAAAATCCCCTTCTACCCAGGTGACGCCGGGTAGCTGATGCTAATAATGTAACACTCACTGAGATGAGTAAGAGAGGACTGGTATCAAACCCGGAACCTTCCGATTCCATTGGGAAAACATGCTCTCCCGACTGAGTTAAACCAGCGCCTAAATGACTGTTTTTCTTTCCTTCTTTCGTAATGTATTTATGAGCCAAATATATATGCATAACCTTTGTCGGTAGAATAATTCTGAAATTGACGTTATTGATGTGTATTTATCCAAATATCTTGATATCCATTTTGTCATTTGCAACTTTCTTGGTTTCTTTCTTCGTTTTTTTTTTATCTTCCTGATTGACTAATGGTGCTGATATAATAGGAGACATTCGATTACGGTGCAAGCTAAGCCTGCCAATTTCTCTCACTCTTCTTGATACAATCTGATAATTAGTGACGAAGAAAAATGCCAAATTGGTCACAGAATGGATTCCACTTCTTCCATATTCTTTCACGTTTCTTTACTTTATCTTTGCCGCGCTTTTTCCCTATTGTCTTATCAGTTTACGTTAAAATGGCCGCTTTTCAACAAATACGTTTTTCTCTTAGATGCGTAATTATGGAATAGACATTCCAGGTGGAATATTAAGCGCGACTGAACAATTGAAATTGCTGTGGTCATTTTGGATTTTGGGAGAAAAAAGTAAGAAGCTGCGATTTTCAACTTTTCATAAGTGGTACACAAATTATTTTCATTTAGTTCGGGTTATTTGTTTTACGGCATATCAACCTCAGTGGGTCATTTAATGCCAACAAAGTTTTAAAATAAATTCATTCTTAATTAATACACAAGTTATTTTTATAAACACATTTTTCGGTTAAATCAGACTTAACGGACCTAAATTCCACCATCGTATGGCACCCCTCTGAAAGAAAGAAAATACCAAAAATCAGGGAATATAACAGAATTTAATGAAATTTTCAGTGTTGATATTTCAATGACTAAAAAATAGAATGCACTAGTTATTTTATTTAAAATCTATTAATAATGAATATTTTCAGTATTTCTGTCTGTAACAAAAACTACATCATAGCTCTACGTCACAGCTTACGTCACAATATTCCTATGCTATATACACCCAAAATTTGAGTAAGCAATTTAAAAAATTGTTTTTTACTCTCGTCCTTTTTTTCTACAGTAACAAGAAGTTAACTAAAAAGTTTACAAATAAATAAATACTTACGATTTTGTGTAAAATTGATGTGGAAATTATTCAAAATAATTGTTTGATTATTACATGCATGCAACATTTTATTTAAAGAGGGGCGGGGCTCAGTTTTCGTTACAAACCCTCTGACATTGAATTTTTAACTCCCACCCTCTCTGGCAATGTCTTTCAAAAATTAATTTTTACGACGCCCGGAGGGTGTTTCCTGTTTCTAGTAGCATTAATTAACATAATACAATTTAAAAAAGTAATATTTCATGTGCTGCAATATGCTTTAATGTTTATTTTCTTTTATTAATCATATTTTTCTTTGGTTTAATAAATTTGGAAACTTAAAGGTTTTTAGTGAACTTATTAACATAACCGCATCTGAAGCTGACATGAACCCCAAATTTAAAAGCCAAAAATAGAACGAGTGATAGTTCAGACTCGGTAAAACTCGCAAGTTGGGTCAGTCGTATGTCAAAATACCAATGTATATCTTCCTTTTGCATTACTTATGTTCTGTTTGCAGTCACTAATCCAAAATAGATACTTATTTAGATACAATTAATCGATACGAGGGTCTTTAAATATGTGTCATTAACTCAGAAAATCACCTAAAATTAATTGAATATATCTCGGTGCAATTGCCAAAAATCAACGAACCAAGCCCAAACGTCGTACACATTAGCTATTTCGTCCTGCTACCACGCCTTCAGAATCTGAATGCAGAGTATAAAAGAAGTTCCAAATACTTAAATAAGCTATATATATATATATATATATATATATATATATATATATATATATATATATAGGTTAATTTTTTTATTATTATTGGAGAAATGATTATAGAGGGCTCAATTACTTCTGTAAGAGCTGTATTTATTTATTTATTCATATTAACTAATACATTAGTAGTATAAATTAGTATATACATTGAAAGTTTACAAATGAGTTATGGATATCAATCAAAACTTCAACAAGTTAAGAGTTAGTCAAATTTATCGATTTGAAATTAAAATGTAACATACCTTCGCTGCCGGTGTAAAACGAGATGGAGTTTAAGCATTTAAAAACATACTATTTTTCAATTTAACAAACTTTTTAATATTATTAGATCATTCCATTATTTACTTTTTTTTCATTTGTATTAGTTAATATGTATATATATATATATATATATATATATATATATATATATATATAAGAAAGGTGGAATGAAAACATCACACAATGCTGTTAAAAAAGAAAACAATTTATAATATAATCATAGCTGATACTGATCGATATTTCGATTTTACAAAAATCATCATCAGAGCTTATTCACTCCCGTAGTTGTTTGGGTCGGAGAGGAAAGTCAAATGAGTTTACAAAACAAAAAACCTTAATACTGCAAAAAACGAAAGACGTTACAATATTCACCAACGTGTGCATTCGCGCCATATATATGTCGGTCATGTCTCATATTTATACCTTTTGTCATCCAAATGTAGCGGATTTTTTAGATGTTGGCAACAAGACGAAACAATTTAAACGGAAGGGGATGGGTATTAAGAAATGTGACGGTTGGAATTCAAAAGATTTTTAGTAAAGGAATTTTTTTTTACGATTAATTATTTTTATTTTTTAAATTTTTATTTTTAAGTTCTGTATTTCATAAATGATTAGATATTTATTGTATATTGTTTTTATATATAAAGTGAAAAAGTCATGGGCGGAATATGTTAATATTTTAGAAAAGGAATTTTTTATATATTTTTTATTTTACGATTAATTATTTTTAATTTTTAATTATTATTTTTTAAGTTCTGTATTTAATAAATGATTAAATATTTATTGTGTTTTGTTTTTATATATAAAGTAAAAAAGGTTATAATTTTAGATAATGATAAGCAATTTGGATCTAATGTAAGGTATTATTTTCAAAACCGAAAACAAAAACAAAATAAAACGGAAAAGATCTTATTTATAAAACAAAACAATAAACCTAAATTTAATTTAATGGGACGTAAATAACGGAAAAAGTTATGTGAAGTGGATTTTATGGCTTCTGATAATAAGAGTCGCTAGATAAGGGGATATATTAAAGAAACCTTGTCTTTGGGGTATGGTTTTATGGGTAAGAATAACACAAGATTCCATAATTCTACGCAGTGTTTTATCATGTATGAGGGTTAATATGTTGGCACCTTTGAAATCAAAAGTATGATTGAGATCAAAGATGTGTTTAGCTAATGCATTGCTTTGGAAACCACGTTTAATATGATATTTGTGTTCCGATAGACGTTTAGTTAAGGATCGGGAAGTCTCCCCTACATATTTCTTTTTACATTTTAAACAGTCAATAGTGTAGACTCCAGCTTCAGAATGTATGTGTCTGGGGTTATTTTTATTTTGAAGAATGTTCTTCACTGTCTTCGTGGAGTGAGCGACAGTTTTTATACCAATCTTACTTAAGTTTCTATTTATTTTATCAGTAATAGGATTATTTGGAAGTATGATGTATCTATCAGAGACGTTATTACTATTATGTTGTGTGTCATTGTTTGGAGATGTGATATTATTATTTTTGTTTTTATTATGTATTTTAAATGCCTTTTTTCTGGCACGTGGTACGAAAGTTAAGGGGTATTGTAATTTGAGGAAAGACCCCTCAATAAAATTGAATTCTTCATCTAAATGTTGCTTGTTACATATCCTATATATATATATATATATATATATATATATATCCACAGGCACCGTTTCGACGTATCACGTATCTTCAGAGTCGCTAGACATTTGTAAGCTACCTACGGCCGGGATAAGAAACCTGATCGATTCTGGGTGCTTAACCGCTCGGCTATCGTTACCTACAGAATGGGAAGGGGATTTTAACTGTTTAATACACACATATGTGTGTATATAAGGGCCGCCATAGAGTGCTCATTCTCTTTTTATAGGATATCATTGCGTTTACGCTTTAGTTGACCGTGGTCAGAGAAATCCCCTCCAAAGTGCTTAACCCCCTGGGGAATGGGGATTTATATATATATATATATATATATATATATATATATATATATTATATAATATAAACTTGGTAGTAAGGGATGATTCTATATGTGATTTCTAAGATACACTGTATTAATATTGTATGAACCAGTATGTATAAATACAGCGAATCTTTAAATCACTAAGAGAGCTCAATGTATAATAAACTTTTTAGTTATATATATATATATATATATATATATATATATGTATATATATATATCCAACCCCTCCACACGAACAAGATCCAAGAAGTTTTCTTTCTCCTAGACTAGTTACCTATCCAAGGTTAAAGAGCCCAATCTCTCCTACTATTTTCACATGGATGGAGGGGGAGTATATGGATGCATATCTTTCCCAAAGGTATTAGCGCTATGTCAAATGCAAACAGCCTCGTCCAGGATTTGAACTTGGACTGACGAGTCTATTTCCTACGATTCTAATCATTACGCCATGCACCCCCGTAAATTATTCGTATGTAAGTAGGTATCGATTTTTAGATTAGTCATTTTAAGAAATTAGCCAATAGACAAACAACTAATCTGAAAGGAAGAAATATTTAAGAAAATGGGAGATGTGGTGAAATAGAAAAGACAGAGCCAGGTTTACTGAATGCTAATGCACGAGAGAAAGTAAATTTATGGTGGAAACATTTTTCATTTAAATTCAAAGATAAGTAAATAGGGTGGTGAAAATGTATGCACTAGGCAGTTCTATAAAATCACGAAGTTTCAACAAAAGAAACGCGTCACGATCAACGTAAATTGAGATGAAGAAATATATTTACTGAAATGTCAATGATACGATTCTAGAAAAATTAAGAAATAAAATATGAGTTTACAAATATACAAAATGTGATTCCCCCCTCCAAAAAAAAAAAAAAAGAAAAAAAAACGAAGTTAAAGAAGCAAAGATAATAAAATAAAGAATTCATTAAGTTAATTAGGAAAATTCTTTGATCTTCACGGATTAATGCTATTTCGTTTAAGACTAAAAGAGAAAGAAAATCAATTAAGAGAGTGGATTCTAATCCTATATACATATAAAAAGGGCAGTTATTTTCTAAGATAGCATTGCGTGATTATTATTATTATTATTATTATTATTATTATTATTGGCATTTCAGTCTCGGAAGACTATAATATAGTTTGTGCGCCTCTGAGGTTACAGCGCTTCCTGTGACTGTAAAGTCCGATGTTTGAAAAACATTCTCGACCAGAGATGTCGCATGTGAAGGCTGTCCCTGAAGATGTTGATATGCTTTCTTGCCGCTGCTTTTTTCTGGGCCTCCTAGGTTCATGGTGTTGCGCCAGGGTGACTTCAGACGTTCATTATTATTATTATTATTATTATTATTATTATTCCTTTTGAGTTTTCACATCAGTGTTAGCTGATGGTCTTTCACTGGAGTCTGAGTGACAGCAAGTCTCCTCAGGTCTCCAGGACTCTTCTGAGTATTCTGGCAGATTGCAACAGTGCAGTGTTCTGAATGGTTTCAATCCTTCCTCTGATATCCAAGCTTTCCAAACCCTTTTCTAATCCTTTTAGGATTTTTCCAAGTGCACCAACTACAATTGGTATAACTTTCACTTTCATATTCCATAACTTTTTCAGTTCTCTGGCAAGGTCCAGATATTTGTCAATTTTTTCATTTTCCTTTAACTTCACCCTGTGATCCGCTGGCACTGCAAAAATCCACCAGTTGACAAGTTCTTTCTTTTTGTTAATCAACACTAGGTCTGGTCTTCTTGCTGGATAAGGTGATCCGTTTTAATTTCAAAGTCCCAGAGAATTTTGTGCGTTTCGTTCTCAAGAACAGATTCTGGTTTATGCATATACCATTTTGTTGTGTGGTCAAAATTTAATTTCTTGCATAATTCCCAGTGGATCATCTTCCCAACCCAGTCGTGTCTAGTTTTGTATTCTCGTTGTGCTAGTTTACTACATTCGCAGAGTATATGGTTAACAGTCTCATCTCTATTACCGCAAAGTCTACATTTACTATTTTGTTGGGTCTTATCAATTATTATTATTATTATTATTATTATTATTATTATTATTATTATTATTTACTCCTTTTGAGTTTTCACGTTAGTGTTAGGTGATGGTCTTTCGCTGGAGTCTGAGTGACAGCAAGTCCCCTCGGGCCTCCAGGACTCTTCTGAGTATTCTGGCAGATTGCAGCAGTGCAGTATTCTGGATGGTATCGATCCTTCCACTGATTTCCAGACTTTCCAAACCCTTTTCCAATCCTTTTGGGATATTATTATTATTATTTCACTCCATTCGAGTTTTTCACACCTGCAGAAGCCGGTGGTTCACTGGAGACTTAGTTAAAGCAAGTCTCCTCAGGTCTCCAGGACTCTTCTGAGTATTCCAGCCGTTCTCAATAATGCTGTAGTCTGGATGGTCTCGATTCTTCCTCCGATTTTTAATTCATCCAGACTCCTTTCTAACTCCTTTGGGATTGTTCCGAGGGCCCCAACCACAATCGGCACAACCTTAACAATCATGTTCCACAGTTTTTTTTAGTTCTCTGGCATGGTCTAAGTATTTATCGATTTTTTTCGTTTTCTTTCATTTTCACTCTGTGATCAGCCGGGACGGCAAATTCCACGAGATGACAAGTCTTCCTCTTCTTGTCAACCAAGACAAGATCTGGTCTCCTGACCGGGATTAGGTGATCCGTCTGTACCCCAAAGTCCCAGAGAGTTTTGTGTGTCTCATTCTCCAGTACAGCTATTATTCTTCTTTAAAAATATTTCTGTTATTTTATCCATTGTAGAATGACGCTATTAAATATGGGATGAAAATGAGTTCAACAAAATTCAAAATTTGCTAAAAAAAATAAGAGAAATCTATTGTTTTAACGAGGCTAAACACCAAGTCCTGCTGTAATTTGAAAATGGGCAAATTGCCAAACACAGGATATTGTGTCTATTCAATATGTTGTTTATTAGTTTATGTTATTCCTCCCTTGGCATCTACCTTTTTAATATTTTCTCACACCATTCTAAAAAAAAAACATCGTTGCACAAAACATATAAAATATTAACATAATCTATCTATATCTATTAATAATGGAGATTGTCTGTATTTCTGTCTGTAACAAAAACTACGTCATAGCTACGTCACTGCTTACGTCGCAATATTATTATGCTATACACACCCAAAATTTGAGTAAGCAATTTAAAAATTGTTCTTTTTACTCTCGTCCTTTATTTTTTTTACAGTAACAAGAAGTTAACTAAAAAGTTTACAAATAAATAAATACTTACGATTTTGTGTAAAATTGATGTGGAAAATATTTAAAATAATTGTTTGATTATTACATGCATGCAACATTTTATTTAAGAGGGTCGGGGCTCAGTTTTCATTTCAAATTGTTTTATTTTTAAAAAATGTGTAAGATTTTGCTTACTTATGATACAAACCCTCTGACATTGAATTTTTAACTCCCACCCTCTCAGGCAATGTCTTTCAAAAATTAATTTTTACGATGCCCGGAGTGTGTTTTCTGTTGCTAGTATTTATAAAGGATAGTTGGTGTGTTAGTATGGTGTGTTAGTATGGATGTCCCGAGGAAACTACGAAAATTAAACAATTAATGACAAAGTAAATATAAATAAACATTCACTACCATCAGATCTTGCTTTTTGAGCAAAAATAATGAACATTTTATTTACATCTGGAAAGATTATGATTTGAATAGTAAGAGAAGAGAAAGTCATTGTTTACGTTCGTGATTAAAACATAAACCAATTATGTAAGACTAAAACAATCAATGGATCTGCGGGACTAACTTTTTATCATCCCCACCCTACCAAGGCAACGCTGGATAGCTGCTTCTAGTTTTCTTTAAAAGGAGAAATACTATTCTGATGTGTTTCTGATTGTTCTATTCCGTATATAGCGGGTGGGGTTGTACAGCTGGTCTGAAATTCTTACACATTCTTTGGGGTTTTCACATTAGTGTTAGATGATGGTCTTTCGCTTGAGTCTGAGTGACAGCAAGTCTCCTCAGGCCTCCAGGACTCTTCTGAGTATTCTGGCAGATTGCAGCAGTTCAGTGTTCAGTCTTTCCTGTTAGATTGCCTCAGTGAATAACATATTCTCGTTATTCGTCGTTTGAATTTTAAAGAGGTCCCATATTATAAGCAAAAATAAATTACAATCTCGGTTATACTACTTACCTTAAAACTGTCAGCCTTATTAAAACCTGAGAATGTTTTGTTATTAAACTTGTCATTATCACAGAGAGAAGAAGATGAAAAATTATGTACACAAGTTTTCACTATTAACGATGATGGAGTCATCTTTTGAGGCTGCGAGTCAACATGCTTGGATATGTTTTTACCGGACGACAACGAATGGTCAAAATTATTTTGAGAAGCTGGCGATAGGTTTGGACGGATTGTAGAACAAGTGTCAGATTCAAGATCCTTTTTTTCAGTCTCAACTGACATTATATTTTTGTTACTAGATTTATCACATAAAGTCTTTGCAGATTTATCACATAAAGTTCTCACATATATTCTGTACGATATCTAACCAACTATTCTTCTTTGACAAGGCGATCATCCTCGTTATAAAACTTTATGCATGTTATGTTAAATATGACAGGTAATTCGTGTCTGCCGAGTTTCATCTCGATATTTTCAAGTTTTCAGTCCAATTTTTAACATCGGGATCGGGTTGGAGTCGAAAAACAAAAACAAAAAAACAAAAACAAAAACCAACCAAAATACTGCACTAAGGAGTGGTATACAATACTAGCTTGCTAACAAATCATAATGGCAAGTTAACCAAAATCTTTCCTATAAAAAGTTCTTTGTGGAGGCTCTTGTAGTGTAATGATTATACTCATCGGAAATGGACACAATGACCAGAGTTTAAATCCTGGACAAAGCTGTTTGTATTTCATATAGTGCTAATATCCTTGGGAAAGGTATGAATCCAACTATTCTCCCTCCAGATATGGGTAAATAGGGCATACTGGACTCTTTAACCTTGACAATTGATCTAGGAGAAGGAAAAACTCTGAATTCGAACCTGTTAAACGGTTTTAAAAATTCACCTTGTATTGAATCCTGTTTGTGCAAAGGGGTTTGGTAAATATATACAAAAGATAAATTCCAATCTGGGTAAGAAAAAAGCCCCCCCCCCAAAAAAAAAACAAAAAAAAAACAAAACAAAACAAACTCTCCCAATTTTTTTCGTCCAAGTACATTCATCTCTACGTAGTTCCATCATCAGGGATAGATATAATTGAGTAAATTTCCGGTTATTTCTCAACACTCAAGGTGGTTAAACAATCGAGTAACGGTGGGAATGAGTAGGAGAAGGAACTCACAGAAATTATATGAAATACTGTGTTTTAATGGGGGGGGGGAGGATTGGCGCGAAATTTTTTATAGACATCTTATTCAACTGCTATATTCTAAATTAATCTTGTTTTATGGTATAAATGTAGGAATATTATGGACATATAAGGTGTGCTGTAGGCCACCACTTAAACTTATATACTCTACGTGGGTGCGTAGATTCAATCAGACAATCAACACGATCGAATACATGGTTAGTTAACTATTTATTCGCAGATCTTGAACCTCCCCCCACCAGTTGCTGGTATTCGACACGGACAGATGGATCAGGATACAACGATTCCACCTAACAATAAGGTACACAAGGATTCCACCTAACACTAAGGAACCCAAGGATTATAGCTAACACGAAGGAACACGAGGGATCTCCACTGTAAAGTACTCTCACTTAAAAATGGCCACAAAAATCGTATTAATAAAACTTGCTGAATAAATTTTGCGCGATATTTTCGCTTAGTCACACCACGGCACCAAAAGCTTAGTTAATATTACGAATAGTGTACTCTTAACTGAAACTGATTTTTAACATATCGTATTATTGCTCGCATTTGTTTTTTCCATCGTTAATTTGAGAGCTTAAATAAGAAATAATAAACAGGGAAAACAAAGCCTTTAGGATAACCATTATTTTATTCTGACAGGAGACGGAAAATGAAGTGTATTAGGGAAGTGAAAAACAATTATCGCTTTTAAAACCATATATTATATGAAGAGAGCTACACAATAGTTTATTCCAAAGTACGTATCAAATCTTTAAAAAATCAGAAACGGCAATTATTTTTCATTCTACAGAAATTTGAGATTAGTTTTGGTTAATATTATATGTTTTTCACGAACATTATCTTACATTTAGCTTATAGGAATACTTACTTGTAGACAGCACTTAAGAAAAATAAACTACTCAAATCTCCCCAGCACGAGTGTATAGTGATTTATTTATAGCCGAGAGAAAGAAACACAGGGAAAGTAAAATCAGTCAAAAAAACAAAAACATTAGGGAGTCGATACGTGTTGCCATAACAAAAACGAAAACAATGGAATTGTAGCAAGGTCAATTGACATTACAATGGAACACAGCCCACAGATAGGACATTCAACAAATGAATACAATATAGAACTGAACACATATCTTCTTATTATAATGGAGATTGTGTGTGTGTATGTCTGTAACCGAAACTATATTACTACTCAAGTCTGAATACCCTTAGTTATTTACGTCAAATTCTCCAAGATTTATTTTTTTATTTAAACCTCAATTGTTAATAAAATTGTTTTATATTATTAATACTGTTGACCATATCTACATACTAATACCATTCAATTGTGTTTATATATACAACAAAACAGCGGTTTACAGTGTAAACCGGTAGGCTAATTTGCATATTGATATTAGAAATTTGATTTTAATAAATATGTGCTTAGTATTATTGATTTCTAATTGTTTGGTTTATCTTAATGAATATGAGCAAACATCACGGGTATAATCTTATTCACTACGGATTCCATTTCCTCGTCATTGGAATATTTGTGTCTTAAACCCTCTTTCATGTGGCCGGTCAGATGATAGTCTAAAGGCGCTAAATCTGGTGAATGTGGAGGATGCGGTAAAGTTGTCCACGCAAATGAGGCGATTTTCTCCTTTGCTCTGGTGTTTGTGTGTCATTGAGCATTGTCATGCAGGAGGACTGTCGATTGACAAGTTGGATCTTACTCATCGGATTCTTGCTCCGAGCCTCGTTAGCGCCTCAATGTAGACCTTAGTTTGATAACAACAACAACAAAAAATTCATATAAAATAAAGAAAATGTCATCACTTTTTGACTCACCCTCGTAGTAATTATATATGTCTTTGTGTGTGCTCACGCACCGGTGTGGGGGTTTACGATGTACAGGATATAATTCGTATTTGTGTTTAGGTATTTCAGAGCAAGATGGAATGTGCTTTACCGATTGCGTGCGAAGTAGGAAAAATAAACTCGTTGAAAACAATCTGCAATTTTAATCTCAATTTTCTCTACCATCTTTGCCGATATTGAAAAAGAAAGACATGATCCATAACTCATACTCAATTTAAAGTTGAACCTTACAATTCCGAACATTTTAGGTTCAAAGATTTTATTTAATTAAAATGTCGGTTTAAGAATTTTTTAATCTACTGCCAATATTTCCTATATTATTTTCTATATATTCATAAGACATTACTCAATAAGTTCCGAGTCTGACACATGGATCGCACAACTAACAAAAAATCCATATGATGTTTATAAATGATTAACCGTCAAATGACACGTATCAGAATTTGAGCCCAATCTCTTTATTAGTTTACAAATTACAGTTCGATTGCAACGATGGCAAAACTACGTGAATTGCACTTCGAATTGTTTCAGCACCCACCATATTCTCCAGATCCGCCCCCAGTGACTACTGGCTGTTTGCAGGCCTCAAAAGAATGCTCCAGGGAAAGAGATCTTTCTCCAATGAAGAAGTGATATCGGAAATTAAGGTGTATTTTGAGGCTAAAGACAAATCGTTCTGCAAAAAGGGGCATCGGAATGTTAGAGAAGCGTTGGAATCAGTGTATCACCCTAGAAGGAGACTATGTTGATAAATAAAGTCGAATTTTGCCTGAAAGTTGTTGTTTTATTTGTTAGGACCAGGACTTATTGAGTGATGTATTATATGTGTCACTCTCAAAACAAAAATATTTATACATAGCTGTTTAAGAAAATAAGTTTATTTGTTTCTTTAAGTTTATTTTGTCTTAGAGATTTGGAAGGCTGTTGTGTATGATATTAAATAATAATTAATAATATTATTGTAGTGTACCTAACACCCCTTCTGCACTCTACCAGATGGACTGGCTCATAGGCATAAAATAGCTTACGTTTAAGGTAGATTTACTAGCTGAATAATATTCAGACTGAATTTGCTATGTTGGTTATACCGAGCTAACCCTCCTCAATGTAGTGTAATTGTCTTGTTAATTGTTTGTACTTATTTGTTCTGTGTTTGTATGTGTCAATTTGGCACCGGCTGCTGGTACTTAATAAATGTATTAAGCACAACATTCTTCAGTGTATCTTTCCACCTCGGGATACAACAACTATGCCTTTTGTTTGTTTATTATGGTACGTTGAATAAATTCCATATACACGAATACTTATTCCTGTAGTCTTTTGTCAATTATTTTAGAAATAAATTGATATATTAATATATAAACGCGCGCACACACACACACACACACACACACACACACACACGTACGTGTATGTGTGTGTGTCTATTTGTCAGTGTGTATGCTTGCGTGTATGTGTGTGTGTGTTTATTTATTTTTTTAAACAAAATCCCCAATATTTTCCTTATTTTAAGTAAATATTTTCCTGAGCTTCAACCAAGTCGGATTAACTATTGATCTTTTGGACCATCCAGCGAGTATCGAACTCGCTATTACAGTAATAATGGAACTGAGAGACTAGCTTGCTAGCAATTACACCACCACGGAACGCATTATGAAATCTGAACGGACATTATTAGGTATTATTTACTATCAACAACTCTAGCTGCAGAACTGTATGACCCAAAATTTAAATATGTAGCTGTCTAAAAAATAAAGAAGTACATGCCTATATATTTTTCTTTAAGTTTATTTTTCTTAGAGATTTTGAATGATTAATAATATCAGTTTTTTGACGCGTAGTCTAATGGTTAGAATCTTATGAAATGGACTCTAGCTATAGGTAAATAGTAGGGCATACTAGGCTTTTTAACCGTGGCTAGGTAACCAGTCTAGGAGAAGGAAAATTCTGAATTCCAACCTGTTAAACTACGCTTAAGAAACTGACCTTGTGACACATCATGTCTGTGCGGAGGGGTTGATATATATATATATATATATATATATATATATATATATATATATATATATATATATATATATTATTATTTTTTTTTTAATTCTGCAAAGAAATTATAAATTCTAGGTAGTCTCATAATTATTCAAAATCTAGTCCTTTGTCATTTATTTTAGAAAATAAACATGCTAGCAGAAGCTGCAGATATACCACAGTATGATAATTTAATAATTACAACGTTTGAGATGTTTACTTAAGAGCTATTATAGTAGTTCAATATGTAAAAAGAATGATAATCTTGATTTAACTCGCTGTCACTTTTTTTCTTTGTTTTCATCTTTTCATTATCTTCAATTGAAACAGATTAGCTTCATCGCTTCCGCGCGCCCATCACCTCTTTCTCCTACGTTTTCCTTCTTTCTTATTCTTTTCTGTGTCGCATGTCTTTTTTTTATTATACAGCATGATGTTTTATTTTATTCCTTCTCCATGGGTATTCAACATTTTTTTCAAACTTTTTAAAAACTATTATCACATAGATTGGAATCTAACAGGTACTATCAAACCGAGTCAGAGTGGACCTGGGAGTAATGGCCATGAAATGATAACCCACACTCCCCAGAGCTGAAGAATTGGAACCTCACCACTAGATGCAGTTTAACGACATAACGAGGACACGTTAATTGCAGTAGTGATAATATCATCAAATTTTTGTTAATTAAACTTCGATTAAGTTGTCGCCTTAATAGGTATTATTCACTTTAGAACCACACTTATGATTGGTTTTACAATAACTTTTACTTTGTTCATTGTCCTCAACTTCGTCTCTTTCTTTTATGTTATTGTTAGTGTTTTTCCATTTCGTAGAATTTTAATAGTCACCTTCTTAATCAGCATTCGCCTTGTTAAAAAATATGACCAGTCGACTTTACAGAATTATCTGATGACATGTGCAAATTACTCAGGACTAATTCACACATTTAAATGATTTAATAAAAAAAAATCACGGCATGAAAGTAATCAGTAATGTTCTTGTTGCCAATATTTCAAAATGAATATACAGGGTGGTCCAAAAGTCCTACATATATTTTAACTTTAATTTTTTTGTTTTAATGATATGAAAGTGAAAGTGATACCGATTGTAGTTGGTGCACTTGGAACAGTCCCAAAAGGATTAGAAAACGTCTTGGAAAGTTTGTATATCAGAGGAAGGATTGAAACCATTCAGAACACTGCACTGCTGCAATCTGCCAGAATACTCAGAAGAGTCCTGGAGACCTGAGGAGACTTGCTGTCACTCAAGACTCCAGTTAAAGAACATCAGCTAACACTGATGTGAAAACTCAAAAGGAGTAATAATAATAATAATTATAATTAACAAAAAAAGAAAGAACTTGTCAACTGGTAGATTTTGCAGTTCCAGCATATCACAGGGTGAAGCTGAAGGAAAAAAAATGGACAAATACCTGGACCTTGCCAGAGAACTGAAAACGTTATGGAATAACCAACTACAATTGGTATCACTTTGACTTTCAAAGTGATATCAATTGTAGTTGGTTCACTTGGAATTGTCCCAAAGGGATTGGAAAAGGGATTGGAAAATCTGGACATCAGAGGAAAGATTGAGACCATCCAGAATACTGCACTGCTGCAATCTGCTAGAATACTCAGAAGAGTCCTGAAGACTTAC
>CM042159.1:35620516-35635516 GCA_023376005.1 Doryteuthis pealeii | reverse complement strand
CAAATTCAAAAATAGACAAATTCTCTTTTTAAAACAGGAAGGGTTTTAATTCGTTCATGGTCAGCCTGCAACCGATTTTTTTTTTCAGAAAAGAAATACTTTTAAAACTTTTTATTTTTAAATATTTGTAAAAAGTATGAATAGTGTAAGGATTTATTGGGATAATGTTAAATTTAAATTTGTTAGGAAGTATATGTCAAAAATGGTTAAATGTGAAGGGGATTTTATGATTTCTGATTACAAGTGTCGCTAAATAAGGGGATATATTAAAAATGGCTTGTCTTTAGGGGGATGGTTTCATACTTATACCGTCGGATTAATTTCCTTACTCTTAACTTTATATATATATATATATATATATATATATATATATATATATATATATATTATTATTATTATTATTATTAATTATTATTATTATTATTATTATTATATATTAATATTTTGAAGGCCAATACAATGCGTATGAAAAATAAAAACAAAAATATGTTATTTTTGTCTTATCGATTTCGAAGCATACACTTCATCATCAGAGTTTCGTATCATTCGGATACGAAACTCTGATGATGAAGTTTATGCATCGAAATCGATAAGACAAAAATAACATATTTTTGTTTTTATTTTTCATACGCATTGTATTGACCTTCAAAATATTAATATATTATAACATACTTAACAATGGTTCAAGCAAATTACCAATTGCTTTTATATATATATATATATATATATATATATATATATATATATATATATATATATATATGGCAAAATTTTGACTCTCCGCGGTAATAAGAAAAAAATAGTAGGTTGGATGTTGTTTAACGGCATATCAACATTTGTGGGCTATAATGTCAGATATTACCCCCCCCCACACACACACTCACAAACAAACACACATCACTTTATCATGCCAGCTGATGTGAGGTGCTTCATACAGCGCAATCCACATTAGTCCATGTTGCGTCACATATCTTCACCGTTTCGGTGTTGAATAAATTGAATTTATTGCTGACATTTGGAGAAGGTTTTCAAAATGGCGTAGAGAAGGGAGCTCACTCAGGAAGTTCCTTAAGTGATAATTGACTCTCATAATCGTTGAATGGGATATTGAATGTCCTTCAATAAACCTATTAAAAACATCATTCGAAAATGAAAGCAATAAGATCTGACTACGGATCGTACAGGACGTCCTCATGAATTAAGTAAAAGACCAGCTACACTCATCTCTTGGAGGAGTGGTAGTACCCGTTAGAGCCCCATCTATGGGTTAAAAGATTGTGCTTAGATAAATGTGTTTAAATAAATTGATTTAGAAAATTGAATACCTATCAGAATAAAACGTCTTTGGTATAAAATAACCCAACAAGAGTTGACATACCGTTAAATCCAACCAACCACCCAACCAATAATATCATTGAAGTAACAGTTAACAGTGCTGAAAAAAAATCATCTCAATCTATAATATATCTTTAACTTTCCGGATATAATTTAAACTTGCTACTCATGCAGGTTCACTACTAGCCCTTGCCAACTCAGTGCATTCGTAGCACGGCTTGGATCTATGTGGTAAATTGGAGTCTGACGATAGGTGTGGTGCTCCACCTAAGACGCCAAAACAATCTCCCTGGTTAAGCACTAGTGAAAAGGGGATAGATTCCCTCACTGTGCGTCTGATAGTGAAAATAGGCCACTGCCGACTTTTATCCCTTTATAACTGGAGAATAAAAATTGCTGAATCCTGTAGACTAGTTGACATATATCGTACACCGAGCAGAGTGACTGGTACATGATGAATATGTATTTTTAGAAAATTGTATACTGTAAAAACCAACCAACCAACCAACCAACCAACGAGCCGACCATTTCTTCGAAACTAATTCACAACTAATGCTCTACTTGGTGAGAAATTCAGAAGGAGCTGCAAGAAGCTGGGACAGTAGTAAGCAAAGAACAATCTCTGATTCTTAGGAAAGTCACGTTTCTGAATTTTACTCTCGGGAAGTCTCGTTTACACTTTCTTAATATCTTAATATGATAATAGTCATGCTTCTATTTACGTGATTTTCAAAGACACATCGCTCTTCAAAAATATTCAAATATTCAAATTTTAAAAGCTATTTAGAACATAAAAACATATAGTTATTTACTAAGCTTAGCTCAGATGTGGTACACGGCCAGAAGTATGGAGCGCTCAATGAGGATCGAACTCATTAACAATGCTCTGAGAATCTAATGAGGATCGAACTCATTAACAATGCTCTGCGAATCTTACTCGCTAACCATTACACCACGTTAGGTGCCTGTTGACTATTGTCCCCATCTTCATTGTTATCTGTACAACGTTTCGTCTTAAGGCAGATAACAATGAAGATGAGGACAATAGTCCGAATAATACAAATGATACTAATCATCAGGCCCCATCTAAAAAAAATCAAAGAAACAATCAATCTATGTATTTATACTCGTGTTCCTTAATTGTACAACCATTAACATCCTGCAACACCCTCTGGTTAAACATGAGACCTTCCTAATTATCTAAGGTAAAATGCAAAAATGTAAATTCGGATTGTCTGGTGTTGTTTATCCACCGACTTATTATTTCTAATGAGTGCCGTAACCTCAGATAAATAATGGACCATTCCGTTTATAATATAACGAAAGCATTACAATGAAAAGGTATGCTACATAGAAAAAATATAAGAAAAGAAAGAGAGTAGGGGAAATATAGAGTGGGGGTGAGTACGCAAAAGCGATAACGCTAATCTGTTTCAAACGGACGTAATGATGAAAAAATGAAAAAGGGAAAGAAAAAAAAAGAGTGAGAGAGAGTTAAATCAAGATTATTATACTTTTTATATTTTGAAGTATTTGCAATAGCTCTCAAGTAAACATATCAAACGTTGTAATAAATAAATGATCATATATTGGTATATCCACAAATCCCGATAGTAGGTAATATAATACTGTTACATAATTATTGGATCTCTAATATCTTTTTAAGGTAGTGTAGAAATTATAATGGCGATTAGTGCATCTGATGGCCTTGAGGGTGAGTGACAGCGCTTGACCTCACTCTGACCTTGCTTTCCGGGGATACATCGTGAGAACCGGAACCCCCATAGAAGGCCCTCTTCCGGTTTAAGGATATAGTCAGTTTAAGTCAGTTAGAAGTTAGAAGCCGAGCTTGTAAGATGTGAGTCTCACTGCGCAGAATGTCTGGTTGGGGATTTACAAATAAACTAACATCAAAGTAAATCGAAGTCTTGTGTTTATTACCTAAAAACTAACAATGACACAGGGCTTCTGATAAGGAGTGATCCCTAACAGAAATCAGACCCGGAATCCTCAATGGAAGACCAGACGAGACCTTAGAAGATATACCAGACCAAGATGTTAGAAGATAGAACCAAAGCCGGTCAGAAGAAAAGACGACCAGAGTAAAGAAGTAAGAAGGGTATACAACGTTATATCGATTTGGTACTGTGAAAACCCCAGTATATAACAATACTTGTCGTCTTTTGTTCAACATTTTCTCCCGAACCTATTAAACCTTTCTGTATATTTTCCTGTATACATTTATTTTATCCCGCTCTAAGCATATTAGCTTATATGATTGAGGGATGATTGGCACAAGATAATGTTAAATATTATAAATAGATAATGCTTTAGATAATGTTTATATTTCTAAGCATCTTAGCTTAGATGAATAAGGGATGATTGGCTCAAGACCTTGCCGGAGGAAAATCGAACAATAATATCTATAAAGTGTTAATCTACTTGCGGCGTTTCTCCTAAACGCATTCAACTGATATTTACACAGGATTATCTTCAGGCGAACTGGTCAAGATAATAAGAATAAAGGTTTTAAAAAATATTCGATGCATATCTTTGACGGAAACATATGGGTACATGTCAAGAGAAAAAATTATCTGTCAGTTGTAATTCCTTATATAAATAATTGTAATTCTTATACAGTTAATATTATTTTTATATTTGTCGTCAATTTTATATATTTGATAAGAATTACGACAGAATTAAGTATCAATAGTCTGTATTTGATGTATACCGATTAAATTTCGTTCCGTTGTTCGTTGTTTTTTTACCACCGGTGTCTTGAGTGCTTGTTCCTTGCTGACTGATTGTCCCTTGCATTCCTTTTCATCATTTCCAATAAGTAATGTCATAAAAATCAACAAAGAAAAAAATCCCCTGTCAGTTGTAATTCCTTATATAAATAATTGTTATTCTTATGCAGTTAATATTATTTTTATCTTTTTCGTCAATTTAATATCTTTAATAAGAATTACGACAGAATTAAGTATCAATAATCTGTATTTGATGTATATCACAACAATAGAGACCGAGTAAATTTCGATCCGTTGTTCGTTCTATTTTTACCACCGGTGTCTTGACTGCTTGTCCCCTGCTGACTGATTGTCCCTTGCATTCCTTTTCATCATTTACAATAAGTAATGTCATAAAAATCAACAAAGTAGAGATTAAATAATATGACTGGCTATATTTATGTAACTAACACGTTCGGTGGACAAATAGTGTAATAGGTAACTGAGTTACCTCCCCTCCCCTTCTAATTACTATATAAACTGGTCAAAAATCCACCACTGTATTCTATGTAGAATAAAGCTTCTGCAAGTCCGACCGTGTTTGTTTGCTTACTACCACAAATAGCATAACAAATATTTTTTTCAAGTTCTTTTTTTTAAAGATAAGCTATTCTTTATAAAATTATGTCAATAAGGAATAAAGTACAAAAAATTGCATTAAATTTGGACAATTACCTGATTTTTTAAAAGTCCCGTGAGTAAAATTGCACATAACTAATTAATGCAGACGTCAACACGGACACATTTGCATTATGTAGTGTTTGCTTTGACGATTATTTTAACATGCCTTATTGAAAATGTTGAAAAGAAATGTGGCGACTTCAGACCCTATGAAGGTACATCAATGTAAAGTAAAGTAAAGTCGACGGGGTGGCCTAAAGTCGGTATCAGCCAGTCAGCGAGGGAGTCTACCCCCTTTTCAATAGCGCTAGACGAAGGAGATTGTTTTTAGCATCTGGGGTGGAGCGCCACACCTACTATCAGCTCCTTACTTTACCGCACAGATCCCTGTGCTACTCATACGCTGAGTTGGCGGGGACCGGTATCAAACTAGGAACCTTGTGGTTTCTAGCCGAACGCTCTACCGACTGAGCTAACCCGGCCCCATCAATGCAGTTAATATTATTTTTTTTGGTTTTAATCAAATTTGATTTGTTTGTCTAATTTTCAGATTTTTTTTTTGTATTTGCGCTATGAAAATAAAATAGTGAAAAGCTAAAACAATATTGCTGGCTGAACCAGACAAACATGGACTACAGATTGAACTGTGAGGAGTGAAGGGTTTTAATAAATCCGTCAAAAGATGGTTGAGAATAGAAGAAAGAGTCGATATAACAACACAGACAGCTAAATTCAATTAATATTTTGCCTCATTATTGGATGAAGCTTTTTAAAACTTTATTGACATAATTAATTGTACATTCTGCTTTTATAGTGAAAAGGTAAATGGGTGAGTGGTGGGGAAAGTCGGTGGGGTGGTGTGTAGGGAATTGTACTTTTATTTTTATGGGGTCAGTCGCTTGACTTAGAAGAGAATTTGATATTTGGAGTGTGGGTCAAATGTGTTCATGTCCGATGTGTATCAGGGGACCGGGGATATTTTTGTTTTAAAATATTTTAGGAAAGTCTTTAAAGATTTTGCATTTACTATCCGCTTTTGTATGTTTAAACTTTAACCAAACCCACCAAACTTTCCCTAACCCGTCAACCATTCACCTTTTCACAATAAAAGCTGAATGTACATGTACTTATGCCAATAAAGTTTTGAAAAAGCTTCATCCGATAATGAGGCGAAATATCAATTGAATTTAGCTGTCTGTGTTGTTATATCCACACTTTCCTTTATTCTCAACCAGATTGAACTGTGTGCAAATTATTTGTATAAGATAGGAATACTTGATGCCATATACATTTACAGTATTTGCTTGGTTTAGTTTGTTTGTTTGATATCAACCATCGTGGTTTATTCAATGTCAGTGGTACTATTAATTCGACCGTGGGCGTAGTTGGGCGACTGCAGTTCAAACTCCCTTACTGCACTGTCACCGTCCAACACGTTAACCACTCCTCAAAAATATTTGTATTAAGTATAGTTGATATTGCCTACCGTGAAGACAGGTTGTACATTGAACCAAAAGAAATGAAACTACGGTATTTTCTTTTTTTGTATAAAGAGAAGAAATCGACCTTGGAAAAATAAACCCCAACAAATAAAAAAGTTGAGACTCGAAATGACATTGTAGTTAAAGTTAAAACCACTTTAAATGAAAAGTTTCCTTATCCACAAAATACCTACACCTAATTAATAGTTGAGCAGTTTTTCCTTTCATTATTATACCCAACATTTATATGTTTTTATACCCAACATTTTTATGATACTGTAGGGATTAAAATGAAATTGAAATAAAGAAAATTTTAAAAAATAACAAACTCCCATTGTTATATTCTACTGATCATCTTCACTAGCGTTTTTCTAGCGTTTGGAACTTTCATTTGGAGATTTCGAGTCTGGTCTTCCATTAGGGATTTCTCGTGTATCAGGAGCCCTGGGTCATTAGTAGATTTTGGATAAATAACCCAACACTTAGATTTTATTTATATCATATTTTATTTAGAAATACCCATCCAGACTGAGTAGAGTGGGTACGGATCCACCAGGAGCGTGACTATCTCTGTGGCTTGCCCAGTACTGACTTAACTAACACTTTCAAATAAAAAACGGAAATAGCCTTTGTTTCTCATTTCTCTACTAATTCTCACGGTATCTACCGGAAAAAGGGTTAACACGAGGCTAACATGTACCAATTAATCTTACATGATATCGTCACATACTCCCACTCAAAAAACTGCTAGTCGTAATTTCTAGCAGCCATTTTGATTCCTACATAATTGTTAGGGTACTAACAATTATGTAACACCATGAGCCTTCACCGGGGAAAAAACTCCAGACATGTGCGGGAAAAAAGGCCGATTTCCGTCCCGCAAGAGAATTTCTCGGCCATTCGAGTTTAGGCCTTAAATGCAACTAGTCACTACTGGCCAGGGAGATATTTCCTGGCCACGTGGTGGCTATGACCGGTGAATAAAGTCTAAATCATAAACCACCTTTTGTCTTTTTCTCTTTCTTTATCTTGAATTTCTTCCTTTTCTGCGCGACCACCAAATAAGATGGGGTTAAAAGTAAACTTTAAG
Source organism: Doryteuthis pealeii (assembly GCA_023376005.1). NCBI lineage: Eukaryota > Metazoa > Mollusca > Cephalopoda > Myopsida > Loliginidae > Doryteuthis > Doryteuthis pealeii. Next base: position 35,628,200 of record CM042159.1, on the reverse strand, counting down.
AACACTCACCAAGAATAACAACAGCCGTCTTTTTACCTTTAAAACATAAAACCTCTTGCTACCCAATAAAACAGGGCAATGCAAGCATAATGGTATGGGTATTATTTTCAAGGGTTACGGGTTATATAAACATCATTGAACCGCCCTGTCCGCTGGATCTGTAGAGTACACCGACTGCACCTCTGCAGCGGAGTAAAATCCCCCAATGATTGCGACCTTTATTGCTTAAGGACGGAATCCAGGTGGCTATGCAGTTCATTACTTACAACACACCTGTTTGGCAAAACGGGCCTTCAAAAAATCCCTCTCCAATCAATCGGATGTTCATGTCAAAACTTAGCACCTATATGCCCCAACTCTATTGTCGTTATGACAAACACTCATGCTTTTTTTTATCATATATGTGCTAGAAAACCATGACTGAGGTTCCTTGTGTCCTGAGTATGACGTTAAACTACATCTAGTGGTGAGGTTCCAATCTGGAGATCTGAGTGATGTGGATTACCCAGGTATGGTCATTATTACTAGGTCAACCCAGACCTGGAGTGGTAGTACCTATTAGGGCCACAGCTAAGAGATACATAGATAACAATATGTGTATTAAAATGTATAACAAATTTGAGTTTTAAAAAAATCAGTTTCAATTCAGTTTTCCTTCTCTTACATTGGTTGGGTCAGCATACCTAAAGAACTCAGACGGCACCATAGCTGTGGTGAAGAGATGAATTAGTACCTTTCCCAAGAGTATTAGCCCGAAGTAAAACGCAAACAGCCTCGTCCAGGATTTAAACTCGGGTTGAAGATTCCATTTCCTAGGATGATAACCGTTACACGTATCACGTCTCAATATATATATATATATATATATATATATATATATATATATATTAAATTTTTACTTGAAGGCACTTACAACGCATGTATCGCATAAAATTCGATACTTTTTCTTATAGAAAATAAACTTGACAAGTGTAATCCCAGTAAAGGATGGCTCGGTGTGTAGAATACCGTACAGACTGTTTCGACTTTATTAAGTCTCATCAGCGGTATATACTAACGATTTCCCTCCGACAGAAATCGAAACCGGGACTTCGGCAGACGCAGTGAAACACTAGTGAAACACTTTTATCGCCTCGGCCACAGTACACAGCTGACCGTTCGGCGTAAATTCTCTTTCAGGTATGGGTAAAATGTACCATGATATGGCAACCTGTCTAGTAGAATAAACCCTCTATTGAAGACTGCTAAAGTCCTCTTAGAAATTGGCCTTGTGTTACATCCAGTTTGTAGCAGAAGGGTTGGGTAAATCTATACAGTGTCTGTCTCACACACACACGTATGCATATATAGAGAGAAAGGGGGAGAGCGAGAGAGAGATAGAACGTGTGTGTGTGTGTGTGTGTGTGTGTGTGCTTGTGAATTACAAAAACTCATTTCTGATATTCACAGACGTATACACATACAAACATTGATATATATATGTACTTGTAAACGTTTATGTATTTTTGTGTGTATATATATGTATGTGTGCATGTGTATATGAATGATTGTGTGTGTCGGTAAATTATTATGATATATATTCAATGTATAATAAGATAAAAACAATAGAAAAAGAATAGATGAGTTTTGTTTTTTTAATTGAATTCGATTTCCTCACCTACTGTTGTGTGACTTCAACCGGTGTTTCGGACCAACTCGCATTATCGTTAGAGAACATAAACCAATGCTTCATTGATCAACGCCAACTTCATTTAAAAGTAATCTGTCAATAGACAGTTCAGGTCATTTGTTAAAAGGCTTAATACAATGAAAATTAACCCCAGTCTAAATTCTGTAAATATGGCTCAAGTTAGAACCGAAAGAAATCAACGATTGGACATATTCTACATTTATTTTATCCGTATATATATATAATATATATATATATATATATATATATATATATATATATCAAACTTATTGGTAAATCCTCGCGGTGAGAAAAAAAACCCAGCAAATAGTTTGATTGTAAAAATATACTACCAAACATCAACCGGGAAGAAAACAATTTTTGGAAAAAAGAAAAGACCATGATAATCGTACCAACAAAAAATAATCTATTAGTACAATATTTTGGCCAAAAGAAAAAAAAACAATTTATATGCATATATATATATATAAGATATATATATTCATACAAAACCGCCAGGAGACTAAAGCTAATAAGTAAAAAGTGCTCAATACCTAAGTAGAGTAAATAATAAAGATAAATCTAATGAGTCAGACGAACCTACTAAAAGTTTCGCTTAATGCTCTTTAGGGCTAAGATCTGACTCTTTTATATATATATATATGAGGTAGGTAAAAGGATAGTGAACAAGAAATGATAACTCAAAACAAATCTAAGAGTTGAAACGTTTCGTCCGATTTATACGGACATCTCACTCAAAGAGTTTTTATTGAAAGCAAAATTACGTGCGAGTACATGTGATGTGGTGAGGGGGGATTAGTAGCGGAAGTTAAGGGATGGAGGATAGGGGCTGACATGAATGAAGTGTGGGGATAGTTTACAGGAAGTAGAGAGAGGTTGAGAGTAGATGGGCCCATGGGTAGGTCAAAGGGAGGATAAAGTTCTTGGTAGTAGTGTGTTTGATGTCAGGGGAAGATAAGGAGGAGGGGTGAGTTGAGTGATATTAGGTTACTAGGTCATTTTATTGGAGTAAGAGGGAGAATTTTTTTTTATTCCTGAAGTGTAGGTGGCGGAATAGAGCAGAGTAGGTAGTGAAAGTCTATGTGTGGGCATTCTTTTTTTTAAATTCTTTTAATTAATTAATTTGATTAATTCTTAATTTTTTTTTTTTTTTTTTTTGCTTTGAAATATTTATTTGAATTGAAGCAAATCGTGTTATTTATATTTTATTTAAAAATATAGTTAATCATTGAATTCAAATTTCTTACTATATCATTATGTGATGTCATTCCCTGTACTCTGACAAAAAAAATCCCTGACTTCCCACCAGGCCAGATTAAAATGAGGTCTTTTTTACGTGGTGATTGTTATGAGTCATCCTGTGAGGATCAAACTCGCTATTCAGTAGTAATAGATCTGCAAACGCTTATTAAACCTTGTTTTTTCCTCCTCTACCCGGGCTTCACCGGATAGCCGCTGCTAGTACATATATAAAGGGCAGTTGTGTGAATTGTTATGCCCGGAGGAAACTTCGAAAATAAAGCAATTAACGACAAAGTAAATTTATATACGCATTAAATATCAACAGGGCTTGGTTTTTGAGCAAAAATAATGAAGATTTAATTTGTATTTAAAAATACAAACTTGAAAAGTAACAGAAAGGAAACTCATTTGCATAATATTTTGTTTATCTTTTTTTTGTATGTTTTTTTTTTATCGTTTGAAATATAATATTGATTGAATTACATCATTTATATCTTTTTTTTTTTATTTTGTAAATCATTGAATGGAAATTTCTTACCATATTGTTATATATTTCCGCGTGGATTTTTATGGAGCATTCAGCGAGGATCTCACTCTCGATAAGTAATAATGGATCTGCGAGACTAACTTAGAAAAAAATGCCCCCCTCTACCCAGGCGACGCCGGATAACCACTTCTAGTTAAGTAATAAAGCCGGCATGAGGAGGTGAGATCACAGGGTATTTTAGTTCTTTTTCAGGTCTACTGGCCTCTTTTCTGATTTAAACTATTTATTTATCCACACACACACACACACACACACACGCACGCACACACACACACACACACACACATGCACGCACACACACACAAACACGCACACACACATACACACACACACACACACACACATATATATATATGTGTGTGTGTGTGTGTGTGTGTGTGTGTGAGCGCGCGCTCGCGGGTGTTGAATAGTTTTCTGTTGAAGACGTGGAAAATGGGTTATGATGAAAGACAAAATATGACCATTTTATGTGTATGTGTGTGTATGCCATTGTTTATATACGCGTTTACATCAAGCTATTACACTACACACACACACACACACACACACACACACACACACATATATATATATATATATATATATGTGTGTGTGTGTGTGTGTGTATGTTTGTGTGTGTGTGTGCGTGTGTGTGTTAAATGCGTTTGTTAGTGGTTGCTTATTCTTTTCACTTACGTTTTTATGATTTTGTATGAATGTGTATGTATACTTATCTCTGTAAAACAACACCCCCCCCCTAAAAAATCCAAGTTATTTAAAATGAATTATTAATTTTAAAAAAATCCTTGCGTGGGAATAGAAAAAAGAGCTTTTGTCTTAATGTTTCAAATAATTTCTCTGAAATATTATTTTATTTTTCACGTTATAAAAAAGTGGCATTTGTAAAAGACAAAAAATGAAATGAGACAAATATTTTCTACAACCCCAGAAAATAATATAAATAAATAAAAATGAAAAACGAAAAAAAAAAAAAGAAATCTCTTCTCTTGAAATCTGTCGAATATTAGAATAAATATACATAAAACACAAACTAAAATCTCCCCTGTTGTTGAAGCGGCGAAAATCATAGAGAAAAATAAAGACATGCTAAATAATAACCGTATTCTTAAAAAAAAAAATAAGACATATTCCGCATTAATATTAGTTTTTTAGAAAAATATTCAACGTAGACACATCACCAGCAGACACTTCACAAAGAAACAAATGCAAAACAGAAACAAAGCGAAGTTTTCTGAAAAATGAAAAGCTTTCTGAATATGACTTTTTTTTTACGTAATAACGTAGCGTTGATTTTATTATCAAATTGCGAACACCTTTTTGCATTGCAGTTACAGTAACAATGTATTATTGTCTGCACCAGTTCTCCGATTGTATCTGTTATATAATAATGAATGGGGTAGCCAGTTCCTTTTGTAATGTAGAATATAAGATTTTAATTAGAAATGTTAACGTTTTGTTTAGAAGAAACAATGGATATAACCAGTGTTTTTATTGACCCGTACGTGATATTCTCACTGGTTTAGAAAGTCACCCGACTGAAATTTTACGTAGTGTCGATTTTAATATCAAGTTGCAAACACCGTTTTGCACTGCGATTACAGTAACGATGTATTATTGTCAGCACAAATTCTGCGATTATGTCTATTACAAAGTGAATGGGGTAGCCAATTCATTCATGTGGCGGAGAACGAGAAAGGAAAAAGAGCAAGACATTGTCTGCCGGGATCAAACTCGCGTCCTCCTGCATGCAAAAACAAATGCGTTTTGGGCACTGGACGGACGCGAGGTTCGACTGATGTGCCCGGATATTTGGCTAATATGCTCATAAAATAGCAAGTGAGTCGAGCGCTGGGGAGTTAGCAGCAGCAGAAGCAGTTGACGACGAAGCGCTTTTCAGTAAAGAAATGGATTTTAGTCGAACAGAAACAAAACTAAATAGGAAATGTGATTTTGAACTGCTAAAGATTATTTCGACTACGACGACGGATTTTCCAGCTGCTAGACGAAGAATGTGTTGACCAACAGAGGATCTGGCTTGTGAGAAGACGGAAAACTCGTTTGTTTTTGGTTCCTCGGCGGGAGCTTGTTGACTCGAAGGTCTATTTTGCCATATATATTTTCCCCACTTCTATAATAATGTTGTGTAGAATATCTAAATTAAAAAAAGTTAACTCTTTATTTAGAAGAAACAATGGAAAGAACCATGGTTTATATTGAGCCGTACGTGATATTCTTATTGATTTAGATTCTAAGGGATCTCCAAACTACCGTACTGCGGGCCGGATACGGTCCGTGAAGGCATTTTATCAGGCCAGCCGACGATACTTGAATTTGTTTGTTAAAACGTACGGAACGTGAAACGCGAGCAAGAATTTTCAAATCTGAAATATGTCAAATCAACCCATCCACCGAAATTGACTGATAAATATTTGAAAGCAATTCTCTTGATTGGATGTAGCAATTCTAAACCAAACATTGACGATATCTTGAAAGGCAAACTTCAGTTGCACACATCTCGCTAAACCTTTTCTGATAATATTGAGTTCTTTGATAATGTTTTGAAAATAAATATGTTTGTTAAATTTGTTTTGTGTGCATGTTACGCCACTCGTCCATTAATATAACATGGAAAGATAACTTTCTTTTTACATATTTTTCTCAGATCTTTCGTTCTGGCTAGCAAGTATGGAACACAATAATTATGTGGCCCGCGCTCGTTATTTTTTCAATTATCTGGCCCACAGTGAAAAAAGTATGGTGATTCCTGGTTTAGAATGTCAGCGACTGAAATTGGTGGTAAAATCGTCGAGCGTAAGTGCTCTTCGAAGCCGGACGCTAAAATGATGTCTTTTGAGGTTTTTGTTTTCCGCACCAAAAAGAGTTTGGGTCTTGGGAAATAAAAACATAAAACAATCGTGTGGAAAATTTTATCGACTCACCATATGACTCGTAAGAAAGGAAAAAATAACAGGCGGCAAATAGATGCTTAAAAAAAACGTTTATGTATTGTTGCGGATAAAGCAGCTAAAACATATTCTTTTAGCGGTCAATATTCCTTAAAGGTAACAAGTTCAAATTTACGTATTCAACACTTATCCTAGAGGAAATTAGTTGGTAAGATCCATATCTATCCTTTCCTTTTAGTGTTCTTCACAAATGGCCCTCATCGTCCTGTCTGCTCGAACAGCCGCTGCTATCTTAGTACCCCAAGTACTATCGTGCTAGTGGGTTTCTCGGTTCCTACCCTTCTCTAATAACTCGGCCTTCAGGGCTGGGGGCCGGTGTCTTCGGCCTTGACTATTGGTGTTAAATTAACGGCGTGATCCCAGGGGGCCATCCCTAGGCAACACCTGGCCCCTTGATCTAAAGGGGTAGGGCTGGTTTTATTGCCCAGTGCCTGACGCGCCCACTTCAATGGAAATGCCGACGGGATCTACACATTTATTGCACCCGTTATCCTATGAACTTGTGGGTGGTCCCACATTAAATGACCTTGAGTCATACCCACATAAGTGGGATACGAGATAAATAACCTACTCTTCCTTAAAGACCCAAGAAAATAAAATATTATGTTTGCCTTAAAAATGATACTTGTATGAATTATGGGACCGATATTTTTGGTAATATCTTACTTCCTTATATAGACCTGTGTGGTTCTTGACTCGTAAATTTTGATTAATGCTTAAAACAGTTTCTCTTTCCATTGTCTGCATGGATGGAACCTAGACAATGGGACTTACCCCCGGATTAAAATCCAGTTAAATTCAACAAAAACTCGGAAAATCGTTCAGGAAGAATAATAACATACCTCTTAAACACATGCACACACATGCACACACATGCACATACACCACACACACACTCGACGATATACCTCCTGAATTATGGAAGAAAAGACAAGACAAGAAATACTTCTTTAATTAAGCAATGAAGGGTGTTAACATGAGAAAAATGAGAAAGGGATGAAAGGCTGAATCTTCCCATTCCAAAAGAATCACTAAAGACTATATATGTATAACTTTATGGAGGCGCGTGATCTAATGGTTAGTGTCGTAGAAAATGGACTCGTCGATCAGAGTTCAATTCCTGGACGAAGCAGTTGGCATTTCACATAACGCTAATACCCTTGGGAAAAGCATGAATCCAGTTGTCCCTCCAGCTATGGATAAATATCAGGGAAGACTGTGCTCTTTAACAATGGCTAG